>JAODTK010001566.1:0-367679 GCA_026419785.1 Sclerodactyla briareus | reverse complement strand
ACGCTAGGCCTACGGTGAGTCCTTACAAGTCAATGTTAGGGAACACCACTGCTGAACTTCCCCTGACATTTCTCGTTTGAAAAATAAAATTTGACAGCTCAGTCAGCCTATCCCTGTTCTTTTCTACTAGAAAATACCTTATTTAGAACATCCCTACCTTGAAACAACTTACAAATACTCGACTTTACGGTGATTTCCATGATTTTTCACCACAATCCGAGTTGCAAACGGCTTGTTCGCGTAGTAGTGCTGCTAGACGTTCACAACAGTCTTTTCATTTCGGATGCTCCGCGCCCCGCGATCACGTCGACGATAACCCTGTGTCAATCACGGCAACATGCCTATTGCATATTTAAAACTACAACAGCGAACTGTATTCCAGTAAGGAAACATCGGTGCCACCAAACAAGTAACTTGATTTGGCTACTTTCCTGTTGGGAGAGCTTATTAGCCTTTTAGGCCCCGCCCACAAGTTTCCATTTGGGACCCGGTACAAAAATGAAACGACTGTTTGTTAACGCCAGTACCGAACTGTGCTCCTCCGTTGTGCAGGACGCGCAAACAGCGAGTGTGGTGAACATTCTGGAAATCCCCGTAAAGTCAAGTATTTTGTACGTTTTTAAGTCGGGATGTTCTGAATAAACGTATTTTATAGTAGAAATCGACTAGGTTAGTCGAGAGCTTGTCAATTTTTATTTTTGCAAACGAGAAAGTCATGGCCGTTCATCAGTCGTGTTCCCTAACATTGATTTTTACGGTCTCACCGTAGCCTAGTGTTTAACATTGACTTGTACGTTTTGGCGGTGGCCTATATTTCACTATTCTCGCGAAGCGGAGCATTCGGGTTACAGCTAGTCAACAGTTCTGACCTAGGCCCTAGCGTTATAAGCCTAACATGAGGGGGCTCCCATAGTATACAGTGAGTTTACTCAACTTTGCTTTCAAGTTTTCATTTATTTTCGCAAGAAGTACCGCAACAAAGATGTCGAGTTAGTAAAAACTTACATTTTTCCCTCAGCTATTCCGTGCGAAATAGGACTGTCTCAATCACGGTCCGGAATATCGAACGATATTGTGATGATCAGCGATTGGAACCTTGCTACTGCAGCCATTTTGTTGAGACTGTAGTTTTTCGTGTTTACATGTAAGGTGACCATTACCTAATCACAAAATGTGCCCATTTGCTATACAATACACAGGAAATCTGAGCTCATATCACATCACAGACGGTATAAGCGCGAGCGCGCTAAAGGGATTGGGGTCACATTATACGCACAAGATAACAAGGGCCCCATCCATAATATCTCGCCGTTCAAACAGCGATTGGGAGGCTCTTCTTCTGGTTTCCTTATATTTTCACCGCGACCCTTCATGGGTGCTTTCGACCTGACCCCGAAACGCCTGAGATCATCTCTCACTACTTTGGACTCACATGGCACACTCATGCAAGTCTGAGCATTTGAACGTTCCGTTCCAAAGTTGTATTGCAGGGGCGGATCCAGGATTTTTCCAAGGGAGGGTCCAACTTGGCTCCATCGAAAAATGGCAGGCCAACTTTTTTCACCTCACCCTATCGGGAGCGTCACTATATCTAAGCGGAGCGCCACCATCGGTGTTTTTTTTTGTTTTGTGTTTTTTTTTGGCCGTGGATCGTAACGAAAATTTTTGAGGTGTCACACCTCCCCAGATCGCCGGAATGACCCCTCAGGGTCCTGAGAGGTACGGACCGTTTTCATAGACTCCTACTATCTGCTAGAAACAAAGTGCCTTCTCCGTGGTGGAATTACACTGAAACAAAAAAACTTTTCACTCTTACTGGAAACGGATTTATATTGAATTTAAAAATGTGCGGTTGGTTTTCCATCTCCACATACTACCCCAATAAATAAACCAACGCCATACAAGTGACAGCTTTGATTCCTCAGGCCCGTCAGAGCCCATAGCATGTATATCCCGACCATAAACAACTCTCATTTATGGCCACATGATAGATTACAGGCGTATAAGGAACATTCGATCAGCTAGAGAACGGTTCTCATAGTATGTTATTATATGTTATCTTTTTTAATCTTAGAACCCAGAAAAATTAATGTTGACAATCGGTTCATGTTTCGTAACCTTTCTTTGGGACGTCAAGTGGTAGTGCATGCATTCTTCTCCTTCATACACGTACACATCATTCAGCTGATATCATTTATGCACATTCTACGGCCTTATCTCTTCCGCTCGGACAGGATGAGCTTGGGGCTTTTTGTGTCTGCGCTGAGCTGGGAACTGGCGCTACCATTGCGAAAAATACACGAACCTGCGCTTAGAACATCATGCATGATTTCCTGCAGGAGCAAGTGGCACCTTTCGCAACCAACACCCCCCCCCATTGACAGTGATATATGAGGGTTAGACTTGGCAGCTCGTTGTGGCGCTCCTTGTGCAGAAAATTTTTGAAAACGGTGCTTATCACATCCTCTCTGACGTTCTTCTCACAGGTATATGGATGAACGATCAGAGGTGTCAATTCGTTTAGAAAGTGGGGGTGACATGTTGACTGCAACAAACCCACACTACCACGCATCCCGAAAGCCGCCACCAGACATTTTTACCGGCGCCCAGAGCCCCCCGAAGACAAACACAACACACACAGAACACCATTTTGCTCTCCAATATTCCCTTGATCGCCGGAAATGACACTTGCCGGGACTAATTGCAAAAATCGGGATGTGCAATGTCAGTAAGAAAAGAATGTTGAATAAGAGTTGTAACTCTGCCAGAATATAGACAGGGAGGGATATAGAACAAAACAGGCATCTACGGCCCGCTTATATTTCCATGATTAGATTATGTCAGCAAGTGATTTCAAACTAAAGAACCTACTGCAAGTTTAAAATGTATGTAAAGGGTGGAGCTAGGATTAACCCAACCCCCGTCCTTTCATGGCCATTAATATCCGATCAGCAGAGTGAATATGTGAATGTACACACCGTTGTGAAGGTGGGGCGATGATTTCGCCGGGTTATCTAAACGGGGCCCAATCATTTCTTGGCACGATTCGTTGAGATAGTTTCGAGAGAGAAAGGGTCACTCAGATTGCACTTTCAGAGGCGTAGTTAGGCTTTCTCAGTGCGAGGCGCTGGAGGAGGGGGATAGAGCAGTGGCCACGCCAGACTTTTCGTCTTGGGGGGGGGGGGAGAGGGGGGCACAGACATTTACAGGGGACAAAAGAATGCCATCTAAGCGGATCGCCACAAGGGTTGGCGCGAAGCGTACACGAGAACGAGATGACCGGAAATTACCTTCACGGGCGTTGTTTTAGTGCACTACCAACGCTTCACACATGGGCATTTATGATCACAAATTCGGTTGGAAAATTTGAACTTTTGTCGGAGCCCTCGGTCCTATCGTTGTTCCGACTGTAACTTTTAGCCAGGAAGTCAACAATTGCGTGCGCATCCATACTATATGCATAGTGCGCGCAATTTTTCTCAAGATTTTCCAGAGCCACATGCTGAGAAAAATCAGGATCTTCAGCAGAAATTTAGGACATTTTTTAGCCGCTTTAGCTCTACTGTCCATGAATAACGCTTCATTAGAGAATTCCTCTAAAGTTCCCGCCATGACACTTTTACACATGGATTTGGGACGGGGAGAGAGCTGGATTTGGCAATAATGAGCTCCACACCAGCTTGTGTATTATTCTGATGGTCAGTATCTATGGATACACACACAATAGTAAGCCTGTGTTATATAAAACCAGATGTGCTACCAGGACGTCAAAACTTCTGCACTTCCGATGATGAATTTCATTTGGTGGTTTTGTTGGTGGTTACCATCATTTTCCATTACACCTAATTAAATATCATGCAGACATGCAACTGAAGTCAAGTTGAGGTGATTTTTTGTCTCGCTGGATGAAGTCAGACTTAGGGCTGTTCAAACTTGTGCGAAACGATACGACACGATAAATTATTCGGACCGTCGAGTTAAACAAGTGTATTCAAATAGGGAGTGTTCACCCACCGTGCGATTACAAGACGATAAAAATTTATCGGACTCAGTTGAAAATATTTAACTTTTATCGTACGATAATTATCGGATGCAATAATGCGCAATTGCAGAGTGATAAAACTTGCGCAATTCTGTAAGAGTAGGCACGGCCAAAATAGGCTATTGGGGGAAGTTTGGTGTGACAAATGTGGGTCGTTAGTGATAAATCAGGGGTTTTATTTTGATGAATGTATTGGGTTGTGACGTATTTCGGGGGGAAGGGCCTCTGATGGCTTCTCGGCTCTATTGGCCGCCATGCATGATGCCTACGAAACCATTATTCTAGTTGAATCAATTGATGCCCTCCCCTATACATAGTTAGCGTGACCAGTCAGGTAATGGGATGTATGTTGCGTCGGGACTACCAAATATCATGTGACATGCAAAAGCAGAGAAGATAGCGGTTGGTGGTAAGTGGTGGTTGGGGGGGGGGGTGTTGTGTCCGATTCGAGAGGCAGGGTAAGAGGCGAAGGTTTCCTGAGGGGGTCGATCCACAGCCTAGCTGACGTGACGGGAACCTCACCCTAACCCTCATGTGAATGAAAGGGCAGGGATGAAGAAACGAAATTGAAGAAGGCAACGGAAATAAGCTATGGCGGGGGGGGGGGTATAATCATAATGTCGAACCTAAACGCAAGGTAATGGATGTCTTGTAGGTCAGGGGGAAAGTAGAAGGGGTACACAGGTGGAGCCGTAGATGTCATTTTTACATGCTTATTCTGAGCAGAGTAACCAAGCTCCAATTTTCAGCTCAATTGGTGCTTCCAGTTCTCTATATTCTAGTGAAGCGTGATGCTCACTGTTTTAATCTGGGGGCGGATACTGAAGCTTTGGTACATCACTTCGCCGTTTCTTGGATTACCGATGAATTAAGACTGGATGTTCCAACGAAAGGAGTAGGCGGGGAGGGGATGGTGTGAGGTCAGCTGCTATTCGTTATCGTCAATGTGCGCTACTTGGGGCATTTGTGTTCGAATGGCGCCAGCGAGCGAGAAGGCACAGGTTCCATTTTTTGAAGGCTTGAGTAAAGACCTGACCAGGAATCGAAACCCCGGTCTCCGGGTGGAAGGCCGATATCGAATGCACCGACAACCGTTTCTGTTTTATGGTAACATCATAGTCGCCGTCGCTTTTTCACCAGTTGCAGGTATCAGACGACCCAATGCATTTTCGGACAACACCAATAAAATGACCGTTGATGCTATATGCGGGTTGGGGGGTGGGCGAGGGTTTTAGATGGTCATATGAGTAGATGGAGATATCCCTTATTGGTGGTGGTTTTTTTCTAGCAATAGAGATTGAGGAGTGCCAAAAGTTACCACAAGATCATGTTGTTGTGTTTGTTCTCAGTAAAATCCTGAGCGAGGGGGGGGGGGTGGGGCCAAATATTGTACTGATATATGCATGTAGTGATTTTCTGCTTGTCATGTCAACAATAACCAACTTAGATCGGCCCATTCTTTAACAACAATTGTTAGTAAGGTGGCGCTCGCTGTTGGGGTTCTAGCATAATTTTCGCCGGCTCTAACGTTGACCATTGTTAGGCTCTTCAGCAGTGCAGTACGCAGCTTGGCTAATCTGACGCTTTGTTTGTGTGGTCCGCAGTGAGTATAACTATAGTGTTAAATTCGGCAGGGCCTATCGGACGGAGTTATTGATTGGAAATGACAGCAGACGCACGTACACAACAGCCAAATAGCGTGGCTTGTCGCAATATTAAGTAAGATAACTCTGCTGCTGCACATTTGAATTACTGCAATTTACGTAAAAACCGACTGTATTACGACTAATAATAAACGTGCAATATAGCTCGCGCGCCGGAAATTCCTTACGCGTGGTTTATTTAACTCGGACTTTTACTGTTTATAGTGACCTCACGTAATCACATTATACGTTTATGGTTGGTTGTACCATATACGTTCGAAGAGCACAGCAGTTGTTGATAATGGACTTGGAAACAAGTTACTTCGCTTACGTATGCACCCAAGTTGACTATGCAACAAGTAGCCGCCTACAAGAATATATCGCTGGCCGCGCCGCCCCACAGTCTTATTTCTTATGGCAGTATTAGGCTATATGAAAAGTGGGGGGGTGTTGTAGTGGTAGTTAGCGGTAGTTATGACATTTTTGTAGTGAAATATGTAGGGGTCTCATAGAACAGTTGGTGAGGCTCAAGACCTCAATCCCATTTTACTTGACCTAAGGTAGATGCGCTTTGAAGAGTCAATCTCATAAAAATTTGATAGCGATAGCTAAATTCAAAGTGGGAAGGGAATGAGGGGCGGGGGTTTGGTTTAAAATGCCTGTCGGGTAGGGGTATAGGTGGTCGCACGCCGACTCGGTAGGTAGATTATGCCTGCGTCAGTTTCCACCTGGAAGTATGAGTAGGTGATAGGTTACTAACGCAGTGGCCTAGGCGAACTGGGGCCATCAATCCGGGTGGGGGGGGGGGTGGAGGGGGGAGGATACTTCCCCCAACCCGGGGATTCTCCGGTTCGCAAAATCGATCATTTTTTGCCCATTTTGTTTTTGTTTTTGCCTTCACAGTTCATCGGCACAAACTAACAGTTTGCAGGAGGCCGCCGAAGAGAGAGTGGTGGGATGAGAAGGGAGGAGCGAGCGGTGTGGGTGGGGGTGGGGTGGGATTGTGGGTAGCGCGATGCAGCGTGATGTAGGAAGAGTAGTGAGGTAGAGTAGCGGGGAAGAGTAGGGACTAGAGTAGGAAAGGAGGTGGGTAGAGGTAGAGGGGAGTTTAGAGATAGAGAAAACAGAAAGAAAGGGAAGTAGGGAAGGGAGAGGGAACGTAGATAGTTATAGGGAGAGAGAACAGAGGAGGTAAGAAACAGGTAGGGGGGAGGGAAATAGGGGAAGGAGAAGAGTAGGGTAGTAATAGAGAGAGAGGGAACAGAGGATCTGCCTAATAAACTGCATGATGGACCCAGAGGAAAAGCATTGTTAGTCGCTCAGAAGCTCATGCATATGTATGTTGAAGTGTATATGAACAAAAATTTTTTTATTTTTTTTACATCAATTTTGATGTGCGAATTGTTCCAAACAATTTCATTCCAATCGAATACTGTTCCTAATTTGACCTCATTTGACCCTTGGACCTCAGTTGCTCCATGGAGGACCTTGTGTGATTCTCGGGTAATTTTTGTGACGACCAGAGCTCGTTTGTTTGCAACAAACCAATAAGGCAAGTGCACGGGACGTCACAAAAAACAATGCTATCACACGTTATCTACAGCTATGTCCTCTGTAAAAGGGTACAAACAACCAAGCCTTCTGCATGAAACACGATATTCCAATCTTCGAATATCTTCCCAAGGGAAACATTCTGTGGGTTGGCATATTAGAGAATTTTGTTCGTCTGCGCAAACTATATCTGGTGACATACGTTCACTTCCTTTGACCATTTGACCTCATCTGACCTAATAATGACTTTGTGACTTCTGGGTCAGTTCTTCATAACGACCAGACTGGTGTTGTAACAACCAATAGTCAAATTTGCACTGACGTAAAGGGAAGTTCTGTTTGAAGTTGAGTTTTCATTGCGGAAGTTAGTGGGCCGGTGCTTAGCAAGGGTGGTTGTAACAAGATGAATTCTTAGCGGTCGTCGCGAGGAGAACACTGGGTGAGAGAATTAAAACATCAATAGTGGTCCTTGATGATAGAAGCAACTGGTGCAGGGAGAGATCACAGAACCTTAGGCACACCAGTACCACCAGCTGTGTGGGATGGATCTGAAGGCGTGAACCATTCATTGTTTTTTCCCAAACCGCGACAGCTATTGACCAATTGCGTAGAAAGTCAGAGATCCGGCGGATCAGAGAAGGGTGGAGAACGAACCTGGATCCCTTGGCACTGAGTCCACATTGACAGACCCAGTCAGAAACCTCTTAATTTAAGTATTACAACATTATTTTGATGACGATTTTGGAATTTTACAACTATTTTGAAAGTTTTTATGATGGATATTAAGTAACGGTAATTTCATTCTACATGGTTTCTGTCTTTCTCCTGACAAAGAGTCTCATTATTATTTTATTTTCAGTGATGATGATTATCTCATTTAATTACCATTTGTTTGTACCATCATTGAATTCATTCCTTAGTGTTTTTCTATAGCTCTTATATGGTTTCAAATATCACTTTATCAAATATTCTCTTTTCCTATATATCATAAGCAGTTCTAAATACGTTTATTGGTTAATTTGAGCCTCGATTTAATTTAGCCTTTGCTACAGTGTCTTTCACCATCATCCATTGAATGTAATTAATAAATAAACGATAAATAAAACCCCTGGCTCTCCCGGCTCTCCCCAGCCCTTGCATCCCTGGCATAGGAACACTGCCGCAGCTGTGGGTGGCAAAAGCCAGAAGGTGGACCTGGCTTTCGCGGGAACTCCATACGAATGGTCAGTCGGACAGCACCAAATGACTTCTTGGTAGAACAAAGTTGGTCAGTGATAGATTTGGAATTGGAGCTATATGGGCAAGCCTCCAGGATAGAGGAAAGATTCCACAAGAATAAGATTAGTTTTCAAAAAGCTTGTATTACTTTTGGAGGCCTAATGTAGCCTAGGCCTAGTTTGCTGCAACACGCTATTCCCTAAATAATACTTTAGTGCGTTAGGAACTCAGTGGACGTAGACGAGACCTCTATCCAATCACGCTATCCACTCTCTAATTGTGAGTCAATCCCAAGTTACCCACAGCATGCATAGGCCTACGGTCCCTGCTGCTTGACCCTAAATAGTCAGTCACAGTTGACTCTGATGTGTGTAAAAATGTATAAGTCATCTAAGTGGCGGAGGGGTTCGTTAATGTAGCAATAATCAGTGTTGTAGTCGAGGCCGCAACTTCCGAGGACAAGGGCCGAGGCCGAGGCCACTCCTACCTTCCGAGTCAAGGACCGAGGCCGATGCATCTCGCCTCTCGAGGCCAAGCCAATTCCCGACAAGGCCGAATCATCTGAGGCCGAGGTCGAGAGACCGCAGGCCAGCTGAACGTATGTGAACCTTTTACATTTTAACTGGGAAGAATGCCACTCCACCTTGCAGACAAAACAGCACAATTTGCAAATGTCTCCATAACTAGATATGGTCTTCTCAGTGCTGAGACTGAATACGAACTGTAACATTCGAAGTGGTAATATTCGTACGAACCTATTAATACTGTGCGTTGGTCAAGCCATCACACCTGTCTCATCCTTGAATGAGAAGTGATAAAAACGAATCTCTCTCACAAGATGAGCTCCGAAGGAGGGTGTGAAAATAGTTTGGAAAGACTATTCATTCTGATTTATTCAATCAATCACACCACGGCCAAAAACACACCTCTGTCCTGACCCCGGCTCATCGAGGGGCAGCTAAATCGGCCTGGTTTCAACCTAATCGCAATTAAATAAAAGTTGAATGACTGATGAACAGAGACACATCATGACTGCTTCAGTTGCTCATCTGCATTTAACAATGATATTAGTTCTATATGATTTGATACTGCATATATAGCTCTTCATTATCAACTGACAACCATATTAACGCAAAAAGTTGATCTGCATAGTGAGAACTGATGGGGAATAAGCATTGTGATTGACAGCAGGACACACTATATCCCGAATTTTTTGTGAGCTTTCCTATAATGCCCCGGAACTTTCTGGTATGACCCATGCGCCTATAGGTTTATGACATTATTTATCGGTGGACATCCTACGCAGGCACTCTATTTGTTTAAAAAAAAAACATTCAGACTGCCACATTTGGCATCTGTAATGTTTTGGCTGTCCTAGCAGCTATTGCTTAGGGACCCACGCACCTGAACACAGTAGGCCAACACGGCCCTGGGATGACTAATCATTTTGTACTGCACAATTGAGCTCACGAGAAGTTGAGCACATACTTGGCTTTGTCTTCTTAGAAATTTGTTGGAACCAAAATCTCACACTTTTGAAGAATTTTGATACCAAATTTGTCCGGCCTCGGCCTGGCCTCGCCAAAATTTCCGAGGCCGGGACATTCGCCGCCGCCGAGGGCCGAGTCCGAAAAGGTCGAGAACATTGGCGCTCGAGTCCTCCAACACTGACAATAGTGGATGAGCTCACAATTTTCGCTAATGACTCACCCTGTCCGGCGGGGTATGGCGGGGGGGGGGGTGCATAACGACAAGTGCATGTAGGTCAGAAAACTACCAGAACATACACAGTTGCGGTCGGCGACTGCATACAAAAAATGTAATACGCTAAATACAAACTCATGAAGAGTAACGATCTATAGCTCTTTACAACCTATAATTTCAAGAAGACCTTATTAAAGAGAATAGTCTTCCATCGCGCTTTCAATTAATCGAGATGGACAGGTGCAAAGACTTTTCTGATAGCCAGGTGGAGAGCATTCCAATAATGGAAACAACTTTTATTACTGCAAACGATCCGGTGGCGGCCACCATAGGATTTGAACGGGTAAAATATCAGTCTTCCCTAAAATTGACCCCCATTAGTACACTTTGTAGACATTTTGCCTCCTGTAGGCTCCACTGATTTTCCAGCACAGAAATATTTCATAAAGCTACACGGTAAGTCAATGTGACGTTTGCACCATCAGGAACTCATACCCATAATGCATGCGCAACTGTATTGGGATAAGATCCATTGGCCCGCACTTGTCATTTATTCAGGGAGGAAATTTACGATCCCGCAACGAAATTTGCCTACAAATCATATTGTACTTCCTGACCTCTCTGCTTGGATGCACTCCCCCCAAAATACTCCTCAAATGACTTAGTTTTCATTCAACTGGAGTTGCGGAGAGAGTATACAGGCATCACATCTAATTGTTGTTTACCATTTTTTCACATTGTAAACAATCAATGTAATTGGCGAGTTAATATGATTATCTCGCTAATATTAATAATAATATATTATGCATGGATTCACTGTTCGTCCGTGCGTTTACTTACAGTGGCCGGCAGTGTTACACACACACACAAGGGCGTGGTCCTAGACCGTCCATCATTGGGGGGGTGGGGGGATGAGGCAAGTTTACATAAAAAGTTACTACTAAAAAACTGGACTACCCCCCCCCCCCCCATGACTTGCTACATTGGATTTCGGGCACTTGGAAAATATTTTTTCTCCTCCATGTCAACTAAATAATAATAATACAAGAAGTGCCAGTCGGAGGAATGAGTATACTCACCCATTGGTTGCCGGCTAGTAGGGATACCCAAACAAAACATGCCAAAATGGTGGATTTGCTAGAAAGACCGCATATGGTTTATACCTAATTGGCTATATTTCGTGTTGATTTGTGTGTGTGGGCGCTTGTAATCTTTCAAAATCTTAGCACTTCAGTAATCCTTACCCCGCAGTTTTTAATAAAACAACCACGCCCGGCGGCGTGTAAGCAGGCACAGCTCTCTTTTTGCATTTTAATGGGACTAGACCGACCAATCGAATATGAAAACTTGCAGCTAGTAAGTATGAGTATGATGATGGCATAGGTAGTTAAAGAAAAATCCCATACTATTTGGTACATCATGGGGACTGGGAGGACACTGTGACGAGTCACAGGGGCCTACTGGCAAGTAGGCTAATAATACCTTCAATACAACTATGGGGATTTCCCAACTGCAGCAAGACTGTATTGTATGTTTTTTATATTGATTATCGTGTGACCGAAGAGCAAGTGAAACCCGCTGTATCTAATTACAGTAAATGTATTTACACCATCTATCTTGTGACTTGGCTGGATGTGAATTTCATTTCACGGCAAATAGGGAATAATGTTGTAGCTTATACTATACTGCCGACTGTTGATACATACTTCCTTCTCAATATTGGCAACTGGACCTAGTCCCCGATAAGGAACTATTCAAACGAGTATAAGCCTATATGGGGTTCAGATAATTTCCGTAGAGCTGTCAGATCGAAGTTGGTGCCCCGAATTCTAGCTATGCCCACCCACCTTTTTCCCCGGGGTGTGTTGGTCAGTTTGCAGGGCCCGGATTCAGAGCGAGTGGGGGGGGGGGGGGTCGGGGCACGCGGTATTTGGGGCCCAATAGAGCTTACGGAACACTAGAGACTGTACAGTCCGTACCGGGGTACACTCAAATTATAGGCTAATATTCCCTCCAAAACATACATTTGTTTGAACAGACACTCATTATGCCATGTAAAAAAGAAAATACTATTGTATCCTGATGTGTGTTACATGTTTTCCTATATTGTTGCAACTAACAGTCTTATATGAACAAGAACCAACCCGCTTTTTGCGGACGCGTTTTTCCTGTTTTACAACATGCCGTAATGATGAAACCCCCTTAGTAACAATATCATAATTTATTCAACTCTCCGTGCTAAACAATCGAGTAGAGATTGAAAACAACCAAAGCAGGGAATGAATGAACTGTTTTTAGGTGAGGTTTTCTACTCATGCATCGACATACACCACCAACATTGGATGGGTCTCTTAGACGGCCACAAACCCTTCTCGTTAAACCGTAAACAAGAAAGAAAAATGAGGTAACTTTGCCGTTTAGTTCGTGTAATAGTTAAATTGAGATAAAATCAATGACCACCACAAAACCTCTAAAACGTCCAGCTGAAGGGGAGTAGCGACGAGACAAGGCATGTGACGCATTGCCTGATGCAATTATGGCGTGCTAGGTAACGTACCCGAACACTATTCACGTCAGAGTAAGTTGTGCATCCACGGCGACCAAGGCGTATTGAACTTATGGTTTTGAGGGGATTGGGGCAATATCCAGGACCTGCCCGAATTTCATCGCCGACATACGGAAAAACGATACAATACAGAAAGAGGTCAACGCGCGCGAGAGATCGCACAATATTGGTGTATTTCGGGCAAAGTTTTATACAGAAATTCACGGGCTGAAGATAGTGTTGAAAAAAAAAGAAGAAGGAAAAAAAGAACTCTGGTTTGGTAGAAGGCCCTAGGAACCTAATTATGTGCTCGGATTATGCTGTATATGTTGTGAGGATTGTTATTCGCGCGCGTGTGTATGTGTCATGTTGGGACGCTTGTTTGCAATCGTCAAAATAGGAGAAAACGGTAGGATCGATCTGAAACTTGTTGGAAGATAGATTGCCCATTCTATTGCAGGTGGACCTCGGCGTTCACAAACACCCCCCCCCCCCTCCGGGGAACACATCCCCAGTTTCTTTTAAGAAGAGCGGGGACATGTTATATGTGATGGGATGTGTGCTACGAACATGTGCGCAGACATTGCTGTGATGAAGCAATGGCAAAATGATGGGCTAAAATCTTTACTGATCCGGAACATCACAAACAGTAGGCCTAATAAATAAGGGATCAGGATAAGAAAAAACCCTGAAACTTATTCGTTGTCGGCGCGACAGTGTTTAATATGTGTCCCGGAATGTGTTTAGTCTGTTGTCCGACGTTTTGATTGAATGCCCAAAGAATTGCAAAAGTATTCGCGCGTTAATTTAATTGACCATTATCATTGACCTTGAACTGGCCTTCTTTTTCAATGTTTTTCTATAGGTGCCGACTTTTCCTGGATAAGTCAGAAGAAAGAGGCTGGTTAAGGAGATATTTTTGTATTCCTCACGACACCGCGGCTTGGACGACGGTAATGCAGTACGCATTCGATTAATTAAAGAGGCGTAGTCGTCTGATATCAACTAGCGAACAGGTGATCGTGCCGTTTGCATGACGGAAACGATTGTATGTGCTATTCGTCACCGAGCGATGTACGTCACAATGAAATGTTCAGTGCAAAACGTCCCGTATGTCGTGATAACTGTATTTTCATTTTTGGCTACATGGGTGCTTCCATTCCAAAACGGAATAATCCATTATTCGCTAGTTGTGTGTCCGACATTGTCCTGTTTACCTGGTTTACTCCATCACGGAATGAAGGAGAATAAATGACTGTGGTACTTTCTATGTATTAAATTATAGCAGCCAAACCTCCGTACCAAATTTCAGTGTTCCGATTAGCACAACAGCTGTCACAAAGATTTTGGCCTCGTGACATCACGGGGGGAACCGCAGGATCCCCTATATAAAAGCCAATGTGAAACATGACTTCTGGAAATCCGTACCAACAAACTACAGATGGTATCCGAGCACGACCTGATATTTTTCACACGAATATTAAATATTAATCTCATTTTATTTATAAGTGATATCTTTTTCGTCTTTTCGTAGTCCACAACACAAAGCGCAAGATGCGCATTCACTGTGTAGGGTCCATGGGCTTACATTGTTTTGTTCCCCCCGTGAGTGTCATAGGTTCCTCGAATTCCTTCAAAGTAAATAAATGTATTATCTCGACAAGGCAACATACTAGAAACCCCCGAATTAGAGTGTGGGGTTTTGCTATGACCTCTTTTCGTGTCTGTGCTAGTTGAAACATATTCTGTTACATGACCTTTGACCTTTAGTATGGAAATGTACGGGGCGACTGGCAACTGAAGGGTTTGTAAATGAGAGGCTCTCTACTCTGTTATGCACGACATTACAACTATTGTTCCCTCTGTGTATAAATCATAATCCAATTCATTGTTTCAAGGTGCAACTCTGTGTTCAGCTGGCCTGTTGTTCGGCAGAGACCGAATTAACACCTGGTACGTGTTTGGTAAACAGGTCAACCCGATGAAATAGTTAAACACGCGTTATTTTGAACACGCACCTATCGTATATATTATAACTCAAGTCTTTCAGTCTAACTACCTATATATAGTGTTATAATTGTCATCGTTCAGCGATGAAAGTGATAAAAAACGATCGAGTTAAAGCCATGTGTCCTCGATACGATCGGTTAAAGACCAACTGCAGCTTGAAACAACAGAGGTTATAATATGAGAATGGAAAACTGTATCTATAGGTCGAACCCCATTTCAATACAATGATTTTAGAGGAGTTATTGCCTTCAAGGTTTGGTAAATTGTGCAGAGCAATTGGGGAGATTCCCAATTGTGCGCATGACGCCACACTTGGACAACCCGGGAAGTTAATGTCATGTATTTCATTGTTTCATTTTGTTGAATAAGTCAACATTTAGCCGAAGTGCTCACCAAGTACCACCCAAAAACTTACCAACCCACTACGCAATTCTCTCTCATAGATAAATGTTTCGAAGGAAAAATAATGTGTTTTTTTTTTTTTGATTTCAATAGAAGGACATAGAATTGTTGCTAAGGGTTGTGCAAGTATGCATCATTATTATTGCATGATGGGATTGCTGTTCGATATGCCGCCATCACACATTGCAAACGTCGGACCACGGACTGTAACTCCGTAACGGAAGTCGTACGAACGTCCGGGTTTGGACTGATGCATTCATTTTCGCCAGCGAATAATTATGCCTTTCATATTCATCATGCAGGTCATAAATGGGGAGGTTCTGGTCTAATCAACATAATTATCAGTATGCTGCAGATCGCTAGTGTCGAGTTTGAAGAAGGAACCAGAGATAATCACAGAAACATATTGGAACGAATATGCGTTGAAACTATCGGTTGCGGACTTGAAGGTAGTAATTGTGATGTTGAACAGGTAACTCCGTAGTTCTTTTATTGCATCTCGGAATTGAAACGATCATCGTTCCTTGGTTTCTTTTCTACAAAGTTCTGATTCACATTATACAACACATCGCTTCAACACGGAAAGGTTTCGATATGTTGTTAAACATAACAATGTACAGACCTCTGTTAGCTGTCTCAGCAGGAGGCCTCGGCCGAGAATCGTCATAAGCACGGAAGTATCCCATTATGTGGTTGTAAGGCATAAACAACATGCTTCAAACCGAAGAGATCAACAATTCAAGATATGATATATAGGTAGTAAAACCTCAAGTTGCTTGAACTGTAAGGAGACGGGGTTAATTTTGACCAAGAATTGGGTTGTGCTCCCACTACCCTAGGTCCAAATTTTTCCAAATTAAGATCAAGGGTTAGTTCCGAATTTGACACGTTTCCCTAAACAGTGAGTAAAAAATAACCGATTAGACTTCGTAGTCTGGAAGGTTCTCCATCAACATGTCCACACACATATGCAGAGAGACCATGTTTCCGAAATGTTTTTTGCGCAACGTTCCTTTCAATAATTTTTTCGGCCGGTAATTATGTGCCACTCAGCATAATGTGTATTAGGCTCTCTCTTCAATAAATATGAGGATAATAATAAAATAAAAAATGCATATGGAAACCTGCCAGGACTATCCGAAACTCTGAAAAAACATAAATACTGAAAAAAATGTGTACGCTATCTCGGGATTCAAGTTCCGGACATGTGTGCCTTTCCCTCCAGTAAGCACTCAGACAGATTAGTTCTACATCTGTTCGCTATGTTATAATCTGAGTGATGTTTGAGCGTCTGGGTTCTTGGTTGCAATTCCGGTCATTTCTTCCGCTTCACAAACTAACCCTTCCGATTCCGGGATAGCGAGTACTCAGCTTGGACCAGAGAAGAGAGATCCCGCCTGTGTAGGTAAGTGTTCGTGGAGATGTAAGCCTTGATCTCCTGTCAACACCTACCCTCGAGAATCCCCATCAGGACTAGGACGATCCGACGTGTCCTGTCCTTCAAGGCCTGTGATGGGAGTCTTAAACTCGTACGAGCACCACTCGCTCTCAAGATAGTTCTTCGAGCACAAGATCAGAATCTTCCGGCTCTTCTCGATCGCGTTGATGATATGGTTCGCGATACATTCACCGACGATTGAAGCCCGCGTGGTGGGGATACAACAACTGCCTCTGCTCTCTGATTTTTTTGTTTTTTTTTTTTTGATCCAGTTGGGCATAAGGCTCCTGGAGAACGAAGTCGCGATCCAGACGTGAAGGAATGAACGCGTCGTATTCATTATCCTAGTCAATCCTCCGAAGAGCGTAGGAGAAGGGCCGGAGCGGAGACTGTCTTGAGTATAGAAAAGAAAAGGATCTCTGCGATTACGAGATATCAACAAACATCAACGCTGTGAGAAGCACAGCGAGCGTCACAGTGCATGCAAGAAACATACCCAATCCTGGTTCCGATGCGGTCACGCCTTGCGTGATCTCAACCGTGATGATGGAGGCAGTGGGCTGTGGGGGAACAGGACTGATCCTGCGATCACCCAAAAAGCCAATCTGCTCGTTGGAAACGCCGACTTAGTCGCACGGAGAGATGGCAATATTGAGGTTAAACTCGATACCGTCCGAAAATACCACCTTTTTGTACAGAACTCGTGAGATACAACAGATCACAGGAACAGTTCAGAGGATTGCCAGAGACAAACGTCCCGGCAGCGAGTCGAGCTGATCGAAGACTCCGTCCGGGAACACAGAAATTAGTTATTAGCGCCAGACAGAGTTGGCACTGACGAACATTTTCAATAAAAAGGTGTCATTTTCGATTGATTCAATTCGGTTGCTCGAAAGATCGAGGACCGTGAAATTTATGGAAATAAAATTTAGCATAGTCGAATCAACCCGGTATTTCGTTTTCGCTTAATTAAAGGTTCTCCAGATTACCGAGCGGACAAAAAGGAACCCTTTCCAATGTAAGAAAATCCTTCTTATCAGTCAGATTCAACCACGGTCAGGTGGATAGCAGAGAAAACAGATTCGTTTAAACTAGTATGGAGTGTACTCGCTAAGTCCATGCAATTAGGCCTGCTGTCAAAATTCTGAGGGAAGTCAACGAGGCTAGAGTTTTTACAAAGAAGTGTTGTAGTCAGTTCGAACATTGGTGGAAACAAAGGCATGGTGATTGACAATATGATCCGGTGTTTTGTTCTATCATAAAAGTCTACCTGGTGACACCAGCCATTGTATCACGTGCCACGGCGCGGCTCACCTTGAGCGTAGCAGAACAGTCTAGTTCTATCAAAGCGCTGATTGAAGAGAACGTACTTCCGGGCAAGGTGTAAGCAGAGACAAGAATAGGGGCAGTTCCCATTCCCCAGTATCGGTCTGTTTGAAAGAACACTAAACATCAAGCAATCGCACACCAACGGATTGCCTTCCAAATAGTTATTGATTGGCTGTTGGGCAAGCCGGTCAGATGAATATTCCAGTTTCAAGTGAGAAGGAGGGAAAATTCGTCAGGAGGTGTATCTCAATTAGAAACACGTAAAAGTGGTCACCGCTGGATGGAAAGCGTACCATCGATTTTACTGGATTCGTTTGTGGCTGGAGATCAACCGGTCAATCGAGGCTAGGTTGACGAATGCTGTTCTCGCAATGTACCGCAGGTAGTCCCTGCTAGATTTATCCGCTCCAGGTTCCGTAAAAAAGTTGGGGAAGGGGACCTTTCCAGAAGAGGTTATCAGAGTTTTCGGAAAGGTCGGACTATACTCCAAGTCCTTCGCTTCACTGAGTCTTTTCCGGATCGGCGAAGAGGGCGGAATTTCGGTGAGCTGTTTCCTCTCAACGCGGGAGCTCTCTAAACCACGTCACGTTCTTGGAAGAGAAACGTTAGCTCAAACTGGCAAGAACATCATCCAGGTAGAGGTAAGTCGAGTTCAGGCATCCCGTATAACGAGAGATTGTATCCGCTCAAGCCAAGGAGGTGAGTTACAGTGGAGATCCACGCGATCTCAAGCCGAGGAGGACGGCGAAAGCGGCTGGGTGGATCTCGCTAAGGGGATTCGAAGAAAGAGACAAAAGATAGTTGAAGATTCGAAGGTGTGACAAAATCACCATCCGTCTATCGGTCTTATCACGTAGGGGACAATTCTAGCGTGAAAAAAAGGCCTCGCCATAATGTGGAAGAGGAAAGACGGGATTGAATATAACACGAGGGTATCCGTTTATAGTTAGATATTGAGGTTCTGAGAGGAGCGGACATGCAAGAAACTCACGCTCCTGCATGCGAGTATGAATGAGCGATAAGTTAGTGATGTCCCAAGTTAAGGAAGGGTGCTCCTCTGGATATTCCTGATTGAAACGAGTTTTCCAAAGGAAGATTTCTCAACACTGGGCAGGAAAATGCTCCATGAAAGCTGCATTATTTCTCGATGGTCCTGCCATGGCTCGCGGGGGGGTAGTCACTAATTACATCGGAACCATAATATTGGACGAAAACTCAATAGTTCTGAGGTTTCCATATGATGCCAATACACCATCACCCATTCCGGCTTATTAAAACCGGTTATGTATTCTCAATTCCCTCCAAGTTTATGAAAAAATAATCAAGTAACTCCGTCGTGAAACGCCATCGAATCAACTGTGAACACTTCAACGATGTAGTCCGAGTACCATTAACCAGGATAGATATAAATGAAAAAATAGTTGTCCGGTGTTCCGTGGCCTTATAACAAGTAAAATGTAAGGATCAATCGGACCGGGAGGGGCTGCCATCTGGGGACGTATTGTCGATCAGTTATCCGAAAACGCAACTCCCGTCTGTAGCTCCAAAGGGATATTCATTAAACCCACGTACAGTGACAATCATGTGCCCTGAGTGTATATTTACGTTCGTTCGATTTAGAAAGCCGAAGTGGATTAGGATAGTAACAGGTGATACAATACAGAAAGATCAGAGGTATCGCCATGCATGATTGGCCTTCGGGAGTCGTGTCCATCCCTCGAACCGCAATACTGGCCACGTTTTCTGCTCAGGTGGGCTCAAGCCCACTGAGAATTAGCGGCACGGTACGAATACGCGTACCGAGAAATATAGGCCGCAGAGGACTAGCTACTCCGTTGCCACGTTGATCAGCTCACAGTATCGTGCCATAATTGCCCCATACGAAGCCTGTCTGATTCAAGTGTGAAACTCACGGAAAATATTCTCACTTGCAAGCTTGATCTCGGACATTCTGTGTGTATTTCTTTTAATGTTAGAATTCTTTAATGTTTAAATGTACATCTCAGAACAACACTATCCACACAACTTGAAGAAGAAAATCCTATCGATGGGAAAACAACCGGGCCAAGGGCGACCGTGGTTGTTTAACAGCTACATGCACGTGGGCGGAGACAAGTTTAAAAGTGGGCCATTGCCCTGCCGGCGTCCAAACTGTCACGTAAGATGAGCTGTTGACAACTCTCACGCAACCAGGCGAAGTAACCTGGGTGCTCGGGATAGACCAGACAATCAGCCAGAAACGAGTCAGGGAGAATGAGAGCAGTGGTCACCTATTTCCTTATGTACTGGTAGTGAGCGGGAAGTACGTTCCCGGTAGTAATGGGTATTTGGTTAGGTTATTCGTATAGAATGATTTGATAGGTTGGTGGGTTAACAGGAAAAGGGGGGGAAGGGGGAGGGGCGGAGAACGTTTCTCTCCAAACCGTCGCGGGATAAATGGGAAAACCGCCAGAACTTTTGGGAGGAGAATAATTGAGAAAATGATGAGTCGTGTCAATATTTGTGTTCAGGGGGACAGAGTGTGGCACCCCGCAGCGCCGAGCAGAACTAGCGAGCACCATCGAAATAGTAAGTAGAAAAACTGAACAATAAAGAACTAATTAGAATATAGGAATAAGCGCCCAGACCTTACCCCTTGCCCCTTCTCTCCCCTTTTAGTCTAGCGGGCGGGTTGCCAAACTGGAAACTGGGACCGTGCATGGCAAAAAAAATTGAAGCAGCCAGAATAGAAAATGGACTATTCTAAACCAAAAGCGCGCCATCCAATAATGTTTTTCTGATTGGCTGACTGTATTAACCTGTTCTTTTGGTAGGATATAGGGATCGAGTTAGGTATGGTTGGAGTTAGCTAAGGAAAGAAATTATTGTTCGGAATGCGCGCATCGGCCCTAATTATATCTGATAATGGAAATAGTCCGGAATCCACGATGGTATAGGTATCGCGATGTTGCGGGTGGATGTTGGGGGGAGGGCGGGCAAAACCGTAACGCATCACCCTGTGAGACCCCCATCCCCCCCCCCCCCTCATGCGACGCGATCAGGAGGGGGGAGCCGATATTTGAGCCTGAGGTAGATTTTTTCTAATCCGCATATTGAAAATAACATTAGACTAATGCTACGACGAACGATCATTGGCCAATAGTAAAGGTGTGAAATTTGTTTGCATATGTGCATATTTCTTAGCAGAATGTTCAAAGGTTTGCCCGCGATTACGTATGGAAAACCGGGGACGTGTTGAAAGGGCGCCACCATCCGAAGAGTTTCAATGGGGGGGAAACAAAAAAACAAAGGGCGGGAACTATCATCGTTAGCGCGGTTAGGTGACCGTTCGGAGTCTACACAGGAAGGATGCAATCTTCACGGAGCGCCAGTATTGGTTGGCGTGGAGCGTATCAGAACGGGTAACCTGACAGACCCCAGAGATTGCAGGAAATGGCCACCAACTTCCGTGCCTTTCAAAGTTAGTAAACTAAATTCTTTTTGAAAAATCGAAAATAGACCCATTATGTTATCAGGACTTTGCATTTTGAGGGGTGTCTATCGAGGAATTGTGAGTTGCTCACTCCCTGCGAAGCCTTGTTAACAGTAGTAGCACATCTTCAGGAAGGTATATCATTGATCAGAAATGAGCAGGTGTGTTCATACAAATATACTTGAACGGAAAACAATACCGTATCCACATTTTTGGGTTTGAGTGGATATTGATGGGTTGTTGTCGAAGGACCGAGCTGCTAAGTGGCTTAAACATCGGGTCAGCATCCTGGATTCAATTCCCGCTTCAGCCATAGTGACAAACCCCAAAGGTCTTTAAAATTGGGTCACTAACATTGTTATATACGTCGCAATGACAGCGGAGCGGGGAAATCCATAGGCCTCACAAGTTCACAACTGAAAACGGTCGCTGGGTACTAGCCTTCCGGTTAAGACATTTTAATATGAGTCAAGTTCTAAGTCAGTCAACACCAATTAAATATTTAACAAATAAATTACAATATTTACACCTATTTATTAGAGGTACGCCCGCAGTTGTCCACCTTCAATTCTAACCACTCCCTGCGTTTCCGTACTCCATCGCTGAAACATGTTGGGTACTCTATCTCTTGTTTGTGTGACCTCACCAGGACTCACAACCTCGGAGAAAAGCACTGGAGTGTAACCCGGGGCCTCCCGGAAAGTATGTTTGCACCACCGTATGATCCCTTCTCATAGGCCCGTCTCAGGGGCTAAATACACGAATTTCAAGGGTGTTTAAACTTTATTGGTACCGCAAAGTTACTGTTCTGTCTCTGCGACCGACTTTCTTCGGCGACCGGGGTGACCGTTCGCGACGATGGGGGAGGGGAGGGGGGGGGGTGTGGTTGGTGACCATATTTCCGTAGTGGCTTCCCGCTACAACGTCCATTCTGTTACAGTTTTTTTTTACAGTTTTTTTCGTTCACGCACATCCCTCTTCGGGGTCTATTAAGGTTTCTTACACATCGGCTTTGGCCGCTCAGAGACGTCAACTTTTTGCCGCCCCTGCCCTTCCATGTCACGGAGTGTAAGCAGTACCAATCTCTTGACGCTGGCTGATGCCATCCTAAATTTGTTTCCTAATTCATTTCCGTCATTTCAGCCACAACAACCCATGTTTCAGCTGAGATAATCTGTGCTCCGTGTATCGCTAGCTTTCTATCTATCCCCTCCGCCTTCCTCCCCTCCCATCGCCAACACATATCGCTGCCCTTGCCCCCCCCCCTCTGCCCTGCCTCTCGCCATACGCCAATGTTGACATCCCTTAAGAGCGCATTCTGTCTGAAGACGCATGGCCAAAGTGGCAGACGAGGGGTGTCCATCCAGTAATCCAGGATCATATGACGCCCCTTAAAAGAGGACAGGGCCGTACGTACCGTGCGTGCACTACCGAAATTATTGCTTTCTCTTGTACACGCCCAACTTTTTAACTGGAAAAAAAAATGTCTCCCCTATTACCAGTGTGTTGTGTAATGACGCTAAGCCTAATTTTAAAGGAATAATTCGACCCCACCTGGTCGATGGAAACATTAACTTGGATAGACTGGGTTTCCCATAATGACCACATGATCGGTATTGTTTGTGGCAGGTAAAAGTTCTCTGAGGTCAGAGAGGTCCACCCATCACACACAAACCCTTTCATAACATATATAGAGGAGCTCCAAAATTTTTTCCATAACGTTGAATGTTAAACTTTTGTCATAACGTTTTTATTAGTCGAAACAAGTTTTCAACGTTTTAATAAGGTTATAATATCGCTAATCATAAAACGAATAAATTTTTTTTGCAAAAAAAAATGTTCTTAAATAATATGTTAATACAAAACCACAAAATAATGTTTTGGAAACATTAGAAACTAAACATTTTTTATGACGTTTCAACCGAAGTTTTCGTGTTTGCTGGGAAAGTCTGAAAAATCTTGTTAATACGATAAGTCCACTGACAGAATGCCTGTTCGATCGGGTTACATTTCGGGTACAGCAAGTTTCTTAGAGGAGTAACATGAACCTATATTTGTTTTTGGTGTACAACTGTCGGTCAGTTTGGAGAAAAATGAAAAATTGATATCTAGTAAAATGTTAGCTTGTTTAGCACGATGCCCAAACCACCATATTTTGAAGCTCTTGCGTGGATATGTTGATTCCCCATAATGACGTGACCCCTCGTAGTTGTTTTTGGTGTTTTGGGCCGGGTCCAGTTCAAGGTCATCGAGGTCGAGGGAGGTCAAAGTCTGAAAAACCTATTGTACACGGTATTACATGAACCCTATTGAATTGTTGGTATGGCCGGGGGTTAGTTCTGGGTAAAATTTGAAGGGAAAAAGGAAACAAAATATTTGGGGGCAATTTTCAGCTTAACACACGATATTGGATTGAGGAAGCTCACAGTCATAGGGTATTTGACTTCCCAATAGTGAGACCATACTCCAATATTGTTTTGGGATCAGAATCGAAGTTAATATTAGGTCGAAAGAGGTCAAAGTCTGAAATCTGTTACCGCAATAAGGTCAGAAAGCCTGATTTATGACCATGTCGAAATTGGTATGCAGCTTAGCTTTTGGGTAGTACATGAACATCGTGCTTTATGGTAGACTGGAGCATTGGGGGGGGGGGGGCGAATCATGTGTGAAAATTTATATTTGGGCAATTTCAGCCTTAAACAAGACTCACCTGGATGGGTGAATTCTACTTGTAATGTGTTCACCGTAAAACGAGAACTACATGATCCTTATTGTACATCTTGAAAGTTGTAAGCATGTGAAGTTTGGCAATGCTTATGTTCGATAGAAGTTAGAATCCGTGCCTTTTGCTTCTTCTGCGGTGGTTCAATGGCCACCAAATGACGGTACTAGATTTCTTTCTGGGGTTTTTCTGTCCGGGCAATTCACATCCGAAAATACCCTAATCCTTTCGACATAGGCTATTTCGATGTTGTAAATGGCATCCATGAAGCATGCAATCGACAAACTCATCACAATTAATGATCGAATAGAAAAACTCGTGAAAGTCCTGAGCTATGAAATAGTGACTGACTTCAGGCATTCTATTCTCGGTTAGACATTCCACGGAAACGATTACGACTGTGGCATCTGACAAATCTGAATTCTGTGGATTCTGAATGCTGTTCAATGTGCAATATGAACAGTATTCTTTAGGTTGATCGACTCACGAGTACTCCATTATATTACTACAAAAAATGGGTGAAATTAGCTATGAAGCATTTACTATCCCACTCGACCCTATGTGTTGGGATCATGCATTAATACATGTTTACAAAGGTCGTGCCTT
Source organism: Sclerodactyla briareus (assembly GCA_026419785.1). Lineage (NCBI taxonomy): Eukaryota > Metazoa > Echinodermata > Holothuroidea > Dendrochirotida > Sclerodactylidae > Sclerodactyla > Sclerodactyla briareus. Next base: position 342,997 of record JAODTK010001566.1, on the reverse strand, counting down.
ACCCCACCGCCCTCTTATAATCATTCCCCAGTCCCCCACTTTCAATCAAAGCTTGTACACAGCGAACCTAACAATGAGACTTGTTAGGAGGGAGGGTGGGGTTGGGGGGGGGGGTTGATGGTAGGGAACTAAGGGAAGTACGCCCTCAGTAATATCCTCATTCTCCCCATTGGAAAGTAGTAAAAGTGCAATTCTGGGCCCCTAGAGTCCTACACATACATGAATTAAGTTGCAAAGTTTGATGACCACAGTTGTAAGACGTCCACTGAAGACCTTGAACAGTCAGCTTTCCGTGTCAGTGATGAAATATTCATTGGTCACATGGATCGGAGGGGGTAAACCCCCCTCTGAACCCTCTCTCTGCGGACTCCACTTTGCTACACCCTAATAAGCTATCATATTAACTTAACAACGGGGCTGACTCAGTAAACTCACAGATACTGAAGCCACTTCCGTCAAGTTCGGTGGACTGACTGAGCAGAATTTTCCGAGGGGGCTCAGCCACTAGGGGGGTCGGGGGTCATCCATGACCCCTCAACTTTTATGAGGGCTTCCATACATAACTTCTTTCACACACAAAATGTTTCCATCGCTGCTCCGACCCCCCCCCCCTCCCAAATTGCTCTTGACCCCCCCAAATCCCAGACAGTGGCTGCGCCCTTGGAATTTTCATGCTGCCATGGTGTCCATCCAGATTATATAGCGCGCAAGCGCTCCATGTTTGCGGGCTTATTGTCCTTTTGTTGTTGTGGGTCCATGTTATTCTTGCTACTGGCTGCTAGGTTATGAAAAATTATAACCTTAGCCAAAATGAGACACAACCAATTCGATATGTAATTCACCTTTCACCTTCCTCTTTTCGCCCGAAATAACCCTCCACCTTCTTACTGATGTTTTCAGTGACATACTAACATTGCAACGAACATATTGCCGCTGATTATATATTGTCTTCAATATTGAGATTTTTGATGCTCAACTTGTTTTCGAAGTGTTGGTGGTGTGGACATGTGTGCACCAATACTAATCCGACATAGCGGTCGGCAACCATGGAGCTTCCCACTCACAGGTTTTCCAGAAAACATATCCACACGTGAGTGATCTTTGTAGATGCGTTAAACTGTTTGATCATATTGTTGGTTATAATCGCTTCCACAATCCATAGGCTAGCCTAGTTCAATGATTATTCCAGACCCCTTCGTAGCATTTGAACAGCGATGCAGAATTTCGGGTAACGGTAAAGCCTAAACGTCAACACTGTACTGTAACGTTTAACCCCTTACTGTAGGCCTATGCTAAAGTTTAACTATGGCTCTAGTCATTAGCCTTTTCGCAAATAGCATGTTGCTGTGCACTGTTGGATAGTTTTGATGCATGCTGGTAATATTTCATCAGGGGGCAATTTGTGTTGCCTGTATTGGAAATCTTGTGTGAATTCAAAAATTATCTTTCTCATTTCTCTTGTTCTTATTCTCTCATATTCGTACTGTTGTCCCGGATAACGTTTTACATCTTTTCGTGACAAATCTGGCTAAAATGTTCTAGGACTAATTCTTGACATAAAATTCAATTTTATTTTTCGCTGAAATCATATTTGGGTCCTTCATAGATTGCTACTCTGCCCCTGAGCTGCACCACAATGCATTGATTTGCGAGTGGCTATTTGCGAAGAGTTCTACTCTATTGAACAATTTTTGTTGGTAACCTAACTTTGGCGGTGCCTAGCACATTGTAATCTTTCTCTTCAAGGATTTTCTCTATTTTATTCCAAATAGAGAATGTTAGCCACATAAATATTCCAAACTTTACTCTTTTTTTTTGCGTCACTTGTGTCTGCACGGAGGGCGATTAATTTTGTTGATCAGTGTGACTGCTAACCAGTTACAATCACTTTCCCTAAAAAACATTGCATGCCTTTGCCAACAACCCTATCATTTCATAGAGGCACTTGTGTTTAGCAGCAATGGAGCAAGGAAAAGTATATTTCACTCATTTTGAGTGTATCGCCACCAAATCTTGAATTTTTTTTTCTTGGCCTTCTACTTCCTATAAAAATGACAACATTCCGCTTTGACATCCGATATTCTAACTACAATGTAAGCCGGTTTTTCTGTTTCTGATCGCCGTAACACAGGCCTACCATGATAAACAGTGAAGGCTAGGCCTCAATAAAATTCCTATTTGGCCCAAAAACCAAGATAATTGCCAGGGCCCTAGCTAGTTAATTATTATTATCATAATCAGTGTTCGTGCTACGAGGGGTGGGAAGAGGGATTCTGAACTATTTTTTTCTCAAACCCTCTCAAAAATTATTTGTGGAGGGAGATTCCTCCCTACCATTTAGTTAATAGCATCTCCATACCTGAGCCCAAATTTGCATTGTGTTGATGAAAAATCCCCCTCTTTGATTTCGAAATCCCTCTCTCAAAAAAAATCCAAGGGGGAACTCCCTCCCTGACTTGATTCTCAGCGCAAGCACTGATCATCAATGCTTGTCATTGAGAGCACTTAATCCCTCATCTTTGCCTTGAGGGTACAGGTATATCAGTGCTCGAGAAATCTCTGCGCGCGGTAGCCTGGTGCTTTCCACTTCGTGCCTCGGGCCACTGGATTCAGTTGCGAAATGCCCGTCCGGGCTACCGCAATCTGTATTTTTAAAAGTACATAGTAAATTGCTGAGCCCATATTATATATCCAATTGTGATACAAATATAAAACAAGTGTCAGATATTTTAACACTCTTTTCTGCACTGGTTTCCACAACAGAATAGCAAATTTTGCCCCGTTTTTAATCAGTCACGATCTTGGAACATCAGGCACAATGTATTCATACTAATATCATTGTGCTTCAGACATTGTAACACTGCCGGGCATGAGAGAAAAACCCGGATTTTATAGGCATCGAGGACTTTCGTGATTTTGTAGAACTGGGCATGCACACACGCATGTAGCTATGTGGAATGAGACCAAATTCACGTAAAAAACGTTATAATCTGCGATTGAAAACATTTTAAAAAGGCATCAAATACTCGGAACAGGCAGTAGATGGTGATACAACACATTTCACAAAAAAAGGTTGTATTTGCAAGGTGTCTCCAGTAGTCACTTTCGTTGTAGGCTGATTGGGTCCCTGTACAAAATCATAGTCAGTTCAGTAGCTTAGCCTACTGCTGGTTACCTTGGGGAATTAGTAATGCCATTGAAATTATCATTTTGGTTGTTCTCATTTATTCACACATAAGACAATTCGCGATGGAAAGAACATTAGTAGGGCCAGAAAAAAGTTGCCGTTGAAGATTGGACCCAGTAACGTGACTATGGGCGGAAGGCAGGTTAGCAGGGAACGGTATGGCATGAGTGGCAGTATCTCCATGTTCCCACTGACTATACCAGTGTATAACTTTTTCTTCAGAAGTTTGCAATGTAGTCGGTTGGAGAGAGGGAGTCCGGAGACGATTGGGCGATGGGACAGGGAGGCTAGCGAACACATTCTTCCTATTGTTTAAAAAAGGCAATGTTCGGCGGCATGCTGGGTACCGAAAATTGGGCTGATCTAATTTTCTAGAACCCCCCCCTTTGATTCCCCCCCCCCCCCACATTTGAACCTAGCGTAAACAGCTGACTATCGCCAAATTGCCTCAATTTCATCGAGCGTGAGAGAGCGTTAGTATTTGCCAAAAAGAACATTTGAAAACATGGGTAAATCATGAACACCCAAGTCGGCCCTTCCAGGTACCAAATTCAGCCACTGGAAGCCAAAAAGGGCTACGAATTGAAATATTTCGAGCACGGGTATATATGGAACATTTATTCTCTCGGCTCCCAGCCTATTCCAGTATTTTATATGTTCTATTTATTTAGCCAAAAGCTGAAAATGAGCCAGAGTTGTTCCAGACCAGCTGAGGGGGCTTCCCTTGTCCAGCAGGATGAAATAAGGGAGCTGGCTGCAAAGAGGAAAGAGGCACTAATGAGGGGAAAAGGGGAGAAGTTTTATTATCTAAGAACTCATCAGCTGCCTGAATCAGGCCACGTAAAGTGAGAGTGTGAGAATGTTACATACTGTACATAGAACGGATTCTTAAAGGCAAATTCCAGCCAAATTAATACTCCTTTTGGTGTTAATATTTAAATAAGAATAAAAAATCATTCAAATAGCACTTTGTTCCAGGTTTTAGCTTGTTCGGTTGGGATATATGGCTTTCGCAAATTTCATATCATTTTGTGATTTTGGCAAACTGGCAAGCACCTTTTTATGATGTCATATCTACCAATTTTAACGGAAATGTTAAGACATATTTTTTTTCTTTCAAAATTGGTAGATATGACATCATCGAATGTTGCCCAATTATGCCGAATTGCCACTTAGCATGATGAATTGATTCATTTTTTTTTGAAGCTTTATAACCGAACATGCTATGAACAGGAAAAACAGAATTTTGATTGGCATGATTTTCAGTAAAGCCACCATAATGACATTTAAATATTTTTGACTTTTTTACATGTAGAATTTGAAAGTCAGATTGTCTGTAAGAATGGAAAAAGCAAAAAGGGAAAAATGAAAAATGGCGAATATCCAAACTACTCTTTCTCCGGTCTAGCCTTGTGTTTTCTGGATCTTATGAGCAATGTTTTTTTCAATCACTGCCTGATTTGTTCATGAAAAGTCATGGATGTTTTGTCCTTAGGTGCATCACCCTGTGTGTATTGTTAAAGGACCTTGCTAGGATGAAGTACGACTCAAATCATATTGGGGAGTAAGAGATACTGAACCTATTGGTCCAAACCCCTTCTTAATTAATGCAACCTCGTTGCAGTGTTATGAACCTTCAAAAATGGAATTATGATTCCTATGGACTATTATGCAACATTGCACAACCTGAAATGAAAAGTAACATCATGTAAACACATCATTTCTCTCTGTTTTGGGTTAAAATATGAATGTTAATTTCTCCTTGGAAAATCAATTGATTCTGAACAAGGTTTACTATAATGAGTTGATATGTTGTGCCACCTATTTTCGTCCTAAGTGAACGCACTGCTAATCTCTTGTGTATGGTACGCAATGCAATTCACTTCGTAAAATAATGCGTTAGTTACCCTATCTGCTTATTTACTGTAATAGAGATACAAGATATAGATTCTTAGATGAGATATATACATCTAGAGATATTGATATCTCTAATCGTTTGGGTGATTCTTGATTTGCAGTTGTGCAATAGGAATAAACTACGCGGTTTACTTTTACGGTTGATTTTTATTACGTGTCATAAACAGTCTCAAATTTAGCTTAATATGAACTCGGCTGTGCCTTGTCTATTACTTACTTAAATTCAGAGTCTTGACTGTTCATTGAATTATTTTCACGTAAAAGTCTCCCAGTTGCAGTTTATTCCTCAATAGCACCACTTTAACGTTGTCCTTAACTCTGATGTAACGACCATTCTCCTCTCTCAGAGCATGGGCGATGGCGGGAGGAAATACAGCAGAGCATCGAGAGGGAAATTGGACCCTACGGGTGAGGGACCACTCCAGACCCTCCCCTAGAGAGAATACGGCGTAACAAGCACCGAGCTAAGCTGCAGCAGATGCAGAGGGAAAGAGAGGTCCAGGAACAACGGAAGTAAGTCAATCAGGGGACACGCCTGTTTGGATTTGATTCATTAAAGGCAAATTCTAAGCCAAATTAACACTCTTTCTGGTGTTATAGTGTTAAAAAAAAAAAAAAATATTCAAATATCACTTTGTTCCAGGTTTATATATAGCATGCTCGGTTGGGAAGAAATGGCTCCTCAATGTTCATATAATTGGTGATTTGGGCGAACTTGCAACCTTTTTATGATGTCATATCTACAATTATAAGGGAAAAAGTCTACATATTCTTTTCCTTCAAAATTGTATAATATTACATCATCAAATTTGCAAAATTGCCAACTTAGCAGTGATAAATTAATAGTCCTAAAAATTTGGTAACTTTCTTAACCATACTATGAACATGAACAAAGTTTGCATGTCTGAGTTTCAAGCACAATCATATGACATTTTGACTATTTTTGGCTGGACTTTCCTTTAACTGTCATGTCTCATCACTCCATATTCATCATTAATACCGTTACTATAATTATTACTGCCAGTATATTATCACTAAAGTAATTAATATCATCATCATTACACTTTACTGTATCATCACATCATACCTATTACTGGGAAGGCGGAATTAGCTCAGTCTCAGAGCTCCATCTGCCCAACCGTTTATGCGAGTTGGGAGCCTGTTGCAAGCCCCAGGAATATTGCACAATTCTGTTGAACAAAGCATGCCTCCTGAGATTTTCTCACGCCACGCACGGTCAAGGGGGTACCTTGTGAGGTGACTTGTGAAGCAGGGTAGGAAACATTTTTTTCATTTCGGGTGCTATTTAAAAAAAAAAAAATCACACCCCTCAATCCCATTTCGGGTGCTACTTCGGGATTTTCGGGTGCTATTGCCTAACCATTGAAAAGTGGTCCCAATGCATTGCTAAAGCCAGCGATTGTTAGCTATCAATAACGCCCACACTGTTTGTTTCAACAATGCTTGCCAACATCTTTTCCCATATATTTAATCCACGACTAATGCCAATTGCTCCTTCCGTCGGTTGCCCTCCCCCTCTCAAAACTTGCGATAATACCCTACAGCAACTTCTGAAAGTTTCCATTGACTCATCAGGCCCAATTACATGTAAAAGTGTCATGATTTTCCACATTTCATTTCTACTCAGTTCTGCATTGGATTAGTCCTTTCATTCATTGCATTATTGTTTTTGCCAACCTACTCCGTAATCCGTGTATGTCAAATGGTACCGTACTATTGCGTAGTGAAAGTAAAAAGTTGACTGACGTACCCAACCCATGGATCTATTATATTAACCGCAACGTACTGTACGATTCATCGAGTAGGCCTATCAAATCTCGCTCCGCATCGCACATTAACGATTGTCCTGCAATCCTCATGTACTACATTTCTGTCGAGGAATAGTGGTGGAATAGATAAAGTGCATAAATAACGTTAACCCAGGCCTGGCCGGCCCCACGTCCGCTGCCCACGACATTACAATAAAAATTAAAACGGCCAGTAATTAATGCAAACCGCGCGGCCCTACGTAAGTCACATACTTGACATTCACTTCTGACTAATTACTGCTATGCATTTGCATGCTGCGCACTATGGTTGTTTGAACTGGTTCCAACCGTTCGTGGCAGCATGCAGGACAGCACTAGCCGCTAGCGATGGGCGGCGGGTCAGCTAGCGCTCCAAGAAGTACGCTGTACGCTCGTATGTGTGTGTGTGGGATTTGAGGCGATACTGTTAAGATTGTAGTTGCTCGCGAGTTCCTTCGCAGCTACAAACTTTTCAAATCACATGTATAAATTGCAATTTCAGTAGTCCTACGTGATAGGCATGAATGAATCATATTGCCAGAAGCTACATTTGTGTTTCCATGTAAAATATGAAACACGATCTCATTTGAGTATCTAGAGAAAATTAATTACGAGTTGTAAATTGTCAAAATCGAGGCGGGTTGACCGACCGATAATACACTGGAGCTCGCTTATATGTACGTAGTATGGATGAGAGGTTACAAAGTTACAATTGAACATTTTGTGGTTAATTTTCAAATTTGCTTCTTGCCCTTGTCTTTTTTTTTCACGATTGCCTTGCTCGTCGCCTTTAAAAATGTTCTTAATTGCCTTGGTGCCCTGCCATTTTGAATGTCACCGAAGCAATTTTTACATTGCCCTCAGAAAAATGCCTTGCCCTTCCAACTATTATTCGAGGCTGAACGCAAGCTACGTGGTACGTATACCGCGGCAAAATCAATGGGAATTAACGTCCCCCCTCGCGCGGTCGGAGGCTGATCACGTTTGTAGATTGTGTCGCATATGGTTTTCGAAGTGAAAATGAATTCGAATAACGGGAAGAAATGGATGACAGAGCCAATCTGAGACAAAAACAGCGGCAGAATGATTTAGTTCCACGAATATTTGGGCCCTTTGCAGTTTTTCCATTTTTATGGTGTTTGGTGCGCGATATTCCTGGTGCGGTTTTGCTCAATATGTCACTGAATTTTCGCACCCCTCTAATCTAGTTTCGTGTGGCTGTTTTGGACCTTTCGGGTGCGGAATCGCACTCCGCCCCCTGTTTTCCTTTCCCGACGCTGTTTTGAAGAGTAGCGAGGCCATATGTGGCAGCCCCATTGGGAGTCCCGCCCGGGGTCACATACGTGACAAACTAATGGTGCGGCGGGAGAGAACAAGCAAGAAGTGCGTGCTGAATGGTAATTACGGTTGGACAAGTCACTGATGATCAGGGGTAATATCTGTGCAGCTCTTTGGGCAATGTCTTCGACCTGAAAAGCGCTATATAGGAGAAGATATACTGTCCGTGGCACATCATCAACCCTTGGTATCATCACTATCACATCATTACCATCATCATACTCACATGTCGAGAAGAGATATCTTTCATTTCTAAGGGTCCGTCTGACACCTCCCGGAACTAGCCATGTTTGCGGTTAACCGCCCACGGTATATTCCCGCTTTTGAGCATCATTTGGAAGAGTATCTAACACCCATTAAAGACCCCCTTTTTGGTCATAACCATATAAACTTCATCCACCCATGTTTGTTGTAATCCATGGAAGTTTATAGGCACATGAAATATGCAAATTTTTACCCCATGGCTTTGAACGACTTCTAATTCTATGAGGAACAAATGTAGCCCCCCTCCACCAAATTTCGTTCAAATCTGACAAGTTTGGAAAATTGCATAAAGTTTCGCACATTTTGACCTTCGGTGGACCTTGAAATTACTCCTACATTTTTCGGGATCAAATATAGTCCCTACCACCAAGTTCGTTCAAATCTGACAACATGTGGAACATCGCATAATTTCGCAAATTTGCTTTCGATGACCTTTTTTCACAGGATCAACTATCTTCCCTACCCACTAGTTTCGTTCGAATCCAACTCACTTTTCAAATTTCGTCATACATCATGGCAAATTAAGCGGCCCCCAGCATTGCGTGATGCCCCTGTCGAACTCATCCAGATTCCCACCAGGGCGGACATGTGTACCCAGTTTCAGATTCAATCGGTAAAGTGTTAAAAGTTATTGTGTCCTACACGCCTAAAGTTCTCCGGCGGTCGGCGGCGGAAGCCTGGTACGGCGGCGGCTACCACCCAAACCATAATATCCCCGGACATTTCCAGTGTCCCGCGGGATAAATTATATCCCATCCCGCAACCTGTAAGTGTTCGGGATATTATGGTTTGGCCGTGTGCCCCTTTCTCCGCCGCCCTCCGCCGCCTGCAACTCTAGGCGTTAGGCTCCTCATTCTTTAACACGTTATCCGATTGACCCAAAATAGGTACACATGTCCGTATGAGTAACAATCTTCGGATACGTTCGAAAATGGCTATAATCGTATATTTGTTTGCCCTCTATTTTGCGGGTTTTTGTTTCGCAAAAATTTTCAATTTCGTGCAATGTACACTAAACGTGGTGGTTGTGGGTAGTTGTTGGAGCCGAAAACATGGCGACAATTCAAGGTCATCCGAGGTCAACTTTGCATTTCTTCGGCCAGTAGCCTAATTATAGGAATACTGTATGTGATATTTCAAACGTCCATTGGATGTTCATGAAACTTGGTGAATACGGCCTACTTTCATGTGGCCCGAGGTTCACTGGAGGCATCTTGCATGACAATTGCATAATAGTTTGCCCGATTATCAATTAGACAAATTTTAATAACTTTGGTTGGATTCTCACGAAACTTGGTGAGTAAGGACCTTCTAACAGTCCCGATAAATTTATTTCATTGGCGTTGAAATCGCTGATTTCATATGTGTGTTTAATTTACATATTCTTAACCATAATTGGAATAATTAATGCAATATTTCCTCAACTTTTGGGGATTTTTACGAAACTTGTGGAAGAGGACCTACTTACCAGTCCTGATAATTTATTCAAATAGCAAAAACATCAAGATCACGAGGGTAAATTTGTGGGACTAATTTGCCTATTATTTGTCCTGATCAGTCAAAATGATGATTTAATACTTTTTGTTTTTCATAAAAACATTGGACATGTTTCATTGGAATGCACTATTCTTCTAGGACGTGGATGCATCACATGGAGTGTAACAATTTTCATAAAAAAACCGATGTCATTGTAAGGTCATTAAAGGGTCCACTTAGGGGTCAAAAACTGATTTTAGTACTTTCTTTCTCGGCAATAGCACTGGGTGTGTTCATCAGGTTGCAAAATGCTCCTAGGCTAGGAGTGGATGTATCACAATTGAGAGTAACAATTCTCATAATATCTGTCATATCATTAAAGGTCATTCGGGGCACTTAGGGGTCAAAAACTGTTTTTTTGGCTTAATCGTAGAATTGAAATCGCGAAGGCTGGTGGTTTCACATTGTGATATAATTGGTTGACCTGCCTGGTGTGACCTCTGACCTGGATTTGGACCTCTGTCGGGTGAACTCATGTGGTTAAAGGTTCGAATCTTGAATAAATGTGGCTTTATTTTAAGGAGTTCGGGCAAAAATAGAAACTGGTTTATTTGGATATGTGATGAGCCTTTGTGTGCTTTATTGGATGGAAACACGCCCGCTTGCGCATCGACACTTACTTGGTATTTACAGGGGTCAAATTTCAATTTTGACTACCTTTTCGCAATAACATTGTCCTGTTCATTGAATGCAATATGCTTCTAGGAGTGGAATGCATCACATGGATTGAACAATTTTCATAAAAAACCGCCATGTCTTGAAGGTATTAAGTCACTTTGGGGGTCGATACTGATTTTAACTACTTTTCCGGCAATAGCACTGGTGGTTCATCAGAATGCAAATGCTCCTAGGAGTGGATGTACACATGAGAGTAACAATTCTCATGAAACTGTCCATATCATTAGTCATCTGGGGGTCACCTGTTGTTTGGGGCTATAATCGGAGAATTGAATATTTGTTGGCGAATGGGATGGTTCACCCTTGTGATATAAATTTTTGACCTGCCTGTGTGTGACCTCTGACCTGAATTTGACCTCTGGTCGGGTGGCCATGTGGTTAAAGGTTAATCTTGAATAATGTGCTTATTTAAGACGCACCTTGTCCGGGGGCTGTAGGGGTGCCTCTCCAATTAACAAGTGCATTATGGAATGAAACCCATTTACTGTACACGTTGTTGCTTCACAAGTCTATAAATATATTCTTTTCCACGAATAAGTCCAGTCATTTCAACCAAATTCTGAATACGAGATGCGGGGTTATACGTCTGGCGTTTTACCCCCCCGACATTTTCTAGTTGCTGTCGGGAAGTTGTTACAACCCAAGCTGTGACAAGGTAAAAAAGTGTATATTTTGGCAAATTTTGCTGTTGAACATGAAAGCTCGACCCCACCTGAATGGATCGAGCTCATACTGGTATGTGTGTTTCCCTCATAAGGTGTGCAAGAATCCTATTGTTTTTGTGGACATTTTGGGGGAAAATTGTAATGGTGAAAGTGTAATTTTAGCAAATTTTGGCTTGTGACCTCGACCCCACCTGAATTGAGAGCTCCTACTGACACTGCCGAGTGGATGTAGCTCATACTTGGTGTGTGTCCTCATAATGAGTACACGGTCCTATTACCTTGGGTAAAAGATAATCTTGAGGTTAACAAACTTTAGGTGAAAGGTCATGAGGCAGTCAAGAGATCACTAAGCCACTTGGCTTTCTGGTTCAGGGAACCATCGCGCCTCTCATCCTGCAAATCACCACCTAGACATGATCCGGCCGTCAGCATAATTCCTTAGCGAGAGGCAGGTTCAATACACTGTTAATTGGATGGAGCAATCCTAGTATATACGCCTAGTCGTGGTCGCCTCCGATGTTATTCATATCAATACAAATACCACATGTATATTCGCTCGTCTTCTTGGTCAGTCACAGGCGCACTCTGGGGCAGTGTGTTCCGTTCTAAAAAATTTTGGGCAGTGAGTCAATTTTGAAAATCTCCGTGTGCACCCCTTTTGCATACCAAAACCCTCTCCTTTTTGACTTCCTGCTCTGAGATCAGTGCGTCAATTAGTGATACCGTCGTCGAAACGCACCATACAGGCCTCAGAGGAGACACCGGTCTAGTTGGGTCCGAGGATGGCAGTCGTTTAGTGACTAAGGGGGTGCACCCGAATTGTATGATTCTACCTGTCTTTGGTATAGGGGGTGCGTATGCGTCAATCTGATACAAGTACATAATTTGGTCAATTTGGCGTTAGTCCTGCAAAGAGTCTATATCTGGAACAAGGGAAAGTGAGTTCACAATCAACACCTCCGTGTCTGACACTAACATTTCCACATTGTAGGGCTTGTCACACCTGATACCACTACTTCCTGTTTATTTACCATTAATGTTTAGCAGCAGCTTCTCCGACGTGACCCAATGTGTCTATCGGTCATCATACAGATACAAGTTAATGCATTCAAGTAAACTGTTTTTGCCACTAACCAACAGGGCTCAGATCGCTGGCTAGTTCGCCCAGGGTTTTGCCAACATGCTCCTTTTATATGAATTATTCCAGGAAGGTGACATACAACTGTATGTCTGCAAGTTAATAGCAGTGAAAATAAAAGCACTTTTCATGCAGACCATAGTATGTAACAAACATTTTATGGCAAACATTTCCCGGAACAAAAGGGAGGTCCATGTGATTTTGCAGCTTGCATATTATGCAATTTCCTTTCCTAATCTTTGTCAGATAGATCCCAAACACAATTGGTGGATGTGGGTAACATTCAGTGCTAACAAAATAAAAGCCATTTTTGTCTAACCCCGAACATGTTCAGATCTTCTTGAGTTTATTGAGTTATTTATTACAGAGTATTAGTTAGTATTTTGGCGTGTATGGTTTTGAGTGGTGCATGTATGTGTGGTGTGTTTGTCACTTTCCTATTCGATAAAATTTTTGTATGTGATACCGGGATTGGGCAAACAGAATCCTATTTAGATTTTGGAAAAAAAACCAGATTCAATAGGGAATTAGCCTCTATTATAAAGTGATTTATTGTTTTTAAAAGGCTCATTAGCAAGATTACAAAATGGAACCCTGGAGGCAAAGGTGATTTGGTTTGACACACAGGTACAGGATATAAATGTATGAGGAACTGATAGATATTCATCGTGGAACCAGCTATTAATTTATTATTAGCAAAACTTGGTGAAATTGATCTGCCTTCAGCCCCCTAATTTGTGTAACAAATTCAGGGTCACTGGAGGGTCATTCAATGTGTCCATCTAATGTTGTATAATTCAATGTAGGATTTCCTCAAACGAAACTTGATGGGTTTGAAAACCTTTTAGTAGTCCCGACTGGAGGTCAATTCAAATTGTCTAATTTGCTAATTCATGCAAAATTTCAAGGTTTGTGTGATATTCATGAAACCGGGTGGGTTTGGCCTACTTTACACTTTTAACATAGTTTCAGGTCCATTGACAGTGTCCTCATGGCCTAATTTATTCAACAAGTTTGTTGATTTCCATGAACAATATTGAGTACGGTCCATTGTTGGTCTTGAATTTTTTATAAGTGTTCCACTGGAAGTCAAGTAAATGCCTAATTTTGTATACTCAAGGGCATTTTAGGCCAAATTTCACAAAACTTGGTACCCTTTGATTGACTGGTTAACAAACGGTCCTCCATTAATTTGAAAGGGTCAGTGGCCCTTAGGAGCTGGCAAACTATAATCCACCTCTATGTGCTTTTTCAGATTTTGCTGGTATTATCTCTAACTGGCAGTTTCCCCCTCTTGAACCTTTACGACAGGTCATTGAAACATACTAATGCAAATGCAAAGTGAAACAACATGATCGACGAACGAAGCAAAGACATGTACCCACGTGGTGAATGTCATCAGAGGTCACTTTGAGGTCAAAACGTTTGCAGTTGTCAGGATTACGAGACTCACTGCATTAAATTGAACCGCTTGTATTGTACATCCAAACCAATCTTACCCTTAATGCATGCCCTGGTGTCAGGATGGGGCAGTAGTAGCAAGTAATAAACGTTGAATGAACTTTTTTAACATCTGAAATTGTCTCTCTCCTGTTCACAGACAATTGTCACTTCTGCCACCTGGTGGTAAAGCCAATACCCAACACCTTTACCATCTCTCCACTTCCCTACCCCTGGAATGGTGGCAATCCGCCTGCTGCTCACGTGAGGATCCTGGCGCTGGTCATTGGGGGGTGGTGACGCCAGGAAGAGAGGAAGACCGTGTTTCACCATCGGACAGATGAGTATCGGGGAGTTGGACCGGTACCATTCTGATGACAAGTGAGCAGAGGACCTCTGACCATCTGGAGAGTTTGTTTTTTGGCAGGCGGTCCGCCCCCATCAAAAGGTGCCTCCTTGTAGTTAATGGCCGAAAAGGGGCTGCTCGCATGACGTCACGTTAAAAAAAAAACATCCCAGTGCAATTTTATATTGATACGTATTACTCACAATCATTTCAAATGTTGAATTAGTTCCGATGTACGGTTGGTGAGAGGATATGTTGTGAGATCATGTAAATGACACGTCCATAATCCGGTTGTTACGAGATGGGACGTCTCTTTAAGCATTCCTCATCGAAAACAACAAAACAAAAAACAAGCAGTGACAATGCGGGGGAAAATGTACCTAAATATAAAGCAGGAATGCTACACACTTTTATAGGGAGTCGGTTGGTACACAAATGAGGTTCAGGAAGCTTAGCGAAATAGCGCGGGTGGGTGGTGTGTGTACTGTGCATGTCTGGGCTGTCACACTTTCCTTTCGCCAAATTTTTAATGTATTCCCATTTTTACTACAGACAAGAATGTTCTGCTTTTGAAATGCAACATCATGGCCTGATTCACGTTTATGAGGGCGGCCATTGGTTTTGTACATAGGGAAAGTGGTTGTTTGTTCTTTGAGAACTATGGGTGGAGAGTAATTTTCACACATGGGTAGACAAGGTCATTACTCAGTCCGATGAGTAGTTACTAGAGGACACACTTTGCCTCCTGTATGGTGATATTAATTGTTTACAGCCGAGATAGTTGAGCCATCTGAATAAATTAAAGGACAACTGCGGGATGACTTATAAATGGGCTAATGTATTAGCTGGAGGAAAGAAAAAATGAAGAGGTCAGTCCAAACAAGAATGTACACAACTTTCAGTTACAGAGTTACAGTCCTTTGAATTGGTGCAGGGGGGGTATTGCCACAAGATCTAAAAGGCATCCCACATGCAATAATAAATGATGGCATACTTGCACAACCCTGCAAAACAATATTGTTTCTTTGAATTAACACATTATTTCACTTTGAAAATCATTTTGTCTATGGAGAGGATTGCTATCGTGGGTTGGTAGGTGTGATGGTTACTTTATGAGAGAAAGGCAAAAGAATTTCTGCTAAATGTTGACGATTCAACGAAATGAAACAAGTGAGTACATGAACAACTTCCGGGTGTCCACAGTGTGGAGGGTCATGCGTTATTGTTGCCAATTGGGGTTTCTCCCCAATTTCTCTGCATAATGGCCCAAAATTTGAAGGCCTAAACTCCACATAGGAACATCGTATTGAAAGGGACAGTCGGACCTTTAAATACAGTTTTCCATTCTCCACGATATAACTATGTTGTTCTTCAATAGGAGCCACTGAATGCAAATCAGGCAGGTACAGCAGTTCAGGACCCACTCGTCAAAATAACTTACAAAATTGCCGCACAAGTGATCAGATTATTTCAAACATTGTGTGTATTTGCCAGAGGCTTGATAGTAATGGGGGTGGTGCAGTCTGTGTGCTTTGTTGATTATATCGAAAATGGCTACATACTGAGGACAAGATTGTCGGTAGACAATATTTAATTCTTGCCTGATTCCATATCCCCCCTGCACCACCAAGGCTCACAAACGCCGCAGCAGAACGTGTATCTAGGTCGGCCCCCACCCTGCAGAACCTCCTAGAGGACACAGCAGCCATGGACGAAAATGACAGCTGTCCCCACGAGGAGCACAACGAGGAGTTCTACCACAGGGTCACGGACCTGAAGCGGAGAGCCTTCACCGCCGACACCAGGGCGGATTCCGAGCAGCTCTGAAGACGGCACGCTGTGAACTGAAGCGGAGGGGGACGGAGGTTTGAGACAAGAACGGGATAGTGCTGGCTGCACGGAAACAGATGGCCCCTTTTGGCCCCCCGAGTGTGGGCCGCTTTACCCCAAGCAGGAGCACATACCAGTGGTCCCTCGGGAGGTGGAGCCTCTCACTTCGATGGTGAGTCTGAGGCGGGGTTGCCACATCTTGAGGCAGGGTTGCCAGTATTCATGTCGTTCTTTGCGGTCTTCACATCCCTTAATACCATAAAGTCACCTGGCCTGTTATAATCCTAACTTTTGTATGGCGTAAAAACAAATTTTAGGTTTGCATGCACTTTCATTTTCAGGTGCCTCTAAATGCAAACCGATACTGCTCTCATCCTCCACTCGAATGGGTGTCCCAAGCAAATGGGTGTCCTCAATAGCAATGGTGTGTCTCAATCAAATGTGTTAAATCATCCAAGAGTACCCTGGCAATAGATGGCCCTTCAGTTCATTGTTCGAGGGTATTACAGAAATCCTGAATTCCTATAATCTATACATATCTGATATCAATCCCACTTACCACCATATTGGACCACGCACCCCACCCCCACACCAGTGAATATCTGCAGTAACACAAAAGTCCAGGTGGGCACCCCACGCCACCTTCCCATTTGCCAGACGTGTGTCTACAGTTGAGCATCTTGGCTTAGAAATTAGTCAGGAATTTCACTTTCAAGATTTAGTCTTAGGGTGTCAATCCCATTCACAGTTGCCGTGGCAGATATCTGTTCCCACCTCCTTGAATTACCCAAATATGCGACCGTTTGCACCCAACCTAAGGCGCAGTATCCAATACCTGGCAGTACCACAAATTTGGGTTGGTCACCCCATGGTCCTCCCCATTTTGCCAGGAAAATAGCCTTATTATTTTAGTACCTTTGAGAGAGAAGTTTTGTGGGACATTCGCTAAACTATCAACTCCTGGAGTTATGGACAGCTTGTTCATCGGACTTCGCATTCACTGTGCTCTTTGGGGGCGGTATCTTTACTGAATCGTCGGAGATCTTAGGGCATTTTGGGGTTATTGTTTTTTTTTTTTTACTACGGCTTTAGCTACGCAGTTCACTTGTGGTCATGTTAGGAACAGCGGATTAAGTTTAGGGATTAAGTCAAGTGGTAATCCAATCGCAGGGACTCTATATAATAATCTGCACATTAACCTGTATTCTCAGGTGATTTCCATTGATGGACTCTACAAACAGGATCCAAGTATTTTGCCCCCCCCCCCCCCTCATCAAGGACCCTGGTCACATTGATCATGAATGAGCCCTGTCGATAACTCGCCTCTCTTCGTTAACTAGTACGCAAATGATGTTGGGCAGGCAGGGTCGTTTGTAACCAATCATATTATGCCCCCGGGACCGCCACTTCTACCCTTTCGAAAAGGCAAATAGTGCACTGAAACTGCAGACTTTGGACCAAAATTCCTTGGCACCTGGAGGAAGTGACTGACGATACAAGCAGAAAGTGGGGACCAAGAGGGGGCTCGCTCATCGCAGCTGTATGTGTACAGCCTCCTTGGAGAAGACAAAAGGCGAGTGAACGCTAGAATTTGAAAGCCAGAAGTTCGCTCGCAAATGTTACTAATACCACTCTTCCACTCTCCACCCTGTACTTGTAGTTGGAGGTTAAGCCGATAGCTGCCATACTTTTCAGGAAGAACATTATTGATGCTTTTGCATTTCATTACTTCCTTCTTCAAACCAATTGGACTGTATTAATTGCTCAGTCAGGGTGTACACGTGGCTGTTCCTTTGCCTGTAAGTGTTTGCAGTGTTCATAGAAGGATGACTGACCTTGTTCTGCGGAATGTCACTGATTGTGTAGCAATGTGGTAAAAATTGAGGAGCAGGTTGTGATGGGATAGCGGGAATATTAGAGAGTGGTGACCGAATTGGTTAACACAAGCTTGTAATCTGTTCCACTTACTCAACTTAACCCATATTGTACTCTGCACCCCACCTCATGGCAATTTTTTACAGTAGTCCGAGCTGGCAACCCTATCGCCTTCTTATTTTGCCAGTTGAAAGCTTAAATTCTTGAGCATCTTGTCTCCGAATTTTCACTAAATGTCCATCGCTGAAATCACCAATCTGCTATCATACGTGTACAGAACCTTGCAGGAAGCAGTTTTCTCCCGACTTCGATCATCAGGATTAAGAGTATCCTTAGCGGTTTGCATGATTTTTGGATTGAATTTTCTCTCGCTCAATCCGTTCTGCGCGAGTCCATGAGTTTTGTGAAAAACTATTGTTGGAGTGAGTCCACATTGTACCCCTGGGGAAAGTACTCTTCCAACACTTGCTTACATTGAGGGGTAGACATTCAACACATTGCCCTCTGCATGTAGTCACCCCATCCTAAAAATTGCGGCCACAACATGAAAGCTTTGCCTGGTGACGGGTGCTGGTTGTATCTGGGCCTTGATCGGCTCGATCCTTCGTCCGTGCAACTACAAACATGAAAAAGGTTGTGTTTGACCTATTTATTCTTTGCTACCTGTATTTGATGATCTTCTTTTTGCAGTACTCCAGGTAACCAGGACAGTTGACAACCAGAAGACGAAACAGTTCGCACCATGGGAGGGTTCGCAGGTTGTATTCGATGGTGAGCGTATCTCCAAGGGTGCTGTCCCCCACACCATACCGGAGAAGTGTAGCCCCAGTCTTGCCTTTGAGTCACGCTTTGAGTCAGGAAACCTCAGACAGGCTAGAAGAGTGTCAGTTGGTCAACATTCTCCAACCTAATTGGGTGGAAAAGAAGCACCATCCTAGGCAGTATGGGCGAATATGGAATTTGAGGACAAGTTCATTCCTTGACGAAGTCAAGAGTCTATGCAGTCATGTCATATGTGTGTGTGTGTGTGTATGTGTCATGGCTATAGCCCGACCCCACCTGGATGGATGAAAGCCATACTTGTGGTAGGTGTATTCCCCATGTTAATACAGGAACCCTATTGTTTTGGGGTTCTGGTCAAGGTTCATCGAGGTCAACACAGTGTAAAGTTGAAAACGGGGACAAGTCCAGAATTGTTGATATTACCAGCTCCTTATTCAGTTGTGTGTCTGTATAGATTGGTATGTGGGTTCGCGACATGATGAGTCATGAACCAGTGGCCTTTGGCTGTTGAAAGGTAGAAGGAAAAGCACTTGTCTCGTATAACGCAGAGGGTATTTTACTTTAACACTTGGACTCCCGAGTTATTTCAGGGAAGGCAGAATGTCAACGGCGCACCTGTAACATGCTCCTGAATCAGGATGGCAATCCTATGATCCACTTGATCAGAGCTATGTCTTCAAAATCCTTCCATGTTCACGTGGCCCTCGGTCACTTGCAGTGGGTACCCCTACATGTCAGTGAACTGTGATGCAAAGTCACTGCTAGAGTGTGGCACAGGGCCAACCGGATTCATTCCTTCAAGTCCTGGCTCATTTCTGAGGAGGCAGGAAATGTCACCATGTCACTGTGCCTCCTGGCCTCGAGGGTTGAAGGACAATGCAGTGGATATATTCGATTGAGAGAAACGGAATGCATCAGTCCAAACCCGACGTTAATACAACTTCTTATGACGGAGTTTCAGTCCTTTATAGTTTGGCATGGTATGTGCAAGATCGAAAAAAGCATCCCATCATGCCTAAAAATGAAGTCATACTTGCACAACCCTACAAACATGCTTTGTTTTCTATTGTTATTTCTCCCTAAATTTTTCTCCTTAAATGTTTCTCCTTCAGCGGTCAGTTTGATATGACCTCGTATGAGGAGGACCTGTATACGAGCCGGCATACCAGTGATTCTACTGCAGGTGGAGAAGATGGTACCTGGGGTCACATACGGTTCAACATCATCAACCTGCTTAAGAAGGACAGCCTCATAACCATGGTCGAGTCGTAATATCTACTGATCTATTTCAGATTATTCAACTTAACCCCAAGTGGGACCATGCACCAGAAATGAGAAAGGGCGATGGGGGGTGATGGCCAACCCGGATTTTGTGTTATTGCCGGCATGTTCAATGGCGGTGGGGTGCGTGGTCAGCATGGGGTGTAAGTATTCATACGTCACAGATTCACGAACCAGTTTGTTGAATCTGCGTTCACTTCATTCTGTGTGTGTGAGGGGGGGGTAAGGGTGGGGGAGGGGGGTCATGACAGTTCTGTAAATGCCTGCTTCCAAGCCTAAGTGCTTTGTCTAGAATATTGCAGGGGTCGGTGGTGATCTTCACCACACTCCTACACAACTTCGAAACCTATTCACCGATAAATGAGAAGGAGTTAAGGGAGAGACATAGTGGTCACTTTGTGTGTGGGTGCTTTCCGTCTGGCCGTTGTCTGTCCGGTCTGTCCATATGTGCGGTTCGATATCTCCTGAACGTTGAAAGACATTCAGCTGGGACCGTTTTGTGGAGGGGTGCGCGGTGAAGAGTGGCCGATGTGAATCCACTTTTTGTCCCGAAAAGACACTACTCATTTGCCATAAATTTGCATTATTTAATGAAAAATGGGCCCGGAAGCTTGTGTACAAGATTATCTCTTGATCGGTGGTTAGATGCATGGGTGTGATGCCGTTCGGAGAGTATGTTGACAACTGAAGAGTACACGAATTGATCAGAGTCCTGGCATGATATAGCTTAATTAAGTAGTCTAATTTGCATAATTTCTGCGATATTTTTGAAGTTTGTTGGATTTTGACGAAACATTGGTGGAGATGGTTTTATCTATAGTCCCAATGAATTTTACAGAGGACGAGGGCCCAGAGGTCATTTAATGTACTAATTTGCATTTACCTATTTCGAATTTGCATAAGTTTATCATATTTAAAGTTGGTTGAATCCTCATGAAAATTGAGAAGATAGATATATTTGTGTATGTGCTTTATGGAGGAAGACCCAACTCCCGCTTCGATTCGGACACTTACTTGGTAGTTACAAGGGGTCAAAGGTTTAATATTGAATGCTTTTTCGCAATAACATTGGGCATGTTCATTGGAAGGCAATATGCTTCTAGAGGTGGAGGTGCATCAACATGGAGAGTAACAATTTTTATGAAAACTGCCAGTAATGGAAGGTCATCAACGGTCACGGTAGGGGTCCAAAAATGAATTTTAGTATTTTTTGGCAATAGACTGGGCATGTTCATCAGAATGCAAAATGTCCTAGGAGGGATGTATCACATGGAGAGTAACAATTTTAATTTAGAAACTGCATGTCAGTACAAGAGTAAAGGTCATTCAAGGTCACTTAGCGGTCAAACTTTTCTGGCCCTAATCGCGAATGGATATCGTGAGGCTGGAAGGGTCACCATTGTGATATAATTGTTGACCGGCATGTGTGTGACCTCTGACCTAAATTTGGCCTCTGTCGGGGGGGTGGTCATTGTGGTTTTAAAGGTTGAGTCTTAAATGAATGTGACTATTATTTAAGGAGTTACAGAGCAAAAAAAATAGGGGAAACTGGTTTGTTTGGTATGTGATAGACCTTTGTGGCTGTATGGAGGGAGGACCCAACTCCCGCCTCAATCGGACACTTACTTTGGTAGTTACAAGAGGTTGGTTAAAAGTTAATTTAATAGCTTTTTCGCAATAACATTGGGCGGGTTCATTTGAATGCAATATGCTTTAGGGAGTGGATTATCACATGGAGAGTTACAATTTTCTTAAAAACCGCCACGTCATTGAAGTCATCAAAGGTCACTTAGGGTCAAAAATGTTTTCTGGCCATAATCGAGGAATGGGATATCGGAAGGCTGGAAGGTCACCCCATTGGGATTTAATTGTTGACCTGCATGTGTGTGACACTTCTGCCCTCTATTAGACCTCTGCGGGTGGTCATTGTGGTTTTTAAAGGTTGAGTCTTGAATAAATGTGCTATTTAAGGAGTTACGGGCCCAAAAAAAAATATGAACTGATATTTTAGGGTATGTGATAGACCTTTGTGGGCGGTATGGAGGAGACCAACCCCGCTTCAATCGGACACTTACTTTGGTTAGTTACAAGGGAGTCAAAGTTTATTTAATAGCTTTTTGGCAAAAGCATAGCGTTGTTCATGGAATGCATATGCTTCTAGGAGGTGGATGCATCACATGGAGAGTAACAATTTTCATTAAAACCGCCATGTCATTGAAAGTTCATTAATTAAAAGGCACTTAGGGTCCAAAAAACAGTGATTTTAGTACTTTTCCGGCAATAGCAACTGGGTTGTGTTCATCAGAATGCCAAAATGCTCCGAGGAGTGGATGGATCAATGGAGAGTCAACATTTCAGAAAAACTTCTATAATTAAAGTCATTCAAGGTCCCTTAGGGGTCAAAAACTTTTCTGGCCATATCGAGAATGGAATCTGTGAAGGTTGGACGGTTCACCATGTGATATAATGGTTGACCTGAATTGTGTGACCTCTGAACTCAATGTGGCCTCTGTCGGGTGTCTGTGGTTAAAGGTTGAGTCTTGAAGGAATGTGCTTATTTAAGGAGTTACAGGCAAAAAAAAAAATAGAAAACTGGTTTATTTTGGGATAGGTGATAGACCTTGTGTGCTTATGGGAGGAGACCAACTCCCGCTGCAATCGGGACACTTACTTTGTAGTGACAAGAGGTTGTTAAAGTTTAATTTAATAGCTTTTTCGCAATAACCTTGGGCTGTGTCATTGGAATGCAATATGCGACTAGGAGTGGAATGGTTATCCATGGGAGAGTTACAATTTCTTAAAACCGCCATGTCATTGAAGGTCATCAAAGGTCACTTAGGGGTCAAAAACTGTTTTCTGGCCAAATCGAGAATTGGATATCTGTGAAAGCTGGAAAGGGATTCACCATTTGTGATTTCAATTGTTGACATGACATGGGTGTGACGTCTGAACCTCTATGAGACCTCTGCGGGTGGTCATGTGGTTAAAGGTTGGAGGTCTTGAATAAAATAAATGTGATTAGGAAGGAGTTACGGGCAAAAAAAAAAAAAAATAGAAACTTGCTATTTTGGATATTGTGATTAGACTTTGTGTGCTTTATGGAGGAGACCAACTCAGCTTTCATCGGACACTTACTTGGTAGTTTCAAGGGTTCAAAGTTTAATTGAAATAGCTTTTTCGCAAAACATTAGGCGTGTTCATTGGAATGCAATAGCTTCTAGGAGTGGATCAGTCAATGGAGAGTAACATTTTTAAAACCTGCCATGTCATTGAAGGTCCATTTAACAAG
This sequence comes from Sclerodactyla briareus, assembly GCA_026419785.1. Taxonomy (NCBI): domain Eukaryota; kingdom Metazoa; phylum Echinodermata; class Holothuroidea; order Dendrochirotida; family Sclerodactylidae; genus Sclerodactyla; species Sclerodactyla briareus. Next base: position 319,622 of record JAODTK010001566.1, on the reverse strand, counting down.
GTCACATAGGGTCAAACTGATTTTTGTCCGCCTGAACTTGGTTCAAGGAGAGAACATGGTGGTCACTCGGTCAGGTTACACCTGCAGTAGCTCTGGTGTGTGAGGATAGCAGGGGGGGGGGAAGTAATCCTTTGGGAGGGCTGGTAATTAATGGAATCTTATGGGTGACACTGAGAATATACCGACAAACTTTAGGAGATAGGACCAGTTTTCATATGAGCTGTGGTCTACCTTTAGTCTCGCCAAAATGTTTTTACCATTGAACCCAGGTCACTAGGAGGTTATGCAGGTGTATAACTTGCTTGATTCATGGCCAATTTCAAGTTTTTGTTGAATTCCAATGAAATGTATTACGTGTGGTTCACAATTGGTCTGAGATAAGAGAACTGATAATGGGTCAACAGAAAGTTGAGTATTGTCTAATTGCCTTAATTTAGGCAATCGAGTCACATTTCCACAGGAACTATATGGTGAACAATTTGTCAATTAATAATCAGTCCTTACCGATTTGAAATTGGTCACTGATAGTAGGTTGTTTCTGTCAAAGGCTAATACCAGAATCTTAAAGCAGCTCATTAAATGCCTTGTAATTGTCGCAGGGGACTAATACGATGAAAACACTGATCGCGTAACTCAGGCGAGACACTGGGGCGCGGGCTCGAATTGCGTGCTTAACATCTAGCGTTGTTCAGGCAAGATTCCAAAGTACATGTTTTGCATTGCTTTGTGTTATAGGGATGCTGCGGTTTCCCCCCTTGATGTCACAAGGCAAATGGTGCAATTAGCTGACTGTGCCTGTATCGATAAACTCGAATTGATGAATCAGTCTGAGTTTTGGCTTGTCATAATGTCTTAGACAGACAAGAACGAAAAGTCAGTCATTACTGCACGAACATTGCCTTTAACGGTTTGGGTTGTCGATGAGTATTTGATTCAATTCAATTCAAAGTGAATTAAACTCAGTTCCTACTATGACGATTCCCCATTGTTTGTCATTTCTGATTGTCCAGGTATGAGGCCCATTGTTCTACTCGAGCAAATCTAGCAGTTCCTTCCGGAGTGGGATGGCACAGACGGGGCACCACATATCCTACTGCCGCAACTACAACCTGAGCCGTAAACCCCCTCCTGACGGCCAGAGATATCCTACTACACACTCAGTTGGCAGATGGTAAGGAAGTCGGTGGCAGCATACGCTGTGGACAGCACCCATCTGCGGGTGGGCTACTGGTCCCCACCCTTGCCCACCTGTGTGAAGTCAGGACAATGAGCCACTGCTGTCTGGACAGCAGTTCCTATCCTGCCCCAGTCACTGTGCTGAGTGTGCCCCATGAGAAGGCAACAGGCCACTATGGTGGTCTTTGGTATGACCCCGACCAGGATTAAACCCTGAGCTACCGGGTTGGACTGCCGACGCTCTACCAAACTGTGCAAACCAACTCGTTCAGGTGGTAAGCCTAGCTAACAAATGTTCCATCGATGCTCGTGTTGCAGGTTTCCTAAGATATTTATTTTCTGCTTGGGGTCCCTTAATACAACATACACTTGATATGAACCTTTTTGGGTCCATCGTTGTGTTTCAGCCCGTAAGTAAAATTGTCGCAAACACAGGCAGTCTCCCCTCACCCCCCTTTATCCCCGCATAGATGATGGGGTGGGGGAAAATTGGGAATTTGGGACGCTCCTTCCCAGGAAAATCTTGCCAGCTGGAGGGAAATTTCAAATGTGGGGGGATATGTGTAATTTTTCCGGGAAATAAATCTTTTTCCCGGGAATATACATTTTTTCAATCACTGATCAAGGATATTAGTGTATACAGGCTCTCATGTTATAATGCCACGCCCCTGCCATAGATTTTCACACCGATAGTGTTCACTTGTAGGCTGGATGTGATCAGGATCGAAGCACGTCCTTCAACCTTGATTGTTAAGGGCAGGTTGGTCAGCATACAAGGAACTTTAAGCTTGGGCGCTGTAAGATGATTATTAGCCTATTTTCCCCCAAATTAGTGGCGTCTCATTCGCCAGTGTGAGATGTAAATGTTATTCATTCGAACAAATTGTTTGTTCTGGAAAAATATTTGGGTCATCATCTCAAACTGAGCAACCTCAAAATAGTTGATCCATTTGCGGGAACATAGGCCCTATCGTGGTGCCCTTCAGCGGTCCCAGCATCTCACGATTGTATGCGACGCTTGCGCCAGGAAGTTCCCAGAAGAGAATGGACCACCTGCTATCCTCGCCCACTGCTATCCTTCACATGCACCGACCTGTACCAGCACCTTGACGCGATCTGCGCTGACCCCAAGAGAAAGAAATAAGTCAGAACGCGCAGGTCATGTGCGAGAGCAAGGCAGGGAAACAGTGTTTCCGCCACAGTCAACAGCTTGAAGGTTGGGGGGTATGGAATGCCAACCTCTCTCATCCCCATCTGATCAGGTGATCAGTGTCACATGACTTCGCGAACACCTCATACACAATCTGCACTGACCTCCAAATCATATAAGCAGTAGGTTGTTTGTAGTGAGTACGTGTGTGAGATCAGAGCAGGGAAACAGTTGCCATCCAGCTCTTGTTCCATGGCCTCCTTTCCAGCCACGGAGCTAGCCATACTGTAGGATTTAAGGATTGATTGATACTGGAGGCAAATACAATTGGCAAAAAAATCTGTGAAAACGATAGGTATTTGGTCAAAATCCTAATTCTTGTGGCATAGGTCCGATGTGGGCGAAACTACAAAGTTCGGAGACTTGGCGATCACGTTGTGTGTTGTATGTATGTGTGTGTGTGTGTGATGTATGCTTGTTCCTCCACTTTCTCCTGGATTCTCGAAAGGTTTAAGACCGATTTTGATAAAAATCTGTATGTAGTAACGGAGTTGGGTGGACACGATCTGATCAGATTTTGGGCCACAAAGGTCATTAATTAATAATATCTCTTTCGTAAATAGCGTTTTTTTTCCAAGTTCGAAAAAATGCTCAAAGCACTTCACAGCTATTACCCAGTCAGTAGTGACTTGGTCACACCAGTGCTATATAGCACGCACATCTGGGCTTGTTTCTCTTCAAACGTCACCTCACAAGGTACCCCCTTGAAAGTGTGGTGGCGTGGAACATTCAGGAGGAAATGCTTGTTCAACATCACTGCGGGGAAAAAAATCCTTGAGGCTTCCAATTGGCTACGAACTCGCAATCAATGATTTTAAAAGTCTGGAGCTCTACCGATGAGCTAATCCGTCAGTGTGAGGTAAGTAGCCTATTTTATGTAAATTTATTGTTTAGGCTCGTTAGCACAATTAGGATAACATATGTGCTATTGTGACTGGGTTTTGGCACATAGATGCAGGTTATGAGGTAGATGAACTGATTAGAGTTTTCCAACGTAAAAATATGCTATTAAGTCGTCTAATTGCAGAATTCATGCAAAAATTTCAAAAAAAAAAATTGTCGGGCATTTCCACAAAACTTGGTGATATGGTATACCTCCAGTCCCACAACTTTTTAACAAACATTCGGGTTAATAGAGGTCATGCAATGTATCTTATTTTGCATAGTTTATGCGAAATTTTGAACTTGCTGGCGTTTCCAGTAAACTGGTGGGTAATGGTTTACCTTGATGTTCCAAAAGTCTATTTCACTTACTCAACCTTACCTCATATTGCACTCTGCACCCAACCCGCGCCCATTGAACATTCTGGCAACTTTTTACAGTATAGTCCGGGTGGCACCATCACTCGTCCTTTTTAGTTTGCCAGTTGAACGTTTAAGGGTCATGAGCATCTGGCTAATGAATTTCATCGATTTTCATCGCCGAAAAATCACCCATCTGCTTTCAATCGACATTCAGAAATCTTGGAGGAGCATCATTTTTATTCCGACGTCGTCGATCAGGATATGTTTATCCTTAACGGTTTTTGCGTGTATTGGTTTGTGGATTTATTTCTCCCGGCTCGCATCCCGTTTTGTGCGTAAGGCCATTTTTAGCCTAGGATGCTCCTAGCACAATAGTGTTGTGCATGCTCCCCCGTAGCCTAACACACGCGGGTGTGTGGACTCCTATTGTGTTAGGGTCAGTAGGGCTGGACTGTTGTCCGGGTGCTTCCCAGCTGGCACCCCCCCCTCCCTCCCTCCCTCCCTTCCGGGGTTTGTTCCCCTTCCCTCCCTGTACCCTTCTCCCGGGGGTGTGGTCTCTCGCGCGCGGGGGCATAGGGAATGTTATGCAATGCGGGTGAGAGCGTGGGAATGGTGGATACTTTGTTCGTTAACTGGCTTGGAGAGTCTAAGTTAACTCGTCTTTCTTTAGTGGTTCGTTACCGGCGATTATTGTATTTTGTATAGTCTTATATGCACTACAATACGGTTAGGACATTTCGCATATCATGACGGAAGTGATTCCTTCTTGGAATTGCTTTGTATACCGTTCGTTATCGGCTTGATGGTTTGTTATTTTGTTATAGTCGTATACTGCAATCACTCGGACTATGACATTCGCTTCTCATGTCGGGCAGTGATTCCTATTTGTGTATGTTGCCGGCCGATGATTGTATTTTGTATAGTCATACCACAATACACTAGTTAATATGACCATATCGCATATCAGGTCGGAAATTATTCCTATCTGTTATATCTCTATGGTATACCGTTCGTTATCGGCTTTTGTTATGTATTTGAAATCTATACGCCATACACTCGTATATGTCATATCACTTTTCATGCCGTTCGTTATCGGTGATGTTATGTATTTTTGTATAATTTCTATATGCACAATACACTCGTATATCACATATCACATTTCATGCGGAAGTGTATTCTATTTGTGATATTTGTTATTTATATCGTTCGGGGAGGAGGTATATCCTGAAGATATTTTCGTTATCGGCTGATGTATGGATTTTGTGATAATATTATATGCCAATCACTCGTTGATTATGACATTATCACATTCAGGTCGGAAGTGATTCCTATTTGCTGATATTGTTCTTGTAGATGTTCGGGAGGGTTTTTATACTCCTGAAGGATATTTTCCGTTAGCGGGACTTTCCCTCAGAGACGGAAAGTGTTGTCGGCTACCGGACCTTCCGCCTTGCACCTGGGGACAGAGGAGAACGCTTGTTGTGTGTGAGGCGCCGCCTTGTCTTCGAAGACTACCTACCGACAGCAGAGAAGACCCCATTGATATGGCGGCGCTCGAATAAGAGGGACGGTCCGAGCTTGCGCCCCTACCAGGGCCCGTGGGCAGGTGCTCGTTAGACACAGTACGTACAACAGGATAGTGCTCTGGGTAAGCACATGACCCCACTAAAGCCGGCGGGGCGGGCTGAGGTGGCTCATCTCGCATCGTCGAGGAGGCCGGCTCTGCTGTCCTTTCCCTCGGGCCCCCGGCCCCCGCACCCGAACGGGGGCAGTTGTCGTTACACCTCAGGACGGTCCGGAGGTCCTGAAAAAAGGTGAGGTATGGGGCCGACCAGGCGGGGGCGGGGCCGAGGTGGCTCTTCTTTGCCTGGTCCAGGCTCGACTGGTAAGGTCGGCGCCGGGCCTGCCGGTCCGAACGGGGGTGTCGTTACCACCTCGGGACGGGCCCGGGAGTCCCGACAGGCAAGGTCGGGGGCCGCCCCAGCGGGCCCCCCCCCCCCCCCCCCCAACCCCCCACACCCGACGGTGGGGGTGTGGTTACAACTCGGGACGGCCCGGAGGTCCCGACAGGAGAGGTCGGGGCGGCCCCAGCCGGGTCCGGCTGGGGTCCGGCTCAGGCATCGGACCAGCGTCAGGGGACCAGGGATTCCAGGGACCAGGGATCGCTCCAAGACCCCCTACAGGCACGCCTACATCGTCAACATCTCCCCAGGAAGTTCTCTGCTCGGATTCGGATGATAGCGGCTAGGCAGAGTAGTTTACATTGGTAGCCAAGCCGCGAGGCCTACGGGGCGATGCTTCCAAACCAGGTTTCGCCGGTTTTTCAGACAGGTTTTAGAGCGGCCGATCGTTCCGGGGCCCGTGACGGGATTGACGCTCCTGGACCCTCACGGCCTCCTCATTGGGGAGGTTAGGCCGCGGGGCGGCCCCTAGGAACTTAAGCGTTGGGTCCCGGGAGAGGGGGAGGACAGACGAACAAGACGCTCCCGATTACGAGATTCTCCTCCGGAGGTCTCCGGGGGGGTACGAGGCAGAGTCCGTCCGGAAACCAGCCGTAGCGCCGGGAGGTCTGCTGTCAGGCAATGCCGATAAAGTGGAGCCCCAGGGTGTTCTACACCCAGGAGCGGCGAGGCTAGTACCCGCGGTAGTCCTCGGGGGTCGGATGGACTGCATCCTTGTTAGTGTGCCGTTGATCCCGATCAACCTAGAGCGAGATTAGAGCTGGCGGTCTCTTTTTCAGCGAGGATGTTGTTAAGGGTCCCGCATCGCCAGAGGACTTGTTTCTCGGTCATCTCCGACATAGTTTTACTACGTCGGGGACGGACAGATTCGCACGCGTTGCTATTCAAGTGACTCTATCGCGTTCGTTGGTCCGGTGGCCCTCTCATCCATGGCCAGTCTGTCAGACTTGAGCGCGGGTGACTTAAGGCCGCACGGACAGGCGCACAGGGCCTGGTGACCAGGCCCGTTCGTTAAGAGTTGCCTTCAGTCAGCATCCATCGAGGGCCGGGGCCCCATCCCGCGAGGGGATATTTCGAAGAAGTGCGCTAGCGGGACTGAAAATAAATTAAGTCCTGAAGGGAGCCGACTTGGAGTCTTCCACCAAAGGTCTACGTCCGGACCGGATAAGCCTCCTCGGCCTAGACAGGGAGCCGATCGGGTCAGCGGCGGGGTTGGCTGCGGCCCGCCCCCAGGAGCGCCACCCTGCCAGAGTCGGCTTCTATTAAGATAAATCAGCGGGCTCGCGGAGCCACTTGATGCTGGAAGACTATAGTGTTCGCACGCCGAATGGATCCTAATCTAGCCTGCCCCCCCCCCCCGGGCGGGAAAGGCCACCGGCGGGCGGAGTTGCGGACTCCACTATTAGCGAAAACAGACAAGCCGCTGCCAGGTCGGAGGACCACGGCCGTTTTTATTCGCGTCAGGGCTCGGGCTTCAAAGCGTTTACGCTCAGTGGGAGAGTGACAGCAGTTGGCTACCTAACTCAGGGTTCTTACTAGGCCCACTCTCGCTCACCTCCGTAGCAGAGACTCTAGAGGGCTCGCCTACATAGACGGCTTACTGAAGATAGGGGGGATCAACCGACTGGAACGGCGACATATAACTTGACGGTGTTTGGCTGGAGGACAACCGTCCGCCTTGTAGGCTTACTTGTTTTTTTTTTTTTAACCTAGTAACCAGTCTCGCAGACCGTGCTCGTTTCTCTGTTGAGTTAGGTCTCGTCCGCTCTTCTCAGTTGGACCCTTTACTTTTTGGCGCAGAGTTATCACTTCACGTCGCCGCGCTGTCCCCGAAGCCAGGCAGTGCGCTCGATCGACCCGACGGTCCCTGAGGGACAGAACCATTACGGGCCCGTTTCGGAGCAAAAAACAACCCCCGGCTCACCCGAGGTAGCCGTGCTCTATGCAGCCGTCTCTGCCGTCCTAACTCCGTGGACCCAATGGCTTAATTCGACACCAGTCATCACTTTCAAGTCAACGCGCTTTCCGAGCAAGCCACGTGCGCCGATAGACACGGAACGTTCCGCTGAGAGACAGAACCAGGCCCCGTTTCCGGAAGCAGCCGGCTCACCCGAGGTAGCCGTGCTCTCTGCAGACGCCTCCCTCTTGCCGTCTACTCCGTGGAATCCATGGCTTACTCCAACGCAGTTCATCCACCTTCACGTCGCACGCGTTTTTCCTGAAGTCAGCACGTGCGCTCGACCGACCCGCCCCGGTTCGATGAGAGACAGAACCGCCGGCCCATTACGGAGCAACCGGCTGTACCCGAGGTAGCGGGATCCTACAGCCGGCCGGTACAGAACGGCTAGGACGGACCACGCTGACAGAGGCAGAGTGCAACGGTGGTGGGGCGTTCCGGGTTCTAGCCGGGACTTGTTCTCAATAGAGTCCAGAGCGGGTCTGCCCGTCAGAGCCGTGAACCGTCTCTCCCGCCTTCCCGAACCGGGTGTCGCCCTACGGAGCCGTGGGGTTAGCTCTCCCAGATCGTGAAAACCGTCTATGTCGGCCGTCGGAGCCAGTGTGTTGACCTCTTCCGACCCTCCCGGGCCGTGGTTTGGGTGTTCGGACTCTCAGCCCTCCGATTTTAGATGGGCCTCCCGAGAGATATGGTCGGCCTTCCCGGTTTCCAGTTCCGTGGTATGACTCTATCAGCCGCAGGGGCCAGACGGGCTCTTCCGGGCCGAGGGTTAGCCCCCCTGACTCCTCCTTAGAGCCTTCACCCAATTCTCGGACTCTCCTGAGCCAGATCAACCTCCCAGACCGCGGTTCGCCTTCCCGTCTCTCTGGAAAGCCGCGGACGACTCTTAAAGCCATCCGAAGGCCAGCTCCCATGCCCGCCGTGGTTCGCCATTTCCCGGGCTTTGCATAGGCCGGAGCACGAATATTCCTGCCCTCCTGTGCTGAGATCGAGCCCTACCAGAGACGGAGGACTCGGACCCGACGAACACCAGAGCCAGTGGTCAGACTCTTCTGCCATCCGGGGTGAGATCAGCTCTACCGAGCCGAGGATAGAGCATGCCGGAGCTCTCAAGAGCAGTGAGGTGGGTACCCACTTCTTCATGCCGGTCACATGGGCATCGATCCCCTGGGATGGGTTCATCCGAAGCGTCCATAGCCGTAGTTCCGACTATCCGGCCTTCCTATGTGGAGGGTCGGCCCTACCAAGCCGAGGATCGGGCCTGCCGACTCTTTTGCCCTAATGAGCCAGATCGAATATCCGAGCGGGGTGGGCCCCCCGTGATCCGACTCTTTAGGCCTCCCGGGCCAGATTGGTACTCCGAAGCCTGCGGTCGCAGCCGAGCACCTACCCTTTCGACAATCGAACCAAGGTCAGCTCTTCGAGGCGGTGTTGTGGTGGGTCGACCCCCACGCGTGCCGTGGGTCGGGTTCAACGTCAAGAGACGTACTCTATGCTCCGTCGGACATTCTATCCACGGTATGAGGCGTCAGGTGTGGGTGTCGGTGCGGTTCACGGCCACCAGTACTGGGTGTTTGAAAAACGAAGTGCGTTCGTTAAAGAAATCAACTTTCTTCCTATGAAGTCTAGTTTTTCTCTCCGGCATCGAAGTTGCTTTTCATTCCGGGGGCATAGAGAGCCTCGCAGGCCCGCATATCTCTGAGCAGGGTTTCGCTAGGGTCACAATGTTGCATACCCGTTGCAACGCGAGCCTGGAGAGAGGCCCTCCGCGTTTATCCCCGAGCTACCGCTTCTTGCGAGAGCCGGTATGCGAGCGTCTGTGGGCTTTACCACACGACGTTTGTTTCATGTGCTCCCTCCATCACAGTCTCCGGCCTAGCCGGCAACGAGGGCTGCCTATGCATCTACAATCCGACCAACAACCCCTCTTAGTGACGGCACGGACCTGCTTCCAGTGGCCCTGTGCTATTCTGGTGCAAAAGTGCAATAGGGGGGTCATGAGTAGTGAAATAGATTCACAAAAAATTAATGTCGTTTGTGAATTGTGAAATACGGAATACTTACCTCATATTGGACGTACCCACCCTACCGGCCCCACTTCCGCCCTGCCCCCCTTCACCTTTTTTCCCCCCCACCTTCTTCTTTTTTTCCTCCCCCGCAACTCCCCCCACACACCCCACCCTTCCCCTCACACCCCGGGCCATCACGGGGCGTCCCTCTTCGTCGGATCGCAGGCCTCCGCCCCTCAATCCCTTGGATCCCTCTGCCTAGAAAAATAAGGAGGACGCATAGGGTTTGCCAGCCCCGGAACTACTGTTAAAAAAGTGCCAGATGGTCATGGCGCGGGCGGTGGGGTGCAAGTGAAATTATGGGGGGTAAGTATCGTAGTTCACAGAAATTTCACAAACCAGGTATTTTGTGAATTTTTCTTATCAGTGGATTCAGTGTCATGGAAGTCATTCAACATCTATTGGATGATTATGCCACTAATTTAAAGTCGTTTGCAGCTGCCCATTGAAACTTGGTTAGATATAGATTGCCTCTACTCTCCAACATTTTTTCATGAGATCTGAGATAATTCAGTTGTATATCCATTGCATGGTTTATTCCCACTTCAAAGTTGTTCATTTTCATGAAGTTGACGGTATGGTCTAATTTTATTTCCCCAAAAATTTAACATGATTTGAGTCCACTGGGGGTGATATTCAATGTGTTAAAATTTTCTTCATTCTGCAAAGGTTCAAGTTTGTTGGTCCCCATGAAACAATAGAGTGCAGTTCACCATTGGTAATGAGATATTTATTATTTAAGGAAAGTGCGTATTGGGTCTAATTTGATAATTTCAGTCACATTTCCACAGAATTAGACTCCTTCAGTTAAACATGGTCCATAATAGTCCTATGCATTTAAATTGTTTCACTGATTAGTAAACGGTTCTGTGAAAGGCTGATACCAAAATCTGGACCCTGCAGCACATGGAATGACTTATAACTGTTTGCATGAGGACTTGATTGGAACGGAATCCACTGATGGCGCAAACAGGCCGAACAATGGGGGGGGGGCGATCGCCTTGTCTCTGCTTCAGTCCACCAAACAATGAAAAACCTCTCACATAGCCATAAGAAGTCTAGCACAGCGTTGGATCAAGCCTTGCCGAGAGCATGGAAATGGAATCTCTTAATTGCATGCAAAAGGTTCTGTTCAGTGGTTGTGTGGCGTTGAAACCCTAATTTTTTCTTGGGGGGTAGAAGAGTATAGTAATTTGTATTCCATTTTTCAGGAAAATATCCTCCACAAAGCAAAGAAGGGTGGTGTGGTGACGGCCAGAGTCCATCCTGGTGAGACCAATGCTTAGGCTGGATGATGAAGGGATTCCTGGACTTCATCACCAGGAAGCTCCAGTCGCTAAGATTAAGTAGTGGAATATTCTGAATGCTACCTGATATCAAATGAAGGGCTTGACCAGTCAGAAGGAAAGGAAATGAGGGGGATTTTGTGGCAAGATCGAGAAGTGATTCTTCGCGCTGCCTGTTTGGAGAATGAAAGCAGGACACACAATACTCCTGGGCAATTCCCCCATCTACTAGGGTTAGGGGCTAGGGTTATATGTTGAGGGTTTGAGGGTATAGGACCGGGAGGCGGGGGTAGTGGCCGGAAACTGATGGAAGGCCACGCAGACAGAATGACCAGTGAGATCCTTGTAACTACTGAGGAGTAGCGAAAATCTGAAGTGGCAAACAATGGAGGGGCTGTATTCCCATCTATATTAACAGGTAAACGCATGACACTAATATACTTCGTTCATTCGATTACAACAACGTTATGATTCCTCTGTCAAATTTATTTATTTATTCATAGCCATTTATTCATAGATCATCTGTCAAACCTTCTCCCATGATTTCCCAGAAACTCAGGGCAAGGCCTGTCACCTTCAAGATCATCCCAATTGAACCCTGACGGTTGTTGTTTGTGTCGTTGTAACTCTCACGTGCCGCTCACGGGGCTGGACCTAAACCGGACCTTCAGGAACCCCAAGCAGGAAGTTCCCCACGATTATGGCCACCAAAATATGCCTCCAGGAGTTTGGGCAGAGACAAATGTAAGTTTTCCTTCAAAAAGAGGTTGATTCGGTGTAATGCAGTCTTGCTTGTGGTTCGTTTTTTTTAAGGAATCCCAGTGCATGGGAAGTTGAGTATGGTCAATGAAACGATTTGCACATTCGCCCCCCCATACTGACAACTTAAATTTCGCGTAAGTTATAGAAATTAAAACTACTTTTAGCCTTCGTGGGACTGTTCTAAGCTGGTCCTAGCACAATAGGGTTGTGAATGGCTTCCCCCGTAGCCGAACCCACGCGGGTGTGTGTGCTTCAATTGTGTTTAGGTTCAAGTGGGCTGGACGTGTCCGGGTGCTTTCCCTAGCTGAGCCCCCCCCCCCCCTCCCCTCCCTCCCTCCCTTCCTTGGGTTTTTCCCCTTCCCTCCCTGTCCCCATCTCCCGGGGGGTGTGTCTCTCCGCGCGCGGGCGCTAGGAGTTACGCAAGACGGGTTAGAGCGGGGGAATGGGGGCTACTTTGTTCGTTAACTTAACTTGGAGTCTAAGTTAACTCGTCTTTCGTAGTTCGTTCCCCAGCCGATTACTTTATTTTGTATAGTCTATACTGCAATACACTACGGTGATGACATTTCGCATATCATGTCGGAGTGATTCCTTCTTGTGATATTGCTTTTGTATACCGTTCGTTATCGGCTTGATGGTTTGTATTTTGTATATTCTTATCTGCGATACACTCGTACATGAAAAAACCATTTTTCCTTATCATGTCGGAAGTGATTCTCTTGTGATATTGCTTTTGTATACCGTTCGTTATCGGCTGATGTTATGTATTTTGTATAATCTTATACTGCAATACACTCGTATTATGACATATCACATCTCATGTCGGAAGTGATTCTCTTGTGATATTGCTTTTGTATACCGTTCGTTATCGGCTGATGTTATGTATTTTGTATAATCTTATACTGCAATACACTCGTATAATGACATTTACATTCATTCCGTTCGTTATCGGCTGATGTTATGTATTTTGTATAATCTTATACTGCAATACACTCGTATTATGACATACACATTTTCATGTCGGAAGTGATTCCTATTTGTGATATTGTTATTGTATATCGTTCGGGAGGAGGTATACTCCTGAAGGATATTTTCCGTATCGGCTGATGTTATGTATTTTGTATAATCTTATACTGCAATACACTCGTATTATGACATATCACATCTCATGTCGGAAGTGATTCCTATTTGTGATATTGTTATTGTATATCGTTCGGGAGGAGGTATACTCCTGAAGTATATTTTCCGTAGCGGGACTTTCCTCAGATACGGTAAAGTGGTCCGCTACCGGACCTTCCGGCCATTCGCTACCTGGGACAGAGGAACGCTGTGAGGCGCCGCCTTGTCTACGAAGACTACCTACCGACGACAGAGAAGACCCAGTGAGATGGCGTCGCTCGATAAGAGGGCCGTTCCTCGAGCTTGGCCCTTCCGGGGCCCGTGGGAGGTGCTGTTGCCACCGAAGTCCCACATGCATAGAGCTCTGGGTCAGCATGACCCTAAAGCCGGCGGGACGGGCCGAGGTGGCTCGTCTCGCACGTCGAGGATGCCGGCTCTGCTGGTCCTTCCTCGGCGCCGGTACCCGAACGGGGTGTCGTTACACCTCGGGACGGCCCGGAGGTCCCGACAGGTGTCGGGGCCGACCGGCGGGCGGGCCGAGGTGGCTCGTCTTGCCTGGTCCAGGCCCGACTGGTAAGTCGGCGCCGGCCCTGCCGGGTCCGAACGGGGTGTCGTTACACCTCGGGACGGCCCCGCGGGCCCGACCTGAGGTCGGGGCCGGCCCATCCGGGCCCGAACGGGGTGTCGTTACACCTCGGGACGGCCCCGAGGTCCGACCGGAGAGGTCGGGGCCGGCCCAGCCGGGTCCGAACGGGGTGTGGTTACACCTCGGGACGGCCCGGGGTCCCGGCAAGCTAGGCGGCGCCCATCCAGGTCCGAACGGGGTGTCGTTACACCTGGGGACGGCCGGGGGGTCGCGACAGGAGAGGTCGGGGCCGGCCCAGCCGGGTCCGAACGGGGTGTGGTTACACCTCGAAACGGCCGGAGGTCCCGACGAGTGCGTTCGGGGGAACCGGCCGCGGCCGCGGATCCGGCGGGCCGGTACGGCTCATGCATCAGACCAGCGCCATGGGCCGCAGGGTCGCTCCGAGCCCTACAGCCCGCCTACATCGTCAACTCCCCCATGAAGGTCTCTGCTCGGATTCGGATAGCGGCTAGGCAGAGTAGTTTACATTGGATCGCCAGGCGCGAGCCCTACGGGCGATGTTCAAAACCAGTTTCGCCGGTTTTTTCAGACAGTTTTATGGCGGCCGACGTTCCGGGGCCCGTACGGCTTGACGCTCCTGGACCTCCCCGCCTCCTCGTAGGGGAGGTTAGGGGCCGCGGCTGCCCCTCAGGAACTTCAGCTCTTGGGTTCCTGCAGAGGGGGAGGACAGACGACAACGCTCCCCGATACCGAATCTCTCGGAGGTCCTCTGGGGGTACTAGCAGTCCCGTCCGAACAGCCGTAGCGCCGGAGTCTCTTGTCAGGCATTGCGACTCAAGTGGAGCATTGTGTTCTACACCCAGGAGCGGCGAGGCTATTTACCCCCGGTAGTCCTCGGGGGTCGAATGGACAGCATCCTTGTTAGTGTGCCGTTGATCCCGATCACCTAGAGCGAGACTTAGCGTTGGCGTTCTCTTTTTTCACGAGGGATGTTTGTTAAGGTCCCGCATCGCAGAGGACGTTCTCGGTCTCTCGACATAGTACGACGTTCGGACAGACTTCGCTACGCTGCTTGATTCAAGTGACTCTATCGCGTTCCTTGGTCCGTGGCCTCCTCATCCATGGCCAGTCTGTCAGACTTGAGCGCGGGTTAACTTAAGGCCGCACGGACAGCGCAAGGGCCTGGTGGACCAGCGTTCGTAAGAGTGGCCTTCAGTCAGCCATCCCTCGCGGGCCCGGGGCCTCCTCGCAGGATATTTCGAAGAAGTGCGGCTAGCGGGACTGAATAACTTAAGTCCCTGAAGGGAGCAGACTTGGAGTCTTCCACCAAAGGTCTACGTCAGGACCGGATAAGCCTCCTCGCCTAGACTGGGGAGCCGCTCGGGTCAGCTGCGGGGTTTGCTGCGGCCCCCCGGAGCGCCACCCCTGCAGAGTCGGATCTCTTTAAAGAGAATCAGCGGTCTCGCGATGCCACTGATGCGGTAAGACTACAGGTCGCGGTAATTGGACTCCTATCTAGCCTGCCCCCCCCCCCCGGGCGGAGAGGCCACCGGGGCGGAGTTTGGCAGGCTCCACTATCTACGAACAGTACAGCCGCTGCCAGTCGAGGCCCACGCCGTTATTCCGGTCAGGGTCGAGCTTCCAAGCGTACTGCTTCCGGGGGACTAGCAGTTTGGCTACCTTCCCTCGGTTCGTACCAGGCCCCACTCTCGCTCACCCTCCGGTAGCCGAGACTCTAGAGTGCTCGCCTACATAGACAGCTTCCTATATCGGGGGGCTCAACGACTGGAAACGGCCGACATATAACTGCCGGTGTTTTGGCTGGCGGACTACGTCTCCCTTGTTAGCTTACTTGACCAGTAACCATTCTCCCGACGTCCTCGTTCTCTGCTGAGTTTAGGTCTCGTCCGCTCTTCTCCGTGGACCCTCTTACTTCTTTGGCGGCAGTATCAAACCTTCACGTCGCACGCGCTTTCCCCAGCCAGCCCGTTCGTCGATCGACCCCCTGTCCGCTAGGACCAGGAACATCGGGCGTTTCCCGGAGGCAACCGCTCCCCCGAGGTTTGCGTGCTCTCTTCAGCAGTCTCGCGTCTACTCCGTGGACCCATGCTTACTTCGACACAGTCATCACCTTCACGTCATACGCCTTTCCCCGAAGCCAGCACGGTCGCTCGTCGACCCGCCCTGTCCGCTGATAGACATAACCACGGCCCGTTTCCGGAGCAGTCCGGCTCACCCCGAGGTACCCGTGCTCTCTGCAGACGCCTTGCCGTCTACTCCGTGGATCCCATGGCTTACTCTAACGCAGTCACACCTTCACGTCGGACGCGTTTTTCCTGAGTTACACGTATCGCCTCGACCGACCCGCCCCGTTCGCGTGAGAGACAGAACCGTCCGCCCCATTTACGGATCACCGGCTTACCCGAGGTAGCCGTGCTCCATAAAGCCGGCCCTGTTACAGACCGGCTAGTCCGGACCCGCTGACAGTCGGAGTGCCACGGTGGTGGGGCTTCCGTTTTCCTAGCGGACATGTCTCACTAGAGACTCCCGAGCGGGTCTGCCCTTCAGAGAGCCGTGAACCGTCTTCCCGGCCTTCCCGAACCGGGTCTGCCCTCCGGAGCCGTGGGTAGGCTTCCCAGAGTCGTGAACCGCTCTGTCGGTCGTCTCGAGCCGTGTGTCGACCTTTCCCCCCGGGTCTGTTGGTCGACTTCGTTCAGCCCTCCGGATTTATATGGCTCTCCCGAGCCGTGGGTCGGCCTTCCCGGTTTCCAGTTCCGTGGTCTGACTCATCGCGCCTGGGCCAGACGGGCTCTCCCGGGCTAGGGTTAGCCCTACCGACCCCTTCCAGAGCCTTACCCACTTCTCCACTCTCCTGGGCCAGATCAACCCTCCCGAGCCGCGGTTCGACTTTCCCGTCTCTCTGGAGCCGCGGATCGCCTCTTCAAGCCCTCCCGAAGCCAGCTCCCCTGCGCAGTGGTTTGCTCTCCCCGGGCTGCATAGCCGGAGCCCCGACTCTTCCTGCCGTCCTGTGTGAGATCGGCCCCTACGAGCCGAGGCTCGGACCCGCCGACTCACCAGAGCAGTGGTCGGACTCTTCCTGCCCTCCTGGGTGGAGGATCAGTTCTACCGAGCCGAGGATCGAGCTTGCGACTCTCCAGAGCAGTGGCCCACTCTTCCTGCCGGCCCCGTTGGGCATCGCTCCCCTGGATTGGTTTCATCCCGACTTCCATAGCCGTATAGCCGACTCTCCCTGCTTCCTATGTGAGGTCGGCACTACCAAGCAGAGGATCGGCCTGCGACTCTTTCTGCCCTCCTGAACCAGATCGACTCTCCCGAGACGTGGGTGGGCCCACCCGTGATCCGCCTCTTTAGGCCCTCCCGGGCCAAATTGGTACTCCCAAGCCTGCGTGCAGCCGCGCACCTACCCTTTCGACATTCGAACGCAGGTCAGCTCTTCGAGGCGGTGGTCGACCCACGGCTTCCGTGGGTCGGGTTCCACGTCAGAGACTTACCTCTGCTCCGTCAGACTTCTATCCACGGTTGGAGGCGTCAGTGTGGGTGTCCGGTGCGGGTCACGGAACATACTTGGGTGAAAACGAAGTTCGTTCGTAAACGCCTCAATCTTCTGGCCTATGAAGTCATTTTTTTCCTCCGGCATCGAAGGCTGTTCTCATGCGTGGATTTAGAGAGCTCGCAAGGCCCGCATATCTCTGAGCAGGGTTTCGCCGGGTTCACAATGTGCACTACCCGTTGCACCGCGGAGGCTGAGAGTCGGCCCTGCTCGTTCTCCCGAGCTACCCTTCTTCGCAAGACGGTATGCGAGCGTCGATGGGGTTTACCACACGACGTTCGTTTCATGACTGCTCCTCCATCACAAGTCTCGGCCATTGCGTGCAAGGGATGGCTCTGCATCTACAAACCGACAACAAAACCCCTCTTAGGAAGGCCGGACCGCCTCCAGTGGCCCTGTGCGAGTCTGGTGCAAAGTGCAATATGGGGTAAGTTGAGTAAGTGAATAGATTTCACAAAACTTACTGGTGGAATCTGTGAAACTACGATACTTACCTCAATTGGACGTTACCCCAACCCTACGTCCACTTCCGGGCCTTCACGGGGCGTCCTCCTTCGTGGATCGGGCCTTCGCCCCTCAATACCTTGGATTGCCTCTGCCTAGAAAATAAGGAGGACGATAGGGTTGCCAGCCCGGATACTGTAAAAGTTGCCAGAGTCAATGGCGCGGGGTGGGTGCAAAGTGCAATAGGGGTAGGTAAGTAGTCGTAGTTCACAGATCACAAAACCAGTTAATTTTGTGAATTTTTCTTATCAGTGGATTCAGTGTAACGGAAGTCATTCAACATGTATAATTGCATGATATGCATAATTTTAAAGTTTGCAGCTTTCCATGAATTGGTAGATATGCGGCCTCTACTCTCCACCATTTTAACGATGAGATCATTGAGATCATTCAGTGTATTACATTGCATGGTTATCCAGAATTTCAAGTTTTGTTCGATTTTAATGAAGCTTGAAGGGTATGGTCTACTTTTATTTCCCCAAAAAAATTTACATTGATTTGAGTCACGGGGGGTATATCAATGTGTAAAATTTTCTTAATTCTGCAAATGTTTCAAGTTTGTTGGATCCCCATGAAAACAATTGAGTGCAGTTCACCATTGGTAAGGAGATATTTATTTCTGTAATGAAAGTTGAGTATTGTGTCTAATTTACATAATTCAGTCACATTCCACAAACTTATCTCCTCAGTAAAAACATGTCAGGGAATTAGTCCTTATGAATTTAAAATGGTTGACAACTGATTATAAACGGGTTTCTGTAATGCTGATCCAAAAAATCTGGAAGAGGCACAGGGATGACTTAAACTGTTTGCATGATGATGATGGAAGGAACATGAGTGCGCAAACAGGGAGAACACTGGAGGGCGGATCGCCTTGTCTATTCTTCCGTCCAAAAACCAATTGAAAACATCCACATAGCAATCAAGAAGTCTAGACACAGCGTTGGATCAAGCCTTGCCGAGGAGCATGGAAATGAATCTCTTCCTTGCATGCAAAGGTTCATGTTCAGTTGGTTGTGTGGCTTTGGAAACCCTAATTTTTCTGGGGGGGTAGAGGTTAGAGAGTATAGTAATGTATTCCATCTTTTCAGGAAACTCCTCCAAACAAAGCAAAGAAGGGTGTTGTGGTGACGGCCAGAGTCCATCCTGGTGAGACCAATGCTAGCTGGATGATGAAGGGATTCCTGGACTTCATCACCAGTGAAGATCCAGTCGCTAATGTAAGTCGTGAATATTCTGAATGCTACCTGATATCAATGAAAGGGCTTGACCAGTCAGAAGGAAATGAGGGATTTTGTGGCAAGATCGAGAAGTGATTCTGCCTGGCCTGTGGTAATTTGAAGCATGACCCACAAATACTCCTGGGCAATTACCCCCTCTACCTAGGGTTAGGGGCTAGGGTTATATGTTCCGAGGGTTATGACCGAGGCGGGGGTAGTTGGCCGGAAACTGATGGAAGGCCACTCAGACAGAATAACCAGTGATGATCCTGTCACTAATGATGGAGTAGCAAAAATCTGAAGTGGCAAACAATGGAGGGGGCTGGTTATTCACCATCTATATTACAGTAAAGCCATGACACTAATATACTTCGTTCATTCGATTACCACAAAGATTATGATTCCTCTGTCAAATTTATTTTATTTATTCATATCCTTTAGTCATAGAATCCTCTGTCACCACCTCTCCCATTGATTTCCAAGAAACTCAGGAGAGCCTCACCTTCACGATCATCCCAATATGCTGCAACATGACGGTGTGATCGTTGGTAACTACAGGTGCTCGCTCTCGGGGATGGACCTAAACCGGACCTTCAGGAACCCCAAGCAGGAATCGTTTCGCCCACGATATGGCACACCAAGAATATGCTCCAGGAGTTTGGGCAGGAGACGAATGTAAGTTTTCATTCAAAAGGAGGTTGGATCAGGTGTATGCAGTCTTGCTTGTGGTTCGTTTAAGGAATCCCAGTGAATTGGGAAGTATGGTCAATGAACATCGATTTGCACATTCGCCCCATACTTGACAACATTAAATCTGTAGCGTAAGTTATAGAAATTACTTTTAGCCTTCGTGACTGTTCTCAATGTCTAGTGTGGACACTTTGAATCCGGAACCGAATTGGTTGGTTCAATAATGGAATAATAAACAACAAAATTATATAATGTTTACCAGGAGATTTTCTTGTCATTTCACATCAGAGGGAGCACGATGAAGACTGATGTACAATTTATACAGTATTTGCAAATATTCTGTACCCTACTAGAGAAATACAAGTACTTGTTTACTGGCATTATGTTTGAGCCTAATTCCATCACTTGGTGTTCTCCTGATCACTCTCCAATTTGTGACTAAAGATAGCTGCTATTTGGGAGTGTAGGTTTACTGGTTGTGCCACAATAAACATTTTTCCGCCCGTATCACATGATTTGATGCTAAGATATGGAGTATGAATGTCTCATTGGCAGTAGAACATGTGAATGCCACGAAAAATAGAGATATAATGTTCTCTTTGCAGTAACACATTGATGTTGAAAATGGGAGTATGTGTCAGAAAAAAAAAAAACAGGTTCTTTAGAAGACGATAGGAGACCGATCAATGATTCCACATCACAATGAGTTGTTTGCACCTATTTATTACGTCTCCATAGCATAGGAACCTGTGATGCGCATCTTATTAATAATGAAAGTTTTTAATAAATACTGCCGATTGACTCGTCCCTATGCTTCACACTTGTACCTTAGGCTACAGCCACCCTGCATTGTTCAATTACATATCATTCTTATTGCACCATATTTTCAGAAGCCTATTTCCCATCACTCTTTTCAATATATATTCCTCTTTTCATTACTAATTATTCTTCCATACAGTTTAGGCTGTTTTTTCCACAACCCATCACATGTTCTGTCGTATCTTCTATGATTAATCTTCCATAGCGATAGCGTGCATACATGTTTCTGTACACATCGTGCATGCATCTCCGTTCTTCAAATCGATTTCGTATGTAAGTGTTCAGTACAATTCCTTTAATATCATTCAGTTGATTTATCATCGTTCAGAGTAACCATACTCTTCTAATAAATGTTTCTGTAAAGCTAAATCTCTCCGTTTGCGGTTCACAGTCCATCATTGCGACGCTCATTTTTGGCAAGTCGACCACCTGCCACCTGCTACGGCTGGGCTTTGCTATCGGAGGCGCCAAGAATAACCGCTAGGTTGGCCATGATTGTACCCTCTATGGACTTATGCCTGCAGTAAAAAATAAAAACCAGCTGTCGGGAACTAGTACTTCTGTCTTGCGACCACAGGTACTAGAGTAAGGAACTCCATAGAACATGGCGGGCCCATATAAGTATCCCGACACTCACTTGACGCTCCCTACTCGCACGCATTCCACTTCATCACCCAATACAATAGAACCTAGGAGACAACCGCCACAATAATAAGCCCGGCCACCAATTACATAATACCTATTTCCACCTAACCAGATGCTTGGCATACAGCACAATCACTTTAATTAATTGGAGATAGCACATGCGCAGTCATGAACAACACATTGCGGTATTGTGACTAAACTCTACTTACTCAAAGTCCACCATAATACTAACAACATACTATGACACAATGCGCAGACTCCAATCTGCGTAGTAGACAGTATGAAATCTCAATTGCAGTAGCAACATGTGTTCCCCAGATTAATAATAATAACATGTTACCGTTCTTAAGTAGCGCTGTAATCCGGCGTAATACGGCCAAAGCTCTGAAGGCCTTTCACCCCCCTTACAGCGTGCACCATAGTGCACATCTCAACTATACATCCTGACACTGCCAATGGTTGCCCTCAACAACAGGCCCCTGGGGACATTTCATCACATGGCTGTCGAAATCAGGCACTTACAAGTAACGTTCCAGATGTCCCGAATAACGCCTGGGTAGGACGAAGCAACAGAAATAAGCGCCTTGTCCAAGACCTCGAAAGGCCATCCGCCGGGTTTCCCAACTCGGAACCTTTCGTCCCAATGTCCAAAGCTCTACTGCTGAGCTATCCGATCTCCAGTAGAGATATGGGAGTATGAATGTATCATTTGCAGTATGTCACAGTTATCCCCAAGCTATGGGAGTATGAAGGTCTCATTTGTTAAACACCTCTTCTAACAAAACGTCAGCGGTACGGTATCTGCATATCCCGAGTTTCTATTCGTTTCCCACTCGGAATGAGTATACTTGAAACCAAGAACGTCAATAATGTTGTGATTTCAACCAAAGGTGATTGCCTACTGTGCCTGCACGGCACGTAGCAGCCACACGTCTTTATCTACGGGTGTACAGCAGAGCAGGGAGGACCGCCGCCGCTGCTTTCCTCTGTCACGATCTGCCCTGGCTCATCTCGAAAAAGGTGGCATGTCCTCTCAAGAATTCTCTGCGTGGCAGTGTTCTCAAGCGACCATTTTTTTGTTTCCGGGTGCTTTAGAGAACGCTGGCTTTGTGCGAGAGCCAAATGATCAAAGTCTCGCTTTGGAAAGTGTTCGCAAGAATAACTATGGATGTGATTACAGCTGAAGCTTAACGATCAATGTTAACACTGAAGTTGCAGGAGGAACTGATTTTTTTTTCTATCTCGGACAGGCGTCCCAGGCTTCCATACAGTCACGCTGGCATTTGTGTGTGTCTATGGGCATGTCAGCCTAACTGGTACTCCAGCACCCCGATGGCCTGTTCCGATGAGTTCAATGTGAATGTACTTCCCATGATGATAGGCTAGATGAATGCTTATTTTTTTATGAGTAGGGTCAAATCTAGGTGAAAAGTGTAAATTAGTATTCCAGTCCAACTGTTTGTGAGATAAAAAGTTGAACATTGGTGGTTGTTGCTTCAGGATGAGTAACATGAACCCCTATCAATTTTTATAATATGGGGGCAATTTAAAGAAAAAAATTGAAAAATTTTTAAAATTCTGCACTTCCGCGAAAACTTCTATTCCTTGTTATCAGGCCAACATCCAACATTCCGGAAGATATTTGCTAATCCCTCATGAGACGTAAATGGATGATATTGATCTATGTTTGAGTAAGTAGGGGTGATTTGAGGGAAGTCCATGAATCATGAATGGTGTATTGAGCTACTTGACTTTAGTGGATCAGGACTCGATGTTAGAAAAAAATGAAAAACAAGCAGTCAAATAAACAAGCTGATAGGCTTATTTTTCAGCTCTTTCATGAGACTGTTTCATCCGATTCTGCTATTGTCTCATTGTTCATGAATGTGTCGAGATAATATGTCATTCCAGTGGCGTACGCACGGGATGTGGAGGGGGGTCAGAACCCCATGACCCAAGTGATCAATGAAATTTTCAACACAAAAAACCGATTTTTGGCAGTTCAGTAGAGGTTTTCAGATGTTATTTACAAAGTATTGCAGCAGCATGAGTTTAGGGGCCGGCCATAACTTGACTTATTTGCCAATAGGGAGGGTAGGCAATGTAGAAGTGACACTCCATTGCGGTCCGACCTCAAATCACCATAAGGACAAATTCTCGGTACGCGCCTGTGTCAGGTCACTGGTGCATTGTTGATGCACCCCCCAGGAACCCCGGGGGGGGGGATTTGAGTCATTGTCAAAGGTGGGTCACACTTAACAATTTTCTTGAGACATAAGCCTCCAAAAACATATTCATGTCCACTGCTTAATGTCTGTGTGACACTCAGGCCTTATACACCATAACATAGCATATTAAAGGACAACTGCAGGCTTGGATACAACTCGGGTTAATAGATCGTGGGAATGGAAAACTGTACTAATCTGGTCCCACGACCCCATATTCAACAAGACGATTCGTTAGGGAGTTATTGGTTTTCCATGTTTGGTCCATTATGCAGAGAAATTGGTGGGAGAATCCCAATTCACAATACCCACTCCGATGTCCACACTTGGACAACACAGGAAATTATGTTATGGTATTTCATTGTTTCAATTTCGTTGAGAAGTCAACATTCAGGCAGAAATTCTTTTGTCTTTCTCTCACCAAAGTACCAACAACACCTACCCAACAACCCGCTATACAGCAATCCTCCCTCATAGACTAAATGTTTTTTTGAAGTGCAATATGTTGAAATTTCAATAGACAGACAGAATGTTGGCAGGGTTGTGCAAGATGACATCATTTACTATTGCATGATGTGAAGCTTTTCGATCTTGTGCAGTAACCATGCCAAACTTCCAAGGACTCCGTAACTCCGTAATGGAAAGTTGTATGAACTTGAGGGTTTGGACTGAGGCTTCTGTATTTTTTTCTCCCGCTGATATATTAGCCTCTTCATAATTCATCTACAGTTGTCCTTTGAAAAGCCTGTTCACAGATGTAGTGTAACTTAGATATGCACACTACTAAAAACACTCCAGGGATACAGTCATGTTCTCCCCATAACTCTATCATTATGGACTATTTTTAAACTGTCATCACCTCTCTCTGAAAACAGACCTAATTTATATTCCCATGTTCTCACTATGTCATTTTTATCGAGTCTGGCGCAACTTCTTGCTAGTTTTTGTGCTAGTAGAAAGTGTAAATTTTGGCAGGGGAATTTTTGAAAGGATTCATTCTCCATTCGGGCCTTAATTATTACCGTTTTCCATTTACGATCCTCCGTAAGGCACCGACAAGTTCTCCTTCAGCGGGTGCAAGTTTCCAGGTGCGGCGGTGCAAGGATCACGGCAGGTGGTGATGTGTCGCCAATGGGTTATCATCAACAAGCTCCCCATGGAGGCTACCTTCTGTGGGAGTAAGAACAACACAGAGGTGAGTTGGTGATAAACAAGCAAGCGAGGTGGGGAGGGATTGGTTGAAAAGGTTGGTGCATTTCCATTTGAGGTGAAGCCGAGAGGATGTGCTGCAGATGGGTAGCACCAACGGCTCCACCATGGAGGCTACCTTCTGTGGGTGAGTCAGTGCTAATAAAACGAAGGAGGTGGGAAGAGGGGTGGGGGTTGGGTCATTGGGGTTGACAAGATGGTGCATTGTTACTGACTACTTGGGGCTGTAAGAGAGGTAATGTGCTGACATACTGTATCACCAATAGCCTTCACCATGGAGGCTACTACCTTCTGAGGGTTGGGGGCTTGCGTGGTGGTGATGCAGTGACAAGCAGTATACAGCAGCTTCCCCGAGTGGAAGCTACTGATATAAGAACAGGGACTGAGGATGGTAGGGTGGGTATGATGACATTGATTGTAATTTGTGTTTCTATTGGTTATCCATCCAGTCATTTTGTTAAAATTAAAATAAGATAATTTATGTTAATATCAACGCATGTAGGCTCTTGTTTTCTCTCTTCTCACCCTATTCTCTGTATGTTTCACATCCTGACCTACACTGACTAGGTTAGATGGGAACCGACTGACACAAGTCCCTGAAGTCGATGGCATAGGCGACAGAAATATATTACATTTTGGAACATTTTGAATTAACTTCGGTACTTGATGTGCCCTTACAGTTTCTTATGCATGGGGATCAAGTCACAAGATTGCTAATTTCCTAGTTGTCAAAATATGGAAGCCAACATTCATGGAGAAGTGCTCCCTGACCCCTCTGTAGACATAGTTTGATTTCATCACCGTGATCCAGCCAATCGATACTATTGCTTCACCCGAAAGCATTTCCCTGTCACACTCTCTCTTCTCACACACTCTCTGTGCTGTAGTTGCAACCAGCCACTTCACCACCCCCTGGCCTTTTGAAGATCTGGGCCGTCACTTCTTGAGGCATTACTACTGGAGTACAACCGGGCACAGACGAAAGAGGTAAAGGCTAATCATTACAATGCTGTGCTGACCCTGACTTGAGTAATTGTTGAGTGATATCACCCCAGAATGAAGGCATTCGTCTCACAACACCAGCAGGTGACTGTAGTAGCTTGGGTTAAGTTGACCTTGTACTATCCTGCTGTGCTGCCCACTTACTATGAGTAAGTTGAGTGAATCGCATAGAAAAAGGCAAGCCGGCAGCACCCAGTCGATAACAAGACCATAGGTGTCTAGTAGCTTGGGTTGATTTGACCGACTAGTACATTCTGCTGTGACTCTTGCTTGAGTAAGTTAATGATATTGCATAGAATGAGGCAGCAAAGCACCCCATCAATAAGCAAGACCAGGCGGTGACTGTAGTACTTGGTTGAGTTGACCTAGTACTATCTGCTGTGACCCTTGACTTGAGTAATTTAATGAGTGATATACTAGATAGGAGACAGAAGCACCCAGTCCATAACAAGATTAGGGTGACTGTAGTAACTTGGTGAGTTGACCTACTAGTATATCCTGCTGTGACTCTATGACTTGAGTAATTTGAAATGATATTGCATAGAGTGAGGCAGCCAGAACAAAGCACCCCGTCAATAACAAACTCAGATGTGACTGTAGTGTACTTGGGTTGTGAGTTGACATAGTACTATCCTGCTGTGACCTTGACTTGAGTACGTTGAGTGATATAGCATAGAATTAGGCAGCAGAAGCACCCAGTCAATAACAAGATTAGGAGGTGACTGTATAAGTTGGTTGAGTTGACCTATACTATCCTGCTGTGGACCCTTGACTTGAGTAATTTGAAGTTGATTACATATATTAAGGAGACAGAACACCCAGCTCGATAACAGACCGGAGGTGACTGTAGTACTTGGGTGAGTTGACATAGTACTATCCTGCTGTGACTCCTTGGGACTTGAGTAGTTGAGTGATATAGCATAGAATAAGGAGACAGAACATCCCGCTCATAACACGATTAGGAGGTGACTGTAGTAACGTTGGGTTGAGTTGACATAGTACTATCCTGCTGTGCCTCTTGACTTGAGTAAGTTGAATGATTGCATAGAATGAGGGAGCAGAAGCACCCAGTCAATAACAAGATTAGGAGGTGACTGTATAACTTGGGTTGGTAGACCTAGTACTATCCGCTGTGACCCTTGACTTGAGTAAGTTGAAGTGATATAGCATAGAAATACGGGAGACAGAAGCACCCCGTCGATAACAGATAGGAGGTGACTGTAGTAACTTGGGTTTGAGTGCCTAGTACTATCCTGCGTGACTCTTGACTTGATAGTTGAATGATTTGATAGATGATGCATCAAATGCACCCAGTGCATAACGAGACCAGGAGGTGACTGTAGTAACGTGGGTTGAGTTGACCTAGTACTATCTGCTGTGACCCTTGACTTGAAGTAAGTTGAGTGATATAGCAATAGAATAAGGAGACAGAACCCCAGTCGATAACAAGATTAGGAGGTGACTGTGTGGGTGCACGGTTGGGTTTGTTGGAGTTGACCTAGTACTATCCTGCTGTGACTCTTGACTTGATAAGTTGAATGATTATTGCATAGAGTGAGGCAGCAGAGCACCCTCGTCAACATAACAACGACGCAGAATAGGTGACTGTAGTAACTGGGTTGAGTTGACATAGTACTATCCTGCTGTGACCCTTGACTTGAGTAAGTTGAGTGATATAGCTCATAATACGGAGACAGAAGCACCCGTCCGATAACTAGACCAGGAGGTTGACTGTAGTACTTGGTTGAGTTGACCTAGTACTATCCTGCTGGACTCTTGACTTGAGTAAGTTGATGATATAGGCAAAGAATAAGGAGACAGAAGCACCCAGTCGATAACAGATTAGGAGGTGACTGTAGTACTTGGTTGAGTTGACCTAGTCTACCGGGGGGGGGGGGGGGGGGGGGCTGTGACCCTGAACCTTGAGTAAGTTGAATGATATTGCATAGAATGAGCAGCAGAAGCACCCAGTCAATAACAAGCACCGGAAGGTGACTTTAGTAGCTTGGGTTGAGTTGACCTAGTACTATCCTGCTGTGACTCTTGACTTAGAGTAAGTTGAATGATATTGCATAGAGTGAGGCAGCAGAAGCACCCGTCAAAATAACAGACCAGGAGGTGACTGTGTAACTTGGGTTGAGTTGACTTAGTACTATCCTGCCTGTACTCTTGACTTGATAAGTTGAGTGATTTAGAGCATGAATAATTAACAGAAGCACCCAGTCGATAACAAGACCAGAGGTGACGTCCGTAACTTGGGTTGAGTTGACTTAGTACTATCCTGCTTGACTCTTGACCTTGAGTAAGTTGAGTGATATAGCATAGATAAGGAAGACAGAAGCACCCAGTCCGATAACAAATTAGGAGGTGACTGTAGTAACTTGGTTGAGTTACACTAGTAGAATCTAGTACTATCCTGCTGTGACTCTTGACTGAGACGTTTGAATGAATATTGCATAGAATGAGGCAGCAGAAGCACCCAGTCAATAACAAGATTAGGAGGTGACTGTAGTCACTTGGGTTGAGTTGACCTAGTACTAGCCTGCTTTGACCCTTGACTTGAGTAGTTGAGTGATATCGCATAGAATAAGGAGGCAGAAGCACCCAGTCGATAACAAGCTTAGGAGGTGACTGTAGTAACTTGGGTTTGAGGTTGCACCCTATGTATATCCTGCTGTTCTCTTGACTTGAGTAAGTTGAATGATATTGCATAGAATGAGCATCAGAATCACCCAGTCAATAACCGACCATGAGGTGATGTAGTAACTTGGGTTGATTGACCTAGTACTATCCTGCTGGACCCTGACTTGAGTAAGTTGAGTGATATAGCATAGACTAATGCGAACAGAGCCACCCAGTCGATAACAAGATTAGGAGGTGACTGTATAACTTTGGTTTGAGTTGACTAGTACTATCCTTCTGTGAACTCTTGACTTGAGTAAGGTTGAATGATATTGCTGCGTGCTGCATCAGATCACCAGTCAATACAAGGGAAAAAACCAAGGGAAAAAAAGGTACTGTCGTAACTTGGGTTGAGTTGACCTAGTACTATCCTGCTGTGCCCCCTTGACTTGAGTAAGTTGAGTGATAGAGCATAAGAATGAGGGTCAGCCGAAGCACCCAGTCATACCAAGGCCAGGAGGTGACTGTAGTAGTACTAATCTGCGCTGTTGAGGTTTGAACTAAGCAAGATTAGTGAAGTTACCTGATATTCATAGCTAAAGCATTGATTGTCACTTGGCACCCTGTACTCCGGGAAACTGAACCGTCGCTTCCTGGATTCTGCTGTAACCACCGAGCCACGGAAGCTCATATGTAGGCCTAGGTAAGTTGACTCTACCTAGTCTAACTGGCGATCCATTGATTGAGTGATGTCGATGGGTCTCTGCTAGGATACTATTGAAGCAAGGTCAGAGTAACCATAGCATCATCCTTTAGCTTTGGTCCGACTCAAAACTATCATGATGTGCTGATTGCTGTGCTGAGCAGATACAGTCACCACTTCTGCCATTTTCTCGACTAGAACACCACGGGCAGAACAGGACAAGGGATTAAATGACCCTGTGACATTAGTTGACATGCTAGTTGACTCTACACTAGATGTTTCTGAATGATTGACTTGAGTAAGCTGGGTGATATCATATTGTGGGATTCACTCTCCTCATTCTTGGACATACCAGAAAACCAAACTGGTTACAGGTTTGTGTCCCAAACACATGAAGTTGTCAATTCCAATTACAAGTTTCCATCAATTTCTCTTTTTTTTGGTTTTTGTTCTTTCTCTCTCCCGCCCCCTTCTGAGTTTGATCCTGGAGTACAGAGTGATTACGCCTACATGTCCTGGGAGGCGAGGTCCTCCTGCCCAGAACTTTGACCTCTTTCGCCAGGAATCTGTTTGGCGGACCCTCAGACGCGTCGTCGTGAGACTGGTCTGACTTGAATGGTATGACTAGATTAGATAGCGTTTGAGGTCCAATGGCTGTGTAATACATTTCTGTTGAACTAGCACAGTTGAATGAGGAACGGTCCAAACCCCACTCGCCCCAAATTTGGAGGTTCTGGCTGTTGCTTTTGTTGAGTTACTTTTCTCAAATTTTTGAGAGATCTGAGGAACTTGTGACGTCACCATACCCTCAATTTTGTCAGCTTCCCATTGATCTCATCTATGGTTTGTTTGTTACAGCAGGGTCTTCAAAAGTACATGACTTTGTATTCCGGGTCCCCCTTGATGTCACAAATCACATTTTGCAATAGCTGATTGCGCCTTAGCGTCTCACTCAAGTTGACTGACATTTGGTATAATTAGCCGAGAATTCAGTCATGCGCCTACGGCAACTATGGCCTTTAACATCAAAGGTGGATCCACAATATTCAGAATTGTGTGCAAGGTCTAGGTCTCAAGACCACTCATGTCTAGAAATTGAGGTGCGGGTAAGCAGGGCATGCTTGCCGTAGGATGCCCGCTCTAAAGAATCTTCACGATGCAGTGCCCAGAGTGAGGTGGAACCGCCACCCCTGTCAATTCACATGAAACTTTATTGACGAGGAAAGAAGATTCTAGACTGATTGATGTTTAGAAATTGTTGGATATTCTGTGTCTTGACAGGCAGAGCGCAAGAACAAGACCAACCTCCTGAAGGCCGAGATGCATCGGCTGGTAAATTGACCAATCAGAAGAAGGCTGAGAAGCTGAGGTTGGAAGCTCGCGTAATTGGAGCATGAGATATCATATACTGGAGAGGCATGGTAGGCAAATTCATGTTACCTGTGTGAATCACTTTTAAGACTCTGAGGTCCCTATCTGTATATTTTACGACTTTTTTAATTATATAAAAAAAATCTTTGAAAACTCTATCACCCTTACTGTTGCATCACAAGTCAATTGTAAAGCATTGTGATCATAATACAAATGAGCTATTGCTGGAATCAGACTAAAATCCTATGCAATAGTCCTGAAGGGGTCAATCAATTCTGGAATTATGGGATGAGCTGCAGATACTTAGCCATCATGGTTTGCCGTGGTGTGAGCTCCCAAAGTCCATTAACTCTCTGGATTATGGAGTACTGGCCTGCTCCCCGATACTCAACTGCAGGATTCAGCACAAGACAGTGAACCTTCATCAGCTTGCACCCCCCCCCCCCTCCCCCGATTGGCGGAGTCGGCAAAACCACTGTGACTTAACCTGCTGAGTATGAATTGCACTAGGTACACGGTAAAACGGGTAATATTAGTACTCTCAATGTGGGCAACTGCGATGACGTCCCTTCGCTCAAGAGCAATGACACAGACTCAAAACCTGCCAACCCCTTAGTCATGCCAGGTTTTCAAACATGAAACTCGCATCCCCTCAAAATATACCCGGCACGGGGGTAGTTTCCCCAGATACTATGGTCCCACTTGTATTCAATGGACGGGATAAAAAAAAGAGGGGGGGGCCAAAGAGAGACCACATGTTCACAAGTTCCTGCTACAGGGTGAATAAACGAATGTTTCTTGGTAGCTGGTCCCACGATGACCGAAATCTCCGGGCACGAACTCACTCTGTGGAGGCTGACTTGTTCATAGGGTTCACGTTGGTTAAGGTGTCCAGAGAAAACACCTGATGGGTTACCCCTCAACGCTGCTGATTGCTGGTATGTTAGAGAGGAGGCTTAACAGGGAGACGGGTTAGCCCCGTCCGTGGAGCTCCAAACTCCAGATTGATAGATTGTGAGTTTAAACCTATCATAGCATGAAGGGGGCTATCCATGTATTGAAGTGGGAACCTTGTAAGTAGTGAGTGCTGTCGTGGCACAGCCCCTATTGGGAATGATCAACCCTGAGGACACTATGGAGTGCATTTGAAATGGTGTAGGTGTGATCTTATGTACCGGTCCAGTACAGGCAGGGCTTTCATGATAGGCGGAGGCCCAGATGGCCTATTACGACCCCCTAAAATACATCACTAACCCAGGCCAAAGAAATTGGTTAAACCAGGGGCTATTTTTTGAGGGGGGCAATAGCCCCTGGGGTCTTCAACTTGTCCACATTCAGGTGCCTAACTGATAAAGCAGCAAGCACTATTTCATGTTTTGTTGGCAGACTGACACTTCAGTGAATTAGTAATGCATGTGACTATGTCTTATAGCCCCTGGGGTTGAGTTTCTCATTTGAATCCCTGTCCTCCTTCAATGCACAGACGCGAATGATCAGAGCCCCTGGTCTTACCAAATAAACCCCTGGTCCCCATGCCAGAATTCCACGAACGAGGGTTTTCTTTCTTTGAGAAGTAACCCCTGGGCTCTGATCCCTTATTTTGTTTGATTCCTGAGTACAGGGTTACAAGCTACAGATGATATGGTTGTGATATAGTCTGAACAAGTAGTGGTGCACCTTATGTGGCCGTCGCGATGTGTCCCAAATTGACCGAGGTCCTATCGACAAGTATCTCATATTCGAAAAATGCTCACAATGGACCAATGGAGTTGGGGGGGGAACCCCCCCCCCCCAATGGGGCCCCTTAAATGGTGTGTCAGAGTGAGCATCTGGAAGTGAAGTGCTATATTAGAGCCTAATATGAATATAAGATCTCTCTCAGGAACATTAAAATGCAACTGCAGAATATATTTATGCGAGGCTCAGCAATATTGCTGGAGGAAACTGAATGCGTCAGTCAAACCCAAAGTTCATACAGCTTCCCGTTACGCAGTCACAGTCCTTCGAAGCTCTGACGTGCATGATGTTTATTGCGCACTCTCGAAAAGCTCCATCATCAATAATGAATGGTGTCATTCTTGTACAACCCTGCAAACAATACTCCATTTCACTCATCAGAAAGCATTTAGTCTATGGGAGGGGATTGCTGTGGTGTGTTGGTTTGTGTTGGATGGTTACTTTAGTGAGAGAAAGTCAACAGAACTTCTGCTAAAGAGTTGCCTTATTCGACAAAAACGAACAATGAAATACATAAACATACTCACTTTTGTTTCAAGAAGTGACGTCATGTGTTATTGCCAATTGGATTCGTCTCAATATCTCTGCATAATGGACCAATATTTCTCGAAGGCAAATAACTCCTCGAAGGAACTTGTATAAAATGGGTTTGGACCTATGATACAGTTTTCCATTCATCATAATCTAACATCTTTTGTATACTACTTTGCAGTTTTCCTTTAATATGTCCTCCATGCTCTCCTTGTGACTAGGAGGACGAGCTCAATTCAACTAGGAGAAGAAGCATGCCAACGGGGGAAGACAGGACAGTTGGATGGCCACCTCCGAAGCAAGCTGGAAGCCCTCCCTTCTTTGATTCCATGGACAGCGAGACGATACAGGGGTGTGTCAACCTCATCCGAGAACTGAGAGCCGTGACTGAACCTGGACGCATCTGAGTGAGCGTGATTCTATTATTCTCATCATTTCAGTAAACAAGAATATGGATCAGTCTTCTTCTTTTCCCCACCGTCCCACTGACATTGGGCCTGTCACTTGAACTCATTTTCTTGTCTTCTTCCAAGCAGCTGGTTCTGAGCTAGACACTGTGCTTCCACGAGGCTCAACCCTTTTCCATCCCATGACTGTCTACAATGCTTCTTTTGAGCGTCTCCCGCAGACCCTTTGTTGTCCTTCAACCTTCCCCTCTATTGTTTGAAGTGCTAGTTTACTAAGAAATTTTCTACGATGTGACCAAAGTAAGTGAGCTTCACGCTGACAACTTCCTCTAATTCCTCTGCGATGCTTCGTTTGTCTTTTTTTCTCTTTCCAACTGATTTTCATAATTTATCTCCCAACACCTAACAGTTCAGCAAGCCTTCGCGTGTTCTCATTTGCTATAGTCCAACCCTCCCCCATACAGTAGCACACTGCACACCATGATCTTTAACACCTTTATTTTTAGCTCCGTTGGGAGGTTGCCTCATTCCAGATAATCTTAGAGCTGGGAAATAATGAATAACAGTACAACCACTCATTTTAGAGTGGGCCGACGCGACTGTTTTTCTGGCCTTCTCCATACAGTAGCACACTCTACACCAGATCTTAACCAGCTTCATTTTCAGCTCTGTTGGGCGGTTGCCCATCTTCCAGATAATCTTACGATCTGGGGAAATAATATATCGTACATTCATTTTAAGGAGGGGCAGAACATAACGTTTTCTGACTGCTCTAAAAAGGCTGCCCTCTAACAACAGTTTAACCAACATTTTCTTTATTTTGGCCTGAGAATAACATTTAAGAGCACCCCCCATGTTTTGGGTTATGTCATGTGCGTACATGTATGTTTGTGATGTTTTGTAACAACGATAAACCTCATCTGCCTGTGTGGGACTCATATCGTGTAGGTATGCTCCCGAAGTTATGTCCAAAGTCAGTTTTAAGGTCTAAGCAGATCCTTTTAAACACTTTAAGGTACAACAATGATTAGCCCGCTGATTGAAATTCAGTGGGACTTTTATCCAGAATACAAGCTTATCACATTCTGTAGCACTTGTCAATACATGCCTCAACTCTCACATCCCGGGGCATGGTCGTGCAAATTGAGTCATTTTCGAGTAAAACACAGTGAACTCACACGTGCGGCACTTTTCTCCAATGTCCAGTCACAAAGCTGACTCTGGGGTGTGCCATTTTGGTCCAGATTTGTAGGAACGATGAAAAAGCGGCCTTCTTATGTGTTATTTTCATTTTGGCTGGAGTCATTCATATCTCTGAAAGGTGTGTTAATGTACAAAATGGATGACCCATACCTTCGTCGAATGAGTCGCCCTGTCTGGGGTGTAGGAGGTGCGAAATACAATCGAAGAGTTGGATAACAATTGGGCGCCCCATAATTGGAGCAGATTAGTGTGGCTATTAGAATAACCTTAAAGGAAAACTGCAGGCTCGAATGCAGCATAGTGTATCATGGAGAAGGCAACTTGTATCTATTCTCCAACCTCTTCAATAAGATATTCCTATGTGGAGTTATTGGTCTTCAATTTTTGTCATTATGCAAAATTGGGGAGATCACAATGTGCAATAATCATGACTCACACTTGGACCACCCAGAAGTTATGATTCACATTGTTTCATTTTGCTGAATAAATCAACCTTTGGCGAGAGTTCTGTTGTATTTCTCTCACCACAGTAACCCTCACCCAACACTACCAACCCAGTGAAGCAATACTCGCCCATAGACTAAATGCTTTTCGGAATGAAAATAACGTGTAAATGGCTCTCGGCTCGTGTCCTCGCTCGTGCATTGATCTTCAAGCATGCATGACTTACATACCAGTCCTTCATCTATTCCAACCTAGCGCGGCGTGATAGCACAGAGGAGTCAGTCATTCCACCGGACAAGCTGAGAGACGGAAGCAAGAAGAAGGCGAAGCGAGAGAACGGAAGAAGAATACGAATATGGAACGGAGGCAGGCGTCAGTGTGAGTTATAGTTTTTCTCTGTATCAGTGCGCGTCAATCGACGTAATCATCAGCTACAGTGGTTTTATTTGGTGTCGAGATGCTGCAGTGAAGCTAGGGGTAGCATACCAATCCCCAACATGCTGTGCCTGAAGAGCTTGCAGAACAGAAGTCCGTGTGGAGCTGTTTGCTACAGTATGCCTCTAACAGCGTCCTCACTGACAGTGTTATAGTGACATGTTAATTAGTCGCATGATTTGCATTTTAACAGATTAGAATACGTTCCGTGTGACAGTCCTCCATACTTCGACTTCACACTATTTACTTGAACTTCACTTGCACTTGCCCTAGAAGGGTAATCGAACGATGGCATGCATTTCCAATATCAATTGATGCTTACTTTCTCTATATTTCAAAGGCTAATGGAACTGTAAGCCCAACTTATTTGTCCTTAACATGTAATTATGTGTGTTTATACATTGTATCACTGTAGGTCTACAGTCTGCTAGGTACAATTAGACTTACGATTAACATTTCTCAGAACTAGTCAATGTACAAATCCTCAAATACCATGAGCACTGGACAAATTCAACATTCACCAAAATAGTGATAAAAAATTTGTTTCAGAATTTTTTGGAATATAATGTGCTAGCTTGTAGGGACCTTGGGCTTTTGGTATGAAGTTTGTGGAGGTGATTAGCTCAGTCGTTAGAGCTTCACGGACTTCGATCAATAGATTGCGAGTTTGCAAATCCCTTGAAGCACTGAGGGCTTATCTTCCACAGCTGCTGTATGGGTACCTGCGAGGTAATGATTGGTCGCCGCTGCATTGGCTTGCCAGGGTGTAGTCAGTCAAGAGCCAGGCGAATTTAAGTGCTCCAGTCTGTGAGAAACAAAACTGTAAACAACGCGAATCTTAATCTTAAAAAGACAACTGCTAATGAGTTATAAAGAGCTAATAATAGCGGGAAAAGAACTCGAACTGCGTCAGTCCAAACTCGAAGTTCATACGACTCTCTGATACAGAGTTACAGACCTTTTACGTTAGTTGCATGTTTATTGCCATAAGATCGCAAAAGCATCCTAGCTCAAATATCAATGCTGTTATACTTTCACACCCTACCAACTTCTTTGTTTTCTATTGGAAATTCCCACTTATTTCCTTTCGAAAAGCATTTTAGTCTATGGGAGAGGATTTGCGGTAAATGGGTGGTAGGTGTTGATTGTTACTTTGTGAGAGAAAAGACAACATAACTCTGCTGAATGTTGACTTATTGAACAAAATTGAACAATGAAATATGTGAAATAACTTCCCAACTCCCCGGTTGTCCATGTTGACTTTCATGCATTATTGTGGTCATGGCAATTTCTCCCAATTTCTCTCTGCAAAATGGAGCAAACTTTGAAGGTCAATAACTCTACGTAGGAACATCCGTAATGGAATGAAGGTTTGGACCTATAGATACAGTTTTCCATTCTCCATGATATATCCTCTATTAGATTCAAGCCGGCAGTTGTCCTTCAAGTTCACTCTTTTGGATAGGATGTCAAGTGTCTGTAGCTTTCTCTGTCTCACATTTCTTGCCTACATTCATCCTATTCTCTAGGGCCAAGGGGATGTAACAGGAGAGGGAAACCATAAACCTGGGAAAAAAAAAAAAAAAAAAAAAGGTGACGGAACGTTGTTCTTGAGAGCTTCTGACTAGAGTTGCCATGCTAATGTCTATGATTATAAGCCACAATGGTCCATATATATATATATTATATATAATCACTACATAGTGTCTACATAGTGTCCTGGGAGCCAAACCCCAGGCATCCAGGTCATGGTGAAGTGGGCACACCACGAATACGGATGCCCCAATACCGTAGGACACTGTAATCAATGACTTGGACAATGGAGTCTATGCGATACACATGATTTCGCTGTCAATCAAGTTCACACTGAGTGGTTGGCATCAATCACCTTCCGTCCCCAGCAGCGATGGGTTTGAATCCGGGTCGTCGGCGCAATCATACAAAGCCTTTGCAAAATGTACCTGTTGCTTCTCGCGGTCGCTCAGCAACAAGGATTGGACAGGGACAAATGAGAGGTAGGGCAATTTGCAAGCTGCTGTCTGCATGTGAGTTACCCCCCTTCCCGAGATCAATGTACCACCAAAGAAGGCATTGCCTCATTCGGTGTACCTGTGAGGGTTCGCACTAACAGTAGGGTGCAGTATCCAGGTCTTGCACCCTTGCTGGGCCTTGAATAGGGTCAATCCCCTTTGATTATAATTATCCTAACTCAAAAGAACAAGAGCAGCACTGCTGCAGTATCCACATATGCAGAAGTAAGGATGCGCTTTAAGTTCAATATTGTAAAACATTAACATTTGGCATTTGCATTAACATTGAAACTATTTGACCCTCACAAACCCTAGTTTCTAGTTGAATGTATATTCAGCCGATTAATTGTGCCTGTATGGGTCCTTTCATTATTGTGGCATTTTTATATGAAATTAAAAGCAGCCAACATAACTATTGGTGCTGCCTTCAACTTAATTGGCTTCAAGCTCCTATTGGCTTAATTGGCCCCTCTAAGTTGTTGCCACTGCTTGAATTTTTTTTCAAGATCTTGAAAATTTGGAAGACCTTGAAAGAAAATCTAAAAAAAAAACGCTTAGAAAAAACCTGCGGAATTACCCTTAAGTTACAACGTTGCCAGGTTCTTATCCTTGTCCGGGGTAAAAGGACTCTATGCGGTCACGTCTGTGTGTATTGTTGGTGCCGATCTTGAAACCAAATCTTTTTAGAGGGGCAACACTGCAATTAACAAAATTTGTCTCTGTGTTTGTAGATGTCCCCATTCGTCCAAATCTCATTGTTATATGACCGAAGTAAGATCGCTACAGAAAGTAAAGTATTTGCTGACCGTGTTAGGCCCTTAGGCGTACATCTCAACTTGGTAAGTGGCATTGTCAAAAAAAAAGTTAACCCTCTGAAGTTCCCATTAGGCCTTACGGATAAACTGTTAGGCAATGGGGTTTTCTGACATACCTTGTCGCTAATAATAACACTAGGACATGTATCAGGGGCTGACTTAATCCAACTTCTGTGTCTAGGAATTGCCAATAATAATCATTTTTGTATACTTCATATTAACAGGTATTTCAAGAAATAAATGAAAAATAGATCAAATTTTCTGTCTCATATTTTGTGTAAAAGCTTGTCCTACTCAGGCTCCAATCTGTGAATGATAGATTTTGGTCTTCAAAGTACTGTCTTGTTTTTTTTTTTTTTTTTTGTGAGTCACCAAGCCCCTGAACTAGATATGGACAGATTCAGACATAAATTTTATTCCTCAGATAATGACAAGCTGTCATTCTCCCAATTAAAAAAGACCATGTCTGCCACAGTGCATGAACCCCAAAGGCTAATGATTGATTCACTATCAATAAACAACGAGAGGGATTCTGAAAGGGAATGTCAATTTCTTGAAATGACATAGATACAAGTGGGTAGCTTTCCTACATTATCCGATCAAAATGAGTCGATGTGACTTGACTTGAAATATTTGGTGACTTGCCCCCACCTCTGCCACAGAGTCAATTTTGACTCTGTATGAGAAAAGTGAAGGACCCCCCCCCCCACCCACGGCAACCATGGCAGTACTTGTCACATGTGACTGATCATGCCCAGGATGAATGCTTGTTAAACTTATCAGGACCTCGTCAGTCGCATCTGGATCACAGATTTTTGAACGGAGCCTTGTGGATCAGTCCGACATCATGTGAGCCTGGCACAAAAATTTGGCCTGTCAAAAAATTAATCTAGACATATTATCAAATTCTCTCATCCTTCAACCATATTAAACACAAAATTAATTTTTGGCATACTCTTTGACTCAGTATTGTTTCCTTGTTAAACCGAGTAGGGACTAATAAATGAAAAAAAACAATATGTAGTAGTGCACGGTTCAGTAATCCCATTTGCCTAGCCTCAGTCACACAGTGATGAATACGCAGCTAGGGTAGCTATTGTGTTGTTCGATCGGTAGTAAATTGCATTGGTAAATGCACAGAAGATTAGTAGTGCGAGTTGTGCATATTTCCATGGAGACACAATGCAAACCATGTGTGCTGAACGCGAGGGTTCTGGCCGGTGTGAAATAAACTACCAAACAAAGGCTCACAAAACGTTTCATTGTGTTTTTAACAAGTTACTGCATTTACTTAAGATGTGTGCCAAAATCGTGTTGCAAGTATTGATTTGCTTTGTTACTCGAACCAGCGCCTGTTATTGCAAAAGTTACCGCCTGTCATTGCAAAATAACGGAATGGTCATTAGCCAATGGGGATTCAGCAATCAGAATCTGTCATTATCCAACAACCGATGCTTGTCGTTGTAGTAGGAATTAAAACATTCTCCTTTTCTTGCAGTCAACAGTCCACCGTAGGGCTCCGTTCTGGAGAAGTACAAGCCCTACGGTGAACAGTACCAGAACCGGAGCAAAAACGGCAGACCAGGTTTGTGAGGAAAGGACGCACGAAAGAGCACAAAAGGTAGGCGTTTTGGCTCAAGTGAAGGTTGTTGTTATTTCGGTGTTTGTTTTTTTTTACCATGGTATACTTGCGGAGCAGGAGGTTCGTACTTATTCTCGCGCCCAACGAAAGGCAACAGGTACCAAATGAACCTAGTGAATGTAGTCCACGTTTGGTTTCCTAAGATAGTCGAAGCATGTGTCTAATGAATGATCGATGCAATTCTAAACAGAGTTGTTGGCACAGTTGTAGAGCGTCAGCTTTCCACCCGGTTAGACTGTAGGTCATAGCAGAAACTTTAGAAATGGTACCTGTTGCCTTTTCGGGATGATCAGCACAAAGGATTGGAGCAGGGGACAAACGAGGGGTAGGCCATATGCCAAGTTGCCGTCCGGCGTGTGGATTACCCCATCCTCCACATTAAGGTACTGCCGAAGAGGCATTGCCTTATTCCGTGTGTACCTGATGAGTGAATTCGCAGCTGACAATTAGATGCAATATCCAGGTCTGCATTTTTGGGCATCGCATAGGTTTGATATCTGCTCGGCAAAGCATACCAATAATTTTGTTTTTCTCAAAGTTATTCACCATTTTCACAACAGTTGGGGTAGAGACCTTTTGATGTGAAAGTGGGGCTGGCCACTGGTTAGTGCTGTTTAATATGTGAACTCTTTACATGGCAAAATACAGACAGGTCTATGATGCTTCTAGATTATGCTTTTTGTTGAATAGCAATTTTTTTTTTCAAACCTCTGTGTTAGGATGGTTTGAAATAACACAGAAACAAACACTGATCGCAAAACAGGCGAGACTAGCATTCAAGACCCCCCCCCACTTGCCTTCCAATAGCTCCGTCTCGAACCCAATCCGTCCAAAAGAAAAAAGCAAAATTGATAATGCCCCGAAAAGCACCTAATCAAAACCTCTAAGGTCCGGGAACATTGCTGTGTTAACTCACAGATTATGTATTCTTGAATAACTCCATCAACTAGGTGTAATGTTAATAAAAAGACAACTGCAGGATTGGGTTACAACGAGGTTATATTGTGCAGAATGGAAACTGTATCGATAGTCCGTACCCCCATTTCAATACGATGTTCAATGTGGAGTATTGGGCCTTCAAGTTTGGGCCGGCCAGTGAGCAGAGAAATGGGGAGGGAATCCCAATTGCGCAATAACGAATATGTCACACAATGGACAACACAGGAAATATGTTATGTATTTGATATTTAATTTTGTTGAATGAGTTCAAACTTACCAAAGTTCTGTTGTCTTTCTGCCACCATTAACACCTACCAAACCCAACTACAGCAATCCCCCATAGACTAAATGGTTTTCGAAGTGAAATTAATGTTTGAAATTTCATAAGGAAAAACAAAAGAATGTTTTGCCGGGTTGTGTAAGTATGACATCAATTACTATTGCATGATGGGAGCATTTCGATCTGTGCAATACACATGCTACACACTACACAAACTTCAAATGACTATAACTCTGAACGGGAGAGGAAGTCCTAGAACTTCGTTGGACTGAACGCATGCAGTTAGTTTTATCAGCTATTGAATTAGCCCTGTGTAAATCATCCCTGCAGTTGTCCTTAAATTGTTTGTATACTACTGGGAGAAATGAAAAGTCTTTGTGATACCAAGATGCCACAACAGGAGTAGTAAGTCAAAATTAGTGTATGATAATATCGAGTTTACCAATTGTGTTGGGAAGAGATTGTAAAAGTTAGTTGGGTGGAAAAAGTGCTTGAAGAATTTCAGCTATAGTCTGTAAGCAATTACAATTGTCATGCACCCAGTTCCACTAAAGAAAAGTTTTGTACAATTTTGATCAGGTGGGGCTACCTATTTTCCTGTTATGTTAACACCATCCCCGACCCCTCCCCGCCAGTACCACTACTCACTCCATCCGTATCTCTGATCCTCCACCAGCGCAGGTCGGTTTGAGAGGTTTGGTCAGGAGACGGCGGGAGAGAGAGGCGACAAGGTGAGGCGGATCGGCTTCATACAAGATAAAACATTGTGAAAACTGCTAGATGGTGTTCAATGCACTCGGTACAAAGAACAGACCTCCTCCTGTGTACATTTTTTCTTGCCCCCCATTCCTCCCCCCCCGCCTCCTTCCATGCCCCCCTCCCATTACACCTTAATTGCCTATTAGCCATTTTTAACCAAAACTAACACAATTTGCAAATGTGAACAGAATGGGTGGAGCGGGGGTGGTTTCGTCACTCAGAAAGGAGGCGGCCCCTTCCTTCCTTTCTTATTCTATGGTTCTAAGGATTTACCAACCTAAAACTGTTTCGACGTGTTACCTTGTCACAGCAAACTGATTCACAGACTAAGAATTTCAAACTATTCCTTGAACAAAAGGTATGGCCCTGAATGGAGAGAAATTTTTTTGTTTTGAAAGCCTACAAGAAATAATTTTACATCCTCCTTCCTTCAGATGTTTCAAGATGAGGAGGAGTAAGAGATGGTCGCTCTCACCCACCCGTAGCGATGAGCAGGAAAGACTGAAGTTCAGTAAGAGCCCCGTTCGTCTAGGGGGCCATCTTCACCAAACAGGTATGTCTTCACCAAAAATTGTTAAACTCATTACATCCCGCATGGCACCGTCACGCCGCCGCTGGCAAAAACTTTTGTGTTGACGCGATAAATCTCCCAAACGCATGGTGGATTGACTCAAATGTTTTTGGATGAAAATCTTGGATGGATCGAAAGTGGGCGTCGCAGCATCACCACACGAACAAGAGCTGGGCTTTTGACAAACTTTTTTCATTGCTGAGTTGCACATTTCGGGAAACATGGCGATTGTTTTTTTTGAGCCCAACTTTCGTTTCGCCCCATGGACCCCCACCCGAGCAGCTTTTTTTTTTTTGGCGAAACGGGTCACGTTGATTGCGCGTGTGGGAACATGGTGATCCTCTTGGACTAAACTTCGTTTTTGCCCCATGGGTGCCCACCCGGCGGCCATTTTGGATTTTATTTTTGGATAGAAGATTTTTATTCGGAACATCACGAGATCGTTTGGATCCAGCCTGTCACAAACTTAGAGACCCTTAGGGCTTATACCTAATTTGACAAAATTTCCACACACCTCAACTTAGGCTCATGAATATTCTTAAATATCAAAATGAGATTTTACAGCTCGCCCACTGATTGGCTAAATGTGGGGATAGATAAAACACGCTGACGTTTTCCCGCCAGGAGTCTAGTCTCAATAACAAGTTCCAGTTTTGGTAATGAAATATCCATCATTCAGCTAAATCAACGGTTGTGGTAGTATAGAGACAGTAAAGTGGACCTGTGAGTTTATCCTATTCTAAAACCTTTTTTTTTTTTTCCAATTTGGAGAAAAAAATCAGAAATATTAATTTCTCAATGTATCAATAAACATTTGGGCAATATTCAAGGGCATGTAATCGATTAGAATGAACCTTAATCCAGTTGTGGGTACTACGCATGCACGAGAAAATCAGCGGGTTAGGACTTTATGTAGCTGTCTGAAACTGCCTGTGAAACGCCATCACAGCTAAAGTGATCCTCCTTTCCTTCTCACTCGTTCAAAACAGGGGCTCAATGCTCCCTTGCTGAGAGTTGATACCTCGCGCCCAGCGAAAAAAAAAAAAAAGAAAAAAAAAAAAAACAGCCAACAGATGCCGCCCTTCTATCGGAATACACAGCGTGCACTGACAACATTTGGACGGAGGAGGCATGCAACACCTCGGAGGCCACAAAGCAAGTTCTGATCCGACGTCGGCCGGCACTGCAACTTTTCCCAATGAAACCGATCCCTGCACAGACTTTGAGGGGTACCGCCCCGGTCAGATTTCTGACGAAAGAAACAGCTGGCGAGTCACGGTTGTCGCCTGTGAAAAATGGAGACGGAGTGCATGTTTTGATGGCCGTTCCAGGAAGTGGAGTTTGTGGCGACGGAGAACATAGGGGGGGGCAGAGTGACACTGACTGGATGGGTAGTGCGGCATATCCCAAGAAGAGGGCTTCAGACCAGTCTGGCGTACGCGCAACTCCACCAGTTACCTACGGAGGAAGAAACGGGGAGAGGGTTTGCTCCACGCAAGCACAACCGTTTCACGGAAAGCCGGCGTCGGAGCTGATGAATCAGAGCTCGGTTGCGTCGAAAACTGAGGAATGGCTTCATCAACCCGTCAGATGTCCTGGTGCATCAGAATTCTTCCAGATCCACAGCGGTTGATGGCAGACCCCCAGAAGGCCTGAGCTCTGGTGCGTCCAGTGTTGGTGCCATCCCACTTCATGGGTAGTCTGTGCAGTCCGGCAATTTGTGCAGGTCTGACAAGCTCAGTGGCCCACCACCCACCTTCGGGAAATGAGCTCTGGATGTTGACAATCATCGGTCCAATTTTTCAGCCAGGCAATTGGGGACGGTAAAGTCAGTTGGTTAGTATCCGTCTAGCAAATTAACCTTTACACTGGCGAAGGGCACACATTCTGCATTGTCCCGATTATGTGGGGGGTGGGGGGGGGGGGGGAAACGGTGGCAGAGCAGGCACCCAGCTAGCAGCATCTCCTTATTTTGAGCAACTACTCATGCTGGGACATACACAGACACCATTTAATAAAGGTAGCCTGACCCCTCTATAGTAAGGGAAAGCAACCGATCATCAACCTCTTTGAATCTCGATAAAATAGATGGGTGTTAGCTTCTCTGCCGTCCATGGTAATGTATAAAAAGGAATGCTGTTTTTTTTTTCTCCCGAGAATTTTCATCAGGCCAGCCAATTTGCCATGTTGGTCAAGCTATATTCGGTTGAACGAAAAAATGTCCATAGCTATTAAGAGACGGAGGAGGATACCATTTCCACTATTAACATTTATTTCGAGATGTTTCTTCTAAGCTCACCTCTCCCTAAAA
Organism: Sclerodactyla briareus; assembly: GCA_026419785.1. NCBI lineage: Eukaryota > Metazoa > Echinodermata > Holothuroidea > Dendrochirotida > Sclerodactylidae > Sclerodactyla > Sclerodactyla briareus. The sequence goes on along the minus strand of JAODTK010001566.1, from coordinate 275,566 downwards.
CTATAACACTAAACAGACGCATTAGTGAGGCCGGCCTTGCAGTCATGAATATAATTAGCCTGGATAAAACTGACTTGATAGTATTCACTAACTAGAAACAAATTATGTGAAACTTGCTTCATCATAAAATATGCATCAATATGCATGATAATCCTCAGAAGGAAGTAGGGTTCCACCAACCTACTATGGGTTGTGATGCTGGCTCCTTCCAGGGCTGGGTACACCTGGTGCAGGAAGAAAAAAGCACAAATTCCCTTTCTTGGTAGGCATAGAAACAAGATAGGAACAATGGCACGTAAATGCATGTAACTATTTGAACAGAAAAGAAAGGCTCCATGCTAGCTACACTGAACGACAAGAAAGAAAATGCTTGTATGTGTAACATTAAATCAGCAAAGTTTACAGTTTGGACGGAATTATCAGAAGAGTAACATATGATATCGTTGGATTGCCGGGGCTGGGAAACAGTCATTATTAGTAGGCAGCGCGGAACTAGGGTAGGTGAATGACGGTATGGCCAGGGTGGTTGTCAATTACATGTAATGGTGTACCTCTTTGTATTCCATTTATTCATTGTTTATTTAAATGTTATTTTATTAATAGTGGACCAATATATTCAATATTTATTCATGTTATGGGCTCCTGTGCGCATATATTTCTTGATAGCTCATTATTCCACACATACTACAAGGTCAAGATCAAGATCTAACTTTCAAAAGTTGTAGAGTTATGCAAATTTTGTAGGACAGAAAGGGTATCTCTATGGTGCACTGTGGCCAAAAACCCAAATTGAATTTTGAGTTGAGACTGAAAATACTGGAATAATTGAGTTATTTTTTTAAAACATCACCAGGAAAAAAATTGAGGAGTAGTAGTGTAAGAGAGAAATTTCTCCATTAGGGGGTATCAGGCATATATGCTGTATAAAATCCTCAAAATTAGAATATTATAATATATTATGAATATGGTATTATCATAGTGGCATTTAGTGGCTGATGCTATACACCACACAAAATGTCGTCCTAGCGGTCGGTGCGTGATATTTATCAAGGTTATCTGGTATTACAGAGTGACAGCTCACTCCCGACTTCGGGGAGTGCCCAATCTGCGCACACTGTTATTGTGGTCCTGAGTTTCTACCACTGTCTATTCCAGACGTTGCCACAAGGCAACCAATGAACACCTGGGCATTACTATGTATTCTTCTACAGGAGCAAAAACTGCAGTTTTGGCTACTTGTCTTGAGTTTTTCGTTTCAGTGAAAATAGGGGTTTTATTAAAGTTGAAAACGAACAGTCTTATCAGAATTTGCTGTCGTGTTTGACAAACAGATCACCACAAAATCCAAGCCTGATTTTATTTTTAAAAATAATGCAAGTGAGATGTATATAGCCAATTGCCAACTTAGCAGTGATTATTTATTAATCTTTCAAAAAATTGTAACTTGATAACTGAACATGGCTATGAACATGAAAAAAGTTGATGGGCAGAATTTTCAAACACAATAATATGCATTTAACCTTTTTTGGGGACTTGTCCTTAGATAAGGTATATCGTAAAATAGTGCTAATTTCTGCGAATCTGTGTGTGTCATCTATTTGTGACCCAATTGGAAATATATTTTGCCAGTGACCTGCAAAAGGGTACCATCTGAGTGCATATGGTAGAGAAAATTGGAAATGGTTGTTGAAAGTCTTGAAATATATTCTGTATTGGTCCTGTGGTCAGGGCAGCGATCTCCAATAGATCTGGACCGTCTACCGGTACTATCATCCCACAGCTGGAGAAATAATTGACGCAAACTATGGCCTCACCAGTCCAGGACTCGACTCGATGGCGGGCGGAAAAGTGTGCCTATGATGGTGCGATAAAGCGCTCTGGAAATCATGATAGTACGATCCAGTCGTTAGCTGCTGACGAAAAAGGCTGGTGGATGGATGTGGATGCATCATTAAAAAATCACAAATGAGGATTGGGGAAATGGTATTTATTTCATTGTAATACGCTAAAGATGTCTCCTGAAGGAAACCACAGTCCCATAACAGAGTGTCATCAACAGCCATGATTCGTTTATTATAACGACTTCCATTGGAGGTATTGTGAAATAGTGACTAATATGGGAAAGCAAATACTTGCCAGGGTCCTACTGACGAGGCGTGATCCACCCACCCCCCTGCCCCCCCTCTCCACCCCAACCCACCTCAATTCTTTGCAGGAAAGTATCACGGGCTGTATTGAATTATTTGAGGCAATATGTTGAGATGTCACTGTTCCAAACTACATGTCCCAATTCGTTGTTGATGAAATGGTGATTTCCTTTGGCCCCAAACCCCTGAGGCCCTATTGTCCATCAGGATCAGCTGAATCACCCAGTGATTCAGCTGATGGGTAACATACCTTGTTACCGGGGAGTGGTATGTACTGTTAGGCGCCCTCTTCAGTCTGAGCTTGTGCTTACGTGATTGGAACCTTAGTACGCCTCAAGCAGTTTAAACCTTTGACGAATATTATCATACTATGGTATCATAATAATATTTTCCCCGATGCAAATTTGCCGATTTAGGGATAGCATCCCTGCATATTTTGGGATGCTTCCTTCCCCAAAACCCTCCCCCTCCCTATACCCTAGTTGTTAGATCCATCTTTGCTATAAGAGAGCATCATGTTTGGCTGCTACCAACACTTATGACTATATTTGTATTTTTCCGATAATTATTTTCCTCCATAAGTGGGTGCTATGGTCCGATTGTTCAACTGAGCAGCTCCTCCGTCCCATTCCATTATTCCATCCCTTTTATTCTCATTTGATATAGAATTCCCATTGGGACTGATATTTTGTCGTATTTATCTTCAAAACTGTTATCATGGACTGTTCATGTAGGATATTTTATTTTTTAGGATATCCTATGGCAGACATATATTAACAGATAATACAGAAGTGATACCGATCATTTGTGTTGTTGTGTTAGTGATATTAATGCGTTATTGTTGCCGTCATAATAAGAGAATGTTTGAAATACTTACAAGATGCTGTGCACTTGGGCAGCGTGTGCCTCGCAAACCATGGGACTTATCTGATCCGTACAACATCGTATGAATGTATACCAAAATGGAAGACATTGATTATAAGTCTCTGGGTTCGTCCATGTTTGGAATATAGCTCCTCGGTTTAGGATCCTTACAAAGCTTGTAACATTCAGAAGCTGGAACTGGAAGTGGTTCAGCCATAGCTGCTAGAATTGTTTGCAAGGATCACCGATGGGCAACCAGGAGTGTCGCATGGCTGCACAACTGGCTGTTTCATAATTCTATTAACGACATAATGGCTTTACCAGTTTCCTGATTTCGTGGTGTTACAGACTTAGCTATCGCACACGTCATGTCAGTGAAATAACTTAATATCGACCGTCTTCAGGTGGTCAGTTGCACAGAACAATTCCAGATTGGAAGGAATGATTCTAGTCTCATATGCAGGGATGGTCCTGGGGGGTTTTTGTGATGGTGGAAATTCTTTATAATCTTCAACTTGGACTCTTCAAATAAGCTTGTACCTGTTGTGTGCGTTCCCATAGGCAGATGAGAACCACTAACTGGGGTTTGCCATAGTATCAGACAAGGACAATAAATGAAAGGACGTGCCATTCCACATGTGACGACGGAGCAAGGCACCCACAGCATTCAACACGGCATATCGATGTTATATGGCTGATGACCATTTCATCGGCGGCGTCATGCAGACGGAGGTGTGGCCCGAAGCCCCCATATTCACCTGGCTCTATTCATTTCCTGACATTACAGAAATAACCCTGTGATAAAGCATTTAAAGAATGTGAAGTGCGTAAGTGAGATCATGTCGAAACTTGAAGTTTGATTTCAGGTGATGTCACGTGTATATACTATCAAGACAATCGGCAGACGATTGGTCTATGCATGACAGACCCCAAACAAACCCCAAACAAACCCCAAACCCACAGCAACGATAACATGCATTTTAATGAGTTGTTGGTTCGAAGATATTAGTGCATGCCCCATCCGTGTGATGACAATTTGGATCTCGCTGATTTATAAAACCCTTCTTTCCCGAATGAACTAACACCCCAACAGGCATGAAACCTGCTCAACCCTCTATGTAGAGAGAAATAAAAAAAGAATCAGACTTCATTCACGTTTCGTTTTAATAAAGATGTTTTCTAACGTGAAACACAACGGGTGCCGGCTTTCAATTAGGGTCTGAACTCACGTTATGCTTGCACATGATAGCCTTTAATGACCTGATTGTTCAGGGTTGGAGTGAGGACCAAACGAAATTTCTCCGTGGAAACATAAGAATTAATTTGTAAGAAAACACGCAACAGTCTCTTCACTGTAAAAAATCTTCAGCTACATAATACAAAAGAGGAGAGTAAACCGAACTCTTTGGGATTTACAGAAAAAACTCCGATGGCGGCAAGTAGTATAGGATTGGACCCTATAGCGGGAATGAGTCAAAGATGGTCGGTCTGGAGCTTTTTTTTTTACCAGGGGTTATTAACCTTTCAAATTTAGACTTCCCCCCCCTCTCCAAACCAATTCCGTTTTTTTTTAAAAAACAGTCCTCCAGTGTCACTCCCAAACTTTGGATTGCCCCAGGGGATATTCAGCTCGGTTTTGTCAGCTCGATAAGACTTTCAAGGAGCGATGTGAAAAACAGGGTCACCATGAAATATAAACAAACTAGGGAAAAACTAAACGAAAACTCTCTCAAAAATGAAAAATTACATAAGGTATCTTTTACCCAATAATAGAAGTTCAAATGGAATGAAAGAATCATTTCTGGTGTACGCTTATCAGCTTATCGAAAAACTGAACTTTAAGAATGGCAAAAAGTGACATCAAATGTATGTCAGCCTCAACTAAAGTGCATTTATCGGACCTTTTCGAAAGCTTCTGTATCTTTGCGATCACAGCGGTCCCTGCAAAACCGCCTCATCGGGGGCATCGTCATATGGACCTTGGAGTTTGTTACGTGAAATGGGGCAGTGCAACCTCTGAAGAAGACATTATTGCAACATTTCCGAATAAGAGCTTGCAAGATGCGAGGCATGAGAACATGTATCGTACTCCCTCGTAATGCATCATCTCTCAGAGCGGATACGATTGGAATTTGGAATACTTTGATAGTCACTATACCCGGGCAGTGCTAGTCCCGCGGGATGCCCTCTGTATATGGTGCCTGGATGGAACTGATTACAAACAGAGCAGCCTCTGAGAAGAATGTCGCCAGAGAAAGATCACATTTTCTGAGATCGACTGATGTAAAAACGTCGTCTCCTGGCCGCCAATACACCAATCTTCATTGACGTTTCAACCGTACGTGCGCTCGATGCCCGTATTGCCAAACAGTGTACAAATCAGAGATGTTGCTATTTTAGCTCAAACCAGAGATGCTGGTTGAGCTATTGTGATGCCCATGTCGTTATATATATCTATCTCCTATCTATCCTCCTATCCTATCATCCTATCTAAATTCTATCTATCATTCTATTCTATCCAGTCTGTAACTTTTGCTTTTTGGGCCACAAAATGTTATGTTTTGATGAATCTCTACCAAAAGGACTTGGTCAACAATGGTCATTGACTGATGGGTATCGTTGACCACCTAAGGTCAAGGTCCTTCAAATGGCATGAAGGGGCAAGAATAGGCCATAGCCGGAAAACTGCAAAACGATACTTCTCTACAAATTGTGTTGCAACAGTGCTGATGTTCGGTCACTATTGATGGTCTACAAGCTGTACCTTCGGGGTGTTCAGGAATTTTGATCCCAAAGGTTCCCACTTGGGCCGAGGGCCCATTTTATGAAATTTCCACACATGGACTGAATACATTCCGACCACAAGCTTCAATTGGGTTTCTTCAAGTTACTGTTAAGTCTGGAGTAAGGGCATGGGGGGTTGTTCAGGAATTTTGAGCCAGGCCCAGTGTGGCGCCAAAAGGCGATTATGTGGAAATACCGCAAAATCTTGTCTACCCTCAAAATTTAGTTGCCAGGGTTGATGCTCAGTCATAATAGTGGTCAAATAGGACGGCCTTGAGGTGTCCAGGATGGTTTGGTTCAAAGTCCGACTTGGGCCCGAGGGGCCATATTATGATATTCACACAATTGTGCGTGGAGTGAGATGCATCTCCCCCCCCCCCCACAAGCGTCAATGATTTTCTTCAAGTTTTCATGTAAATAGTCTGGTAGATGGGCGTGGGGGAGTTCAAGAATTTTGGGCTAGGGCCCAAATCATATGAAATATGTTAAATTCTCGCTATCTCCTAAAAATCTAGTTACACCATGCTGATGTTCGGTATAATGAGGGTCTAATAGCTGTACCTTCAGGGTGCCCAGAGGATTTGGGAATTTCATGGCCCGAGAGTGTGGGCCCTGAGGGCCCCCCACTATGGGATTGCAAATGCTTCTCCTCTTACTGTTTTGGTGCACAGTACTGAAGTCGGTCATAATGATGGTCTGTCTAACAGTCATACATTCGGGAGATTCGGAATTTTTTTTATCCAAGGTCGAACTTGGGCCCATTCTATGAAATTTCACCACAATGGTACTTTAAAATGCATCACTTCACAAGTACCAATGAATTCTTTAAAGTTACAGTAATGACTCCTCCTTGGTCAGTGGTGCCATCGGGGGTGTTGCAAAACTCTGGCGAACGCCCAATGTGGCCCTTAAGGCCCCATCATGTTAAATCATGCTGGAAATGCTTCTACAAATTTTGTGGCACAACTCAGTTGCTGATGTTCGGTCATATGAGGGTCTAGTACCCCTACCTTATGGGTTCTCAGGGAGTTTGACTTGGGGCCCAGTTTGGGCCCGAGTTGCCCATCACGTGCAATCAAGCGAAATTATTTATTCCTCTACAGTGATGATGCTCTATCATAATGATGGAATAGTCATACATATGAGATTTTCAAGAATTTTTTGGTTTCCAAGGTCCCACTGGGCCCTACGGCATATCTTACTCTATCCAGTGTGTCAACAAAGCATTTGGACCCCCCACCCCACAGTCACGGCTGTCCATCAAATTTGACAAATTATTAATTGACCCATGAGACATTTTCACTTCGTGAAGTTCAGGGTCAAAGGTCAAGGCCATTATATATATCTATAAAATTAATATAAAATTAAAAATGTATTCCTCCTACGACGTACATTAGATTTTTTTGCATAACGTTTTTGAAGGTGCTCTCTTCAGCTTGTTGAGAGTTTGGATGCAACATCATATGGTATTGTTAGAATTGAAACAGCAACAATCTAATCGGAAAAGAAGCAAAACAGTCATAAACTGTGTTGGTGGAGGATAAGAAGCAGAGATTTGAATTTCAAGTCCTGCAAACTTATACGGGCAGCAGTTTTGTTGAAAAATAAACACTACTATTATAACATAACTATTGCTGTCTGTAAATATCAAAATTCTAATAAACTTCGTTTCTAAAATTTCTTTTTTGCTTGAAATTCCCAAATTCCCCTACCAATCCCCTTGTTACCCTCTTGAGATCCACATTCCCTTAATTGCTCTCTATTTCCCAATTTACTGGGTGCTGCCCCCATCTAGCTGGGCACCCCCAATCACCCCACAGTAGTACGTAAATTGGGGATCCTACCCCACTCACCAAGAATCACCCCAAGGTCTCTCTGAATATAAATTATGATCACCCAAGGTCTCTCTGGATATAATTATAGGTATATTCAGGATCACATAAGCTATATGAAACTACTTACATGGGAAATTGGGACCTCAGGTCTAAATCCATAAGCCACTCGTGTGACACATCCTCGTGTATGTACACCTCTTAGTATCCAACGGAGAGAGGATACACTTGTTAACATGTGGACTAAAGATTATTTAATTAAATGACTTCCCTTCGAATAAAGTTCATACCGTTGTACGAAAGTTTTCTTATCAAAGGGTGCTTCTGTGTAGTTTTAATGTGTTATATATTTTTTAGTGACCGATCCTCTCACAACCCTTTGCCTTATTTGCATTATGAGCATCAATCAAACTAAAGTATCGATACATTTTGGTATTAGAACGATATACTGCAAAATTGGGGTACCTTCACACTCATCTTTCATTTTCCTACAACCTTTCTATTAATTTCGCTGAAACAGTGGATGTGTTTTGGGGTAGTAAACTAGTGTCATACATTATTACTATCTTTTTGCCAGATCAGAGTACTATATCTTTAGTTTTAATTCCAAAAGGAGACTATCTGAATCTGTATATAATAAATTAAACATGTCATTTATTTTTGTTTAAAGTGGTTTGTAGCTAAAAATCATACATAACCACTTGCTAAAGATCCAAAATAGGTCCATACTACAGTATTGTTGATCCAATTTAGTGCGTTGTTTTTATACAGTGCACAGCACCTAGACCAGCGTAAATAGTTTATGGACTGCATAAGTGGTTTTGCTATAGCTTGCGCATTTTAGATCTTCACGCGCATTCAAACAACCTCACACCAGTCCTTTTTCATAACATTTCCATAGTTTTCCAAAAAAAGGCATTGTTCTTGAGTTTGAACATGTCTTTACTCGAGGCACTCTTAGCGTCTTTGCGGATAGTTGTATATTTAAATCTATGTATGACTTCATTCCAAGGAGATTGGTGAAATTCCAGCATCCTATGGAGTTTTGCAACTTTGCGCCCACGGCTTAGGTATAATTGCAAGTTCTATAATGCAGTACAGATTTTTTCTTTGTTCATTGGAATTGGAGGTAATTGTTAATACTTTGGAGAGATATTCACCCAACAATTGTAGTGATAATCTGAGAAAACCACTCCTTTTGGGAATCAAATTTTCTGGAGCCAAAGGATAATCATCATGTGATTGAGCAAACTATTTTGGATACTCCAAATTCAACTTCTAATATAGACCCAACATCAGAATCTGAGTTTCGAGTTAATATTTTTAGTTCCCAATTGTTTCGGTCACAGCAGTCCATTTGAAATTGTTGACTGGTAAGTATGCTAATAGCCCAACCATAGATTATGTGCATCTAGATATTGAATAAACTGGTTGGTTCATCAGGATTATATTCGGGTATGTATTTGTTATTAGCTTTTGCATACTCTTACTAACCATTGAAAACTTCTCTACTACTTTCTCTACAAACAATGTTGGTCGACATCAGTGAGTAACTCTAATTCTATTTCAGAATGTTGAAGTAGATCATCCCAACTAAAAACATGGCGGGTATAGTCTGAGCAGGATATAAGCTGTGAGTTTCTAAAGATTTATTTCTAAATTTCAAAAACATCCGCAATAACACCACATAGTTTCAGTATAGATCGTGAATTCACCCAAGTTTTCACATTCAAAAGTATTCCACACAGCTTGGGCATGTTAATAATCATCATCAGTGATGTTGTATCATTCAACGAACTGTAAATGCTTCTTTAGGGGGAAGGGATTTTTCCTCAAATCTTTCCCCAACTATTCAAGTACTCATATGGATATACATCCTTTTTAGTCACCAAGTCAAATTTAATTTCTGAGCCCTCTCCTCCTAGGATTCGCAGGATTTTTCTGTGTTCTTACCAATTGTCTTACTGACGGAATGAGGAATTGTAGGGAGTCTATAAATCTTAATTGCCCAAATGTTGAAAGACAAATATTTTTCCATATTGTTGGAATACAACCAATTTTCACAATGAAGTTACTAAAAGCTTGCATGATAATATGAGAGTCATAACCCCTAAGATTGTGAAAAATGACGGGAATGTTATATCCGGTTGTATTTTTAATTTTAGATTGCTTATCGTGAGCTGCGCCTCTATATTCTCCCGTGATGGGACAATGGTCTTTTACAACTTTCCAATCGTAAAATTTCTTTGTAAGATACGACAATGTGTTGCGATTTCATGTCTCACTTTATCATCTGATGGTCATAACAATAGGTTTCGGGTTTCAATACTCTAATATTTTTTTCAGTAGATTTTCGAGGGATTTAGAAATGTCATCGGCATTTGGTCCTCTTTTATAACCTTTGGCTTACAACTTTTTTCCCCATCACAATCTTGTACAATGCTGTAACAATAACTAAAACATCATGTTGTGAGTATTCTGGAGTATTTGATTTATCGGGATTATCAGCCCACCCCGAAATCTCGGTTAGAATACATTCAAAATCAGCATAAATGACATATGGACCCTTCATCCGTCTAGCTTGTTTATAAATTTAATCATGTTTCCAACACCCATTCTTCTTTTTAAGTCTTTAATTTTTTTTTTTCGCACCATTCCTCAGGCCATTACAATTTTGTGATGCTCTATCTCCAATTCCATTACAGTCCCTTTTCCTTGTGCCCTTCCCCAAGCAGATCCTCCTACAGAAATGTGTAAGCATTTTCGACAAGGATCACATTATGCGCTTGTGTTTGCTTTGATCGTATAATAAACGACTGAGACTTTTTATCCATGTGTATGATATTTATTATCTTGCTCAATGAGCATTAAATCCTCTCTTTTGTACTCGGATGATTCGAATTATGATATGGCACAACCGCACCACCTTCCCAACCAAATACATTAATAGATAAATCGTTTTGGCTTTCTACTGTTGGTATTTGGTGAAATAGGGGTTGGAGCACTTATATCATCACAATTTAAAATCATCATCTATGGATAAGCTGCTGGGGGTCCCTCTGGTTTTTACATACTGGAAATAGACCACTTCTTAAGGCCCACTTAAACAGTCTCATCTTATTTTCACAATTACTAGTAGCTTTTTATTTTTCAATTTTTGTAGGTAAATCATGTAAGACCCACCTTTCAAATGGGTTGATATTTACCAATGTTTCAGAGTCAATTTAGGACTCTTTCGACTATAAACCCCAACCTTGAATTGTCCATTTTTCAATCATTTCGGAGCATTTCATCAGATCTGCTGTGTGTAATTAGCATCCAATTCACCCTGGATTTAAAATTACTTTTGGACTTCTCAGAATCACTCACACATCATAGTTTCCATCTGGTTTTAAAAATTATCTTTTTTAATTTATTTAAAATTTTTTTGAAATTTGAAACTTCCTAATTTATAATATTCTTCAATCAGTTTCGTTTTTACTGTAGCTTTATCTGTTCAAAAAACATGTTTTGATATACTCTAGTGGATGTTGTTGCGCACATCCATTAACCCAAGTAACTCACCACACACCCAAATGGCGACTTTATCAAATATGAGTTCTTGTCGTTCAAACCTTCATTCTAATGGCTTTGAGTGGTAATCTTTTTTTAATGATTCTTTTCCCAGATGGGGTCTCTGGTAGCAATATTATTATGTCAACATATGGCATTTCAGATATGCGATTCCATTATGAACTGGCTTCCGAGTAGATTAATTGTAGCCAACTAGGCTTTTCAGGTAATCTTTTAAAGAATCCTCTCTTCCCAGATGGTGTTTGGTAAATAAAGCAATATTATTGTGTTCAACAGATGATTTAATTCTGCAACTTTCAATTGTAAAGCTTGACAATTATATAGATTGTCTCTTTATTAGTAACTTTTCATTTGTTTTTTATGTAAACCATTTTTTATCAACCTTTTTACAGTGATAAAAAATATACCCCCTAAGTTTTTTCAAAGTTCTTTGGAATACTTTTCGTATGTTTTTTGTTTTCTCGTGATAATAAAATTTATGCATTGCATTATTACGCCTACATTTGTTACATTACTAGAGTTCCTTTTGTATAACTCCACACTTTTTTACAAGGCTGGGGGGGGGGGGGGCGGTCTTTAGCGCACTGAATGGCCTCTTTGTGTCTGTGAAGTAGCTACCACTGCAAGTTCGAGGACTATTTTTTATCCACTAGGTCCACTAAATTCCATGAACATGGCTTTTTAACACATTTAATCGTTAGGTTTATGCAGTGACAATAATATTCACCATACTCGTCTTTACAACGGTGTTCCATCATTTTGAATACCTTTAAGAGGAAATGCATTATACTATACTTCAATTTATTTAAAGAATGTTTAGTATAAATAAAACAAAAAATCCAAGAGTGACCGACCGCCTTCTCTCTTTATACCATCTCTCTCAAGAGGGGGGAAGTCAAGTAAGAGGGAAATTCCATTAGCCAGTGTATACAGAAGCACCAATTCATTTACGGCGGTAATTCTGTACCGTCGGGTCTAATCTGCAGTTATGCTCTGACGAATGCTCTATTTGAACCATTTGCTAAGTAATACACAGTTGACTGTCCTTTTGTGAGAGCCATAGTGGTTTCGATGTCCATGTGTTTAATCGACGAGAGGGGGCTGGTGCTCTCTTTTCTGGAGTCATGTTCAGCTTCACCTGGGGCATACAAGTACCTAACTTTCACACCATCAGGTATTTTTCTCTCTTTTGCATTAATGGTAAGCTCTGATTTTGTTCGACAGATTTTCCTTTATTGCATCAATAGTTTCAAACGCTATAACTAGTTTTTTTCAGATTTTTATGCGAGATCACTTTGGTCATTTTTACAAGGCTCTGTATCTTTTACCTTTAGGTTCATTTCTAGAGATATTGTGGGAAAAAATCTCTCTGATAGCATTCTGTTAAATCGTTCTACAACACCTTGCGCTCTGTGATTACCGACTCTCCTTTTGATGTAACACCTTTCGCACGCATGAGTGGATTGACCCCTCCCATGAAATTCCTTTCAGGATCTACTTGATTGTCTTAGGAAAAGGCAATGGGCTTTTTTAGATTCTTTCGAGTGCACCCGCTACTTGGGTTGCAGTTTTGGCCGTTAGTGCTTCTGCTTCGTTGATCTAATGGCCACGTCGTGCATACGGTTATGCATACTATAAGTTGTATTACCAATTTTATCATGGTGGTAAAAATAAAAGATCTGCTGGTGATATCATTGGAATTGGCCTGAAACTGTTTACACTGTGTGGTTCTGGGAATTACTTTTGGCGGTTGCTTTTGTAAAATTTGCCACATGCCTGCTTTGATAGCCATGCTTCTGGCGTTTTCTTTGGGAATTTTGTGGCTTAGCAAATTTGTTAGTGTTCTTCACCTTGCCATAACCTCTAGAAGCGTAGTATACAGTTTTTAATTGATTTTCAGTTCTTTCATCCATTTCGATGATCTGGTTGTGAATTTTTAAGTAATTCAAACTTGCAATGCCGACAGCACCCAGCCAATAGAAACGAAAAATATTTCACATGTTTTTGAACTGTCACTGGGTGTATTAAAATCACTTAGCATCGGTTCACGCTTCAAATTTCAGGTAAATCATACATTTGGAACGTCTGAGTAGTATTCTTGCATAGCTCTGATCGATGTTCGAAAGGTTTGTTTGAGTGACCTCTCCTTGCATAGTTTCATTAATTAAATCCAAGTGGTTGAGTCTTCTTCGGTCCATTTTTTGTTCTCTCTGGCTGAGGTTGTTCTAAACTAAATCGTGCTTTTCTTTTCTTCTTGAGCCTATGCACCATCTTTTAGATTAGAGAATAAGAAATTTGTACCACTAAAGATACGGGATGTATAATCGCACCACCTACCAGCATAGCTATTGTTGCCATCTTTAATATTAAGTGCATTTTACTCGCAGGCATGCTATATACAATACTTATACCCCAACCATGCTCCGTGATATTAAGTGTTTACGATATTATCAGTACTGTTGACATTTTGTATTATTCTTCTTTTTTTTAATAATTATTCGAATGAAAAGGGTCGATGCTTCAGACATACATTGACATTAGGTTTCACTTCAGGAGTTTGCAAAACTTTGATAAAAAGAAACCGCCCCACTACAACTGCAAATGAAGTTAACCCTAGCAGGCAAGTAATCAACTTTCACACCGTCATCTGTAGGGTGTTGGGGTTCGTTCAGTATTTTTTCCTTTGTTTTCTATGTACTCTGCAATCTGTTCCTGCAGAAACTTCTACATGGGTTTTTTTTTTGTAACCTTAATGCTTGTTGTTTCACTTGTTGAGGTTCATCCTCCTCCACTTGGTTCATTTATACTAATATCACTATTATTTTTAAATGAACACAGTCTTGCAGTTATAAGTCCAGCAGAAAGTGGAGCTAAGATTACTCCAAATTTATAATTAAGATCACACAAAAATGTGATAACAAGATTTGAGGACTGGGATCATTTCTAATTCTTTAGATAAAGCTTCAACATAATCAATTTCTGCATTAATTCTGCTAATCCATAACCAAGAACATCAACAAAAAATGTTATTGTAGTCGAACCCTTAATGATTGATAAGCTCATGCAAATCGCGTCGTATCTAGAATGTAATTTTTGCAGGTTCTTCTAATTCTCATGTTTCGAGACTTTCAAGGGTTATAATGTTTTCCCAAAATATTTAAACGGAATCACCACCACTAATGACGGGTCCTAATCTGCTTATCAACACAGGCTGTTGGTCTTCTCATCTTCGTGTATAATTGGTGCTAACTCATCCCTGGTTTTACTTAATAGAGGGATCTATTTAAATAGATAAGATGTAATGTTTCTGTATTAATATAATATACTAAGAAATTATAAGTATGAGTTCAAAAAGTGAGAATCTGTGGTACAACATAGGTATTATTACAATAACTTGTAACTTCCTTACAATAAATGGGGAGTCTTATACAATAACTTGTAAGTCCTTATTACAATAACTTGTAAGTTCGTAAAAGCTACAACACCTGTAATGTAGGTTGAGCTGTTTTTAGTATAAGTTTTGAATGTTTTTTGGCCTTTAAAAATTCATTTGTTTTGCTCCTAGTTGTTTTACCGTAAGACATCATTTCTTTAAGGCAATTTCGTATGAATCACGATCTTTGCCATAAACAAACCAACCATTTGTATGTTCTCTAAAAATCTTTCAACCAATATTATATTGATTTTTGTGACAAAATCAAAAACTTTGAAGGCATGTCTATCAAGTTCAATGTGCAATCGCTCCAGTTTTCTTACGATTTCTGCATTTTTGTGATTCATTCGTATATTATTCTTGTGTGCTCTGTGTTTTTGCATCTTTCTGTTCCGTGAGATTTCTCAAGGGTGCTTAGAATTTCTAAGGATCTTGCGATTCGGGCGTGTTTGTCTGATACTATTTGTAATCGTGTGGAAGTTGCAGCCTATCGTTCTCTTCTACGTGTAGCATCCTGCCATAAGCTATTACGGTGGTGTTGAAGTTCCCCTGCATAGAACCCATTTTTGCTGTATGATGTTCAGTCAATTTGTGTCCTTTGTGTTGTTGTGGTGAATGAGTTACGTTTTGTTGTAGCGTGGAAGCGTGTTAATCGGGAAGCACTTCTGGGTATCCGCCAGCCGTATTGTGTTTGCGAGTGGTTAGGTGTTTGTGAGTGTTTTTTCCCTGTACTCTTTTTTTTTTCTTTGCATTAGTATTTTTCACTGGTAGCCCCTACGTATTTCTTCTCGTACTTTTTTCTTCTATTTTTGGCTGATTATGGGGAGGGAAAGGATAGGCTGATAGCCTGTCAGGGTGCGATATGTGGATGAGTTTTGAAGTCGGGTCTGAGTTTTAGGGGTTGAGTTTGAGGACATTAAAGCGGATGGGATATTTATAGTTTGTAGAAGATGCTAGACTAGATGAGCTTGAAGCGAGGCTTGGGGCACGTGAGAGCAGTGGGAAGAGGTTAGGAAGGGCGCTGCTGCCGATACAACCGGAAAGTAGGTGGTGGTACTTGACACTAGGAATAGTTTTAGGTGCTGGCAGTTGAGGAGGCAGTGCCGGGGGATCAGTTGGATGGCGTGGGCGCGGGTGAGAGTACAGAGGAGGGGCGGCAGCCGAGGTTTCATTCGAGGGGATGGAAGTGAAGGTGGACTGTGGGGGATGGATAAGAAGGGACGTGTTTGCTGGTGGGGGATTCGATTGTTGGTATGTTGAGAGGGAATTTAGTCGCATAGATAAGCTGACGCGTACGCGTTTTCGTCTTCCGGAGCAAGGGTGGAGGATATTAGTGAGAGGGTTATAGGCTGTGGGGACGAAGGAGTGGTGGTTGTCGAGATAGGCACTAATAATCTCGGGGTGACAGTCAGGACGTCCTAAGGTCCCGATTCGTGAACTGCGTGCAGGCTGCAAGTCCACTAGGTCCCCCCCGAAAGTCGCATTTGCGGCATTATCCCTAGGTTGACGGTCTGTTGCAGGTAGGACGATAGCGGGTCTAAATAGGTGGTTAGAATTAGAGTGCGCTGAGGAGGGCGCCCAGTTTGTGGATGTTTCGTGTTTCTGGTGAGGAGGGATCTGTTCGGTAAGGATGGTCTTCACCTATGGTGCGGGGGTTCAGTGTTAGCAAAGTTGGTAATGTCTGCGTGAAGGTGTTGTGAAACTAAATTTGGGGGCGAGGGTTATGGTCCGAGGCTTACGGCAGGGTGTTAATAGTAGCATCGCAGTGGGAGTTCTGGCGAGGTCAACAATGGCGAGAGATATGTTAGCCAGCTGTTTTTTCCTGTGCTAATGTTGAAGGTATCAGGAACAAGTTTGATGAGTTGCAGATTTTAGTCAAGGAACGCAGGCCTGATGTCATGGGATTACAGAGTCGTGCTTGAACAGTGATATGTCAAGCCGAAGTTCACATTCCTGGTTTGTTGTTTATAGGCAAGATAGGACCTATACCTCCGTGGCACTTGGTGGTGGCAGTTTTGTTGTATGTGAGGTCTGAGTTGAATAGTTTTGAGAAGGCACGATATTGGTGTGAGTTGTGTCAACTTGTTTTGTGTGAAATTCCGTCGAACTCATTGTATCTCCAGTTCTTTATTAGTTGGCGTTGTTTATCGTTCTCCAAATAGCTTGGAAGACACACTCTCTTTTTTCCGACATGCTTTTCGGAAGTTTTAGGAAAGAGGACAATCATATGGGGATTTCAATATCCAGATATTTTCTTGGGCTGAGGGTACTAGTGGAGTCATGGATACTGGCTTTTTTTCAATGTCACGCAGGATTGTTTCCTCTCTCAGCATGTACATTTTCCCACAGAAAGCCATAATATTTGGACTTTATTTAGTTTTGAGCAGATGATCCAGATTGTGGAGATAATGTAGAGAGCTTGGGTAAGCTCGGGGAAGTGATCACGATATTTAGCTTTACAATGTGTTTGTTCCGTCAATATATCCCACAGAGTGTAGAGCTTGTTCCTTTGTCGCGGAAGGCCACATGTCGTCGATGGCCTTCTAGTTTTTTAGCGAAAATAGATTCGGCGTCGTAAATGTTAGAAGTACGAATGTGTTGGACTCTTGCAATGGTTCATTGAAAAGGTTAACGAAGTTATGAAAGGTTTACGTTCCTTGGAGGATTCGTCGCAGTAAGAACAAGAGGGCCTTCTTGGATGAATAGGGAAGTTTTCCTGGCCATCAAAAACGTAAGCGACTTTATGGCGCTTTTATCGTTCTTCTGGGTCAGTGGCTGATCTAGAGCCATTTCAAGTTCAGCAACAAGCTAGTCCAACGTTTAGATTCTGGTGCTAAACTTGAGTTTGAGTAGGCAGATTGCCTCAAATATCAAGAAGAATCCTCGTGCATTTTTCTTTGTGAGCGGGGGGAAGCAGAAAGTCCAAGACAGCATTGGTCCTTGATAGATTCCGCTCAGGTAGGGTAGTACAATCAGCGATAATCCAGGAACTGGCTAAGGTTCTAATGATTATTTCTCGTCTGTTTTGACTCATGAGAACTTGGTTAATATTGGTGACCTATAGTCGGGGTTTCTCCGCCATAGTATTGGTATATGGTGGCGCCGGTTAGTAAAGGAAGAAACTGCAGAAGCTCAAAAGTGATAAAGCTCCTGGTCATGACGGAGGTATCACATTCTTACTAAAATCCTTTACCGTCGAGTTGTCTGTTCCATTAAGCTTATTATTTTCATAAGACTCTTGCAAAGAAGGTATTGTGCCGATGATTGGAGGAGAGCAAATGTTTTCTCATTTGTCAAGAAAGGTAAAACGGTCTCTTCCTTGTAATTACAGGCCAGTCAGTCTACTAGTGGTGTCTGCAAAGGGTGATGTAATCAATCATTCGGGATAATATTGTGAATCATTTCAATGAGTATGATCTGATTAGGGATTCTGCGGCATGGGTTAGGAAAAATCGTTCGTATTTGGAATAAATCTCTTGGAATTTATGGAAGAGTTACTAGTGCAGTTGACAAAGGCAATGCTGTTGATATAATTTATCTGGACTTTCAGAAAGCTTTGACAAGGTTCCTCGTGAGGTCTCTTGTCAAGTTGGAGAGCTTTGGAATTGAGGGGAATGTCCTAGTGGATTCGTGAGTGGCTCATGATAGGAACGAGTGCATTAATGGGCGGTGTCTTCTTGGCAAAAGGTCATAGTGGTGTTCCCCAAGGATGTTATCGGGCCCGTTACTCTTTATGGCAGTATATTGACGATTCTGAACCGTTCTGTTCATTCCAGGGTTATGAAGTTCGCAGACGACTACCAAGGTATCGGGAGGTCGGTTGAATGATGATGCTGCAATTGTTCAAAGGGATCTGGATATAATTTCCAAAATGGTCTTCGATTGGCAAAATGTTTTTCAATGTCGACAAGTGCAAAGTTATGCCTGTTTTGGTTCACAATCGCAACGCTTAATTCAAGTTACATGGCCAAAAAATATTCAGGAGGTGATTTCAGAAAAAGATCTGGGGGATTGTTTTGATTCTTCTTGAAACCTTCTAAGCAGGTGCCGAAGCTGCTAGAAGAGGTAATTGGATTCTGGCTTGATTAGACTCCACTTCAGTTTCCTTGATAATGATATTGTGTTAGCTGTTAAGCAACTGTGAGACCGCACCTGCGATATCTGTACACAGTGTGGAAGCCCTACCTTGCAAAAAGACAAGCAGTTTTTTGAAAACGTTCAGCGGAGGGCAACTAGTAATGATTGACTGTCTGAAAATTTATCCTACGAGAAGATTAAGGCGCTCTTCCGTTCTAACTACCATGGAGCTAAGGCGAATTTCGGGGTGACTTGATCCAGGTTTTCAAAATTGTCCATGGACTCGTTGGCCTGTCCTTCCACTACTTCTTTTTGAATTTTCCAATGTTTCTGCAAATATGGCCACTGTCTCAAGCTTCGGCGCGATGCAGATTGGACATTCGAAATATTTCGGTCTCGCAGAGAGTGATCAATGAGTGGAATTGTCCCTCCCTGAAAATGGTGTTTCTCTCTAGAGTGTGAATGCGTTAAGACACATTCTTGATTTATTTTTCAATGAATACGGGCGAATTATTTAAGGGGTTTGGTTTTCTTTTCTTTCCTGGGATGTTGTGGCTCCGGGTCGTTTTATAGGATTCTGGTCCTTCCTGACCCATTCACTAACTAAACTAAACTCAACACTAAACGCTAATCGCTGATCATAGGACATTTAGAATCTTTAATGGTTTTTCTATATGACAAATCCTTAGTGCAGCACAATCACCTTTGAAACATTCGTAATATTCTTTGATAGGTCATGTCATTTGGGTAGAAATCCAGACATAAACTTCAGATCTTGCCAGAAGCCCCATGCTGCTGTTTTTATAAGCTTTATTCCATGCTAGCGTGGGACAATGATAACTATTTTGCCAAATAAGTCGTTTTTTTTGTATTCATTTTCAATAGATTTAACACAAACGCTGTTTTTCCACACCTCCCCGTTGACCGCATAACGAGTGCCGAATTGAATACTTGGGAACAACATTTAATATATCTTTATTTTAATTGTTAATGATGCTGAACTAACTCTCCATTTTAATATTGAGCTGTGCATCCATGACAACAAAATACACAGTTTAGAGTTTCCCGTGGTTTCAGCACTCCTTTTTCCATTGAATTGTAATCCCTTCAGAACCATTTTCTCTTCTCCTACCAACTACCGTGATTTTTTATTATCACACTACTGCTTCTCTGCTCAACACAAGCGTATTATCTTTCACATAATCCTGACCGATACATCACAAAGTTTCGTTCGTTTAACAATGCCTAGCTGCACATTTTTTTAACAATTATTCCATCCCAATGTTGATATCTTTGCATGCCTTTCGCATACAACGTGATTCGGAATGCCTTCGATAGTAATGGTACGATTTATTAGTTTTTGGATTGTAAAATTTACTCGTGTCTCTAGCATTATTTAGTAGCCACTTTCATGGGGTACTCCAATACCTTAGTATAACCCTTCTGCTTTTTGTGTGTGTTCAGATTACATTCCCGGTTGTCTCTCTTTCTATGTAAGGTCGCTGTGTCTCAATACTCTGATACTCCTGTCATAAAGTACAGCCAGTTGTTTTTTTGGGATATTGGTTTCTATCATTCTAAGCTAGCTCTGCATTAGTAAGCACTTCGTATTCTAAACTGATCCCACTTATTTTATAACTAACACCTGTGTCCGGTGCTTTTAAATCACACGAACCATTCCTTAATGTTAATTCATAACTCATACGGTCATTGAGGGCCGGCCTGAGTAATCGGGCTATGATTTTTGTCAGCAGCTCAAATTCCCAAGGAGGAATGTAAAATCCGTGTGTCCCATAGGCCCATCGGCAATAGCTTTTATCTTTTACCTCGTTTTGCATCGCATCACACCTCAGGCTTTCAACCTCCAATTCATGTATTTTCATTACAATACCCTGATCGCCATATTACTGAGCTGAGCCGTTGCTTGGGTACTCATAAATCCTATTGCATGATACACCTACTGCATCGTCGTAGGATAATTTCATGCCTTCTATTTTAACACTTAACACTTTTTAACAATTTCTCTGGCCAAAATTGTGGTGACAAGTCGTTTTGTTTGCATCGATCGGTCTTCAGGATACTAATTCAGTAAAAGCTATTCTGGTTGTACCGTGTTACTATGACATCAGCTACACCTAAATTTGGAAATCTAAAACCGTTTACATTTGGTTTTGATCTATTGGGCTGTGGTTGTTGTGCATCAACAACGATTCTATACCTTTCAATCCCATGCATTGCGTATTTTTCTGTTAAGACTCCAATTTGGTGGCCGTAGTGCCGTGCCATTTTATGTCAATACAGATATTCTTTTAAATACAAATGGATGACATTTGCATCGGATGATTATAGGAGGGAATAAAATCCGCTCTGGGAATATGATGCTGATGGAACCCAATTTCTCAATGATCGACTCATTTGAATGACAACTCCCATAAATAAAGAAGGTGATCTAGACTAATTGAATGAAGCATTAAAAAGAAACCAAAGTAGATGATTTCTTTGCTATGCTAAGAATGCTAGAACATTATGGATTAACCCCAAAGTTTAAAATTATGATTAGATGTTTAAACTTGAAGGGTGTGTTTTTCATAAAAACAGATGAAAGGATATCAATCAGTACTCAGTTTAAAGATAAAAGCAAGTCTATAGTATAATAAATAAATGTAAATACTATACGGAATCAAATGGGTTTGTTTGGCTATCTCAAAAACATCTCTTGCAAAAAGTTAGCAATAATCTGCCGCCGATACTGAGAAATATGGAAGGGAAGAACTGCCAAAGTTGCTAATGATTTGATCAATATCAGGTGAGATGCAAGCAGGATTCGATCATGTGACAGATCCAAACAGAACTTAGTATAAGAACTACTAGTCTCTGCTGAAAGCTCTACAAAATCTCGTGTGAGCTTGGTTAATACTTAGCAAAACGTGAAAGAATTTGACGATGTTTTATTCTCAGAACAAAATATTCTATCTAGCGCAAGCACAGAGGAGAGGAGAATGAAGAAGTTGAAAGGCAAATCAAAGCAGATAAAGACTTGAATAAAGAAGTGGAGATTGGAACTCAATATAAATGAAGAGCATTGCGTGGGGCAGATTACAGAATAAAGGAAACCATCAATCAATTTAAACAAGATACTGACACTATCGGCGGAAAAAGTTAAGAATTTTTAGGTAGAGAAACACGTGTAAGCCGTCCGTTAGTAATATTAAAACGCTTAGCATTAGCTATAGCACTAATTGTTACCAAGCATTCTTGCAGGTATTAAAAGGGTTTGTCCACCCAAACCAAGTCCACCCCGAGTGTGGTTATTAACACAGATTAAAGATATCTCTAAAGCATTGCAACTGTAATGGAAGTTAGGTTCTACACTTGCTGGATCAATGCATGCATCCATCGGAGGTGTTTTATCTTGGCTATTCAATGCATTGAGTGGTGCTTTCGGATGGCTTGGGGGGCAGAAAATGTGTGGACATTTGTTACTGGTGTTGTTGCTTTGGTAGTTAGTTACTTGAATAAACATCTGATGTAGATTATTTAATACATCATAAAGCATAAGAAATAACTTGCAATCCCATTAACCCCAATGATGATGGCAAAGTGGGGGGGGGGGGGTAAGTTGGATAAAAAATGCCTCCTGATTTTAATTGGGGACCAGGGGTTTTGATGCATTCCAGGGAGCTAATAGCCCCTTATATTATTATAATGCCCCTCGCTTATCGTGAACCCCCTGGCTTTGGGTTTTGTCTGCCTGTTACAGTGGGGGTTCGTCCCCCAATCTTCTGATGTTAACAAATCCATCATCATTTCAGTTCCCATGATCTCCAACTACAGTGATCGATAATTGTTGGTGTCGGAGTCGGAGTATCATCACTATGATAATCAAGGCAAATCCGTTCTATCTCCTGTGGTCCGATATTGTAATGGCCCGTCGCCAGTCCATTAATAGCCGGTCTGCGAGACAACTTTCGTCGCTAAATAAATCTAAAGTGTGGGACCAAAGAACCGTCTAACTGGCTAAATAATAATAGTAATAATAATACATAATAATATAATTAACAGAAAGCCAAGTCTTAATGTGCTTCCTTGACTCTCTCTCTGACAACCTATATTCAGG
Organism: Sclerodactyla briareus; assembly: GCA_026419785.1. Lineage (NCBI taxonomy): Eukaryota > Metazoa > Echinodermata > Holothuroidea > Dendrochirotida > Sclerodactylidae > Sclerodactyla > Sclerodactyla briareus. Next base: position 252,739 of record JAODTK010001566.1, on the reverse strand, counting down.
AGCGGACAACGGACAAATGAAGATTGTACAGCTCATTATGGGAAACATTCAACATGTCACAATTTAAACATTTTCCCCCACCACCATAGGGTTCCTATACACCTAAAGATACCTACACACTATTTCAATGATTGTCAGACATGGCCTCTGGTTACCTCAAAACAGTAGGGTTCATGTACTCATCATGGGAACACAACTACCAAGAATGAGCTTCAACCATTCAGGTGGGGGTCAGTAAATCGTTTGTTCACAAGCCTTGGTTTGGCCAAAATAGTTGACTTTCACAAATTTGTTTTTTGACCAAAATTCACCCCAACCTAACCATAAACACCTATGTTCATGTACTCAACTTTTTCCCCCACCAACCAATAGGGTTCCTCACATATGACGGCTCTTCAGAGACCAGCCACGCCGTAAGTTACCTAGTATCCGCAACACAAGGATGCACAACCCAGTCACCAGTTCAATTGATGCCCAACGCACAGTTTTGTAGCCCAAGCCATAGACCAACTCCAAGCCTAAACAATACGCCCTCAACATTTTGGCGCACTCCTGGCATTCTCTATGCATGGGACCCCGCCAAGTCTGTCCGACACAAAAACAGGACAGACCTAACAAAGAAAGCTACCCAAAACCAAATTGGAACCCCACCTCAGACCAACCATTCTGAGCTATCGTGTTCACAAGGTTCCAGACCTTTGACTTTTGATGACCTCAGATGACTCTGACCTGACCTGGATAGATGATTATGAACTTCATCTATCCATGTGGGTCAAGTTATCGTGTTCACAAGGCCAAAACTGGCCCAAATTGTCAATTGCTTTTCACAATTTTCTATTTTTGGGGGAAAAAACCAAAATTCATTCATCACCTCCCCGACCTATATCATAAACAATAGGTTCCCTGTATTCCCCATCAGAAAAAGCTACCACCTAATTTGACCCGATCAGCCCCAAACATTCTGTAATTATCGTGTCAACAGGTTTTTTTCAGACTTTGACCTCTGGGGAACCTTCAGATCACCTCTGACCTGACCCCATACATAGGGTTCATGTACTCTCAAGGGGATCCCACGTCCAAGTATGAGCTTCATTCATAAGTGAGTCGAGTTCCAAAAAAAATTTCCCCGGGGTTTTTTTTATATAATTTGAACAAAATTACCCAAATTGTTGACCTTTTCAAATTTCCGATTTTGACCCAAAATTCCCCGACCATACCAAAAACTAGGGTTTCCTGTACTCCCCCCATAATAAATCGACATACAAAATTTGAACCCATCAGACCAACCATTCTGGACTTATCGGTTCCACAAGTTTTCCTGACTTGACCTCTGTGACCTCAGATACCTCTAACCTGACCCCCCAAACAAGTAGGGTTCATGTAATCATCATGGGTAACCACAGACCAAGTATTAGCTGTCAGCCATCCAGTGGGTCGAGTTAATCGTGTTCACAACCCAAATTGGCCACATGATTGACTTTTCACAAATTTTCCTATTCGAACCAAAATTCCCCCCGCCCTATCCCAAAATAATAGGGTTCCTTACTCCTATAATAAAGATACACACCAATTTGAACCCGATCATACCACCATTCTTGACTTATCGTTTTCACAGAGGTTTTGTCAGACTGTGACCTCTGGTGACCTCAGACGTTCTCTGACCTGACCCCAAACAATGGGTTTCATGTACTCCATACATGGGAACACACATACCAAGTATGAGCTTCATCATGCCAATGTGGTCGAGTTATCGTGTCACAAGCCAAATTGGCCAATTATTGACTTTCACAACTTGCTTTCTATTTCTGACCAAAATTCCCTCCGGACCTATACAAAAACATTAGGGTTCCTGTACTCCCCTAAGAAGCTACATACAAATTTGTGAACCCGTCAGACCCAACCATTCTGGACTTATCGTGTTCACAAGGTTTTCTGACTTGACCTCTGGTGACCCTCAATGACCTCTGACCTGACCCCCAAAACAGGAGGGGGTTCATGTACTCATCATGGGGACCACACATACCAAGTATGATCTTCATCCATCCAAGTGGGGTCGATTTATCGTGTTCACAAGCCAAATTGACCAAATTATGACTTTACAACGATCTTCATTTTTTTGACCAAAATTTCCCCCGACCTAATAACCAAAAACAATAGGTTCCTGTAGACCATAGAAAGCTACCCACCAATTTGAACCTGATCAGACCAAACCATTCTGGACTTAATCGGTTCACAGGTTTTTCAGACTTGTGACCTCTGGTGACCTCAGATGACTCTGAAACTGACCCCAAAACAAGGGGTTCATGTTCTCTCATGGGGAACACACACTACCGGTAGGAACTTCCATATCCATCATTGGGGGTTGAGTTATCGTGTTCACAGAAAGAAAGGCCAAAATTGGCTTTTCTGACACGCAATGTTGCGTCCCCTAGTTTATCATCATCGGTCCCTAAGGGCCAGATGAGATATTGTAGTCACTTTGGCCTTTCCCCTATATTTACTGTTGCTGGTGTCCATAGCAACGGTTGCTATGGAACCATAGTGTTGGTTAGGTCTATCCCCTGCGGGGTAACCCCTTGGTGGGGTACCATTGGTGCCGGGTGATCCAGCCATGATGCAGCGGCGAAGTGGTCGTTTGTGTTGTGCGTGTGTGGGGGTTGCGTGTGTGTGTGTGTTTGTGTGTTTGTGGTTTGTGGTGTTTGTGTGTGTGTGTGTGTGTTTGTGTTTTGTGTGTGTGTGTGGTGTGTGTGTGTGCTTTTGCGTGTCTGTCAGAGTGTTTATGTTTTTTCTGCAAAATATTTTCCCTTTGGAGTGGCTGAACAAGTTGAAAATTTGACACACGCTTCAATAGTCACTAAACACCTTATTGCTCTTAAAATTAGAACCGAAACTATTCAAAATTGGGAATTTATGGATGGCAAAAAGGCAAATTTTGGGGGCAATTTCTCATTTTTTGCAAGTTTTTCACTATTTCTCAAGGTGATTCCCTTATTCCAAATGACTGAATGATTTCAACTTTGAACGCAATGTGAAAAGACACAACAAAACTTTTCCCAATGCAATCAGCCAAAATTCCAAAATGCACTTTTAGGGGGGGGGGGGGGAATAGATCTTTGGCCAGATTTGAGAATTTCTGAAATTTTTCAGTTTTTGGTATATTTAGAGATTGGGATGACTGAATGATTCCAAATGTCCAGAAGAAAGGTACAAAGTATCAAAACAAAGGGTTCCTCAACATTTATGCTTTAAATTAACTGAAATTTCATGAATATTAATATTCTTTGGGGAAAATGGCAGTTTTCGACATATTTTGATAGTTTCGTCCACATTCGCACCTCGCAAGTAGCAATAGGAACAAAATGAATCTCCACATTTGCCATATGAGATCCTGAACTCCGGGATTGACCCTTGTTGCATTTTCTATGCCGCACCGTGTGCCCCCATCGTGATAGTATGTGCACAGCGATTCACCCAACTTCAACAACGTTGGTGCACCATAAGAGATAAAAATCACAGGATCCCGCCAGTGGGTAGACCTACCCCCGCTTCTCAACCCCCTTCAACCTCCAGTCGCCCCAGATTTGTTTGGAGTACAACGCCCATGAAGATAGATCCACCAGCTGTGAAGCCAATCTATGTAACCGATATGATTGGAAGAGAGAGACCCCTTCTTTCATTTATAATTTAATTGAATATGTTAAGGAACATCATATGTCTGCAGAAGGTCATCATACGTCCCTGAAATTACGACACATGAAATACTCGCGCGCGCAAAGATATCGCAAATGGAGCGCAGCCTTCACAACTTGATCATTTAGGTCATCATGCATTTGTTACACATGGTTGCCGTATCAGCGAAAATAGCCTCGGGCTTCAAATATGGCCAGAGTTGGGGGGGATGCATGGTCCCCCAACCCATATATTGGAGGTGGCGCCGCCCCCCGTCCTTCCCCCCCCCCCTTCCCCCCCCCCCCCTCATGATCGCCGTACCTTGCCTTAGTCCTTCATTTGGACTGAAATGATCCACTCGTCGAGGTCTTCAGTCGGAAGTCTCCACTCCCTCTGTATTGTCACCGTCAAGCGACACACTGTACTCCTTTTCCTTGCCAGAGGATTTTAAAGTTATCTCACTACTATCTATCTATCTATTATCTATCTATCTATCTATCTAGCTATCTATCTATTCTATCTTCTATCTATCTATCTCATCTCTCTATCTTCTATCTATCTATTATACAGAAATGTTCCAATTCTATAACCAGTACGTACAAGGTAGTGTTTTTGCTTTGAAAGTGCACGACACCTGTTAAGAAAGTAGAAAACGTGTGAACTGGAGGAACTTGAACCGTTTCAATTAATTAGATGAAACTGCTTTCTATTATTTTAAGCTACTTTTTTGTAACTTGATACATTTTAGTCTGTATGTATGAGAATGTAATTATTCATGGCGATAGTCGAGCAATGAACAGTGAAAACAATTATATCATATTAATTATATTATATATATTATATTATTTATTATTCTATCATATTCTATTATATTATGTATATTATATTATATTATATTAATTATATTATATTTATTATATTATATTATATAATCTCCATAATTTTGCTATCTTGAATAACGGACCTCTCTTGGCTGTTATGATAACGGGGGCTCTTTTTGGTATATTAATTGATACGACCCTTTTCCGAATATATGATAAAATATCTAAAGGTTTTTTTGTTACGATTATGCATATCGGACTTCGTGCTTCTGTTATGATATCAACCCTTTTGATCAATCATTAAAAACGAAAAATGTTATTGTGAGAACGCTCTTTTCATCATATATGAATAACGGACCCTTTTGGTTTAGATAACAGTATGAATAACGAGCAGAATGAACAGAATATGAATTATATGAATAAAAACTTATAAACACGGGCGGTTCCCGATCTGGAACCCGTCGAAATCGTGGGAACCCGTCGAGTGGCTCGTCGTTGCGTAATACCACGTGTCACCGTAATAGCAACGCATTAAATTGCAACGCTGACATACTGTGCGGATTTCATAAAGAAAGAAGACCTCCCAGAAAATCAATTTCTGCATTTTTCTGTCCCTCCCATGCGCCTGTGGGTCCGCAAGAAATAAAAACGGGGGCCGTAATCTCTAAGTAAAAAACTGAGCCTGCCCTATCTAAATGTTATAGGTCAGAGAGGGTTCAGTGGCAATGACGATCGTTGGTCAAATTGGATCCTTCAAATCTCGCGCTTCGCGCGAACGTAGTTGTGGTGGCATTGTCCATTTCGATTGATCCGTTCATGACTGAAACCTCCTTGGCATCGTATTTCAGATGTCACGCACCCAAGCAAAACCTTGAAATTGACCTATTGATAAGTTTTTTGGAGAACCTTCCCTGCAATGTAATCAATGTTAGGAATGCCTCGCTGACTGCCCATGAGGCATGGGAAGTGCCTGCAATCTAGGGGGTCTGGCACACGAACATTTTTCTTGTACGCTCCGCTCCAACCTCTGGTGGCGCTACGCTTATAGTATTCATCTGTCCGTCCCCCCCCCCCCCCCAACCGCCATTTCAAATCGCCGCCCTTAACGATGCATGACCTTTATTTAAACGCCACTTGTTTCCTCTGGCAATGGGTGAACTTATTCGAGCAAAACCCTCATCATCTAGAATTACACATCCATGGATTGATGCAATACTTCCGTCAGGTGAGTGAAAGAGCACGCCTCTACAATAAGGCTTAACAGCTCATCAAATCCAGAGAATCAACTTGGGTTCGAAAGCTTCCGTAGCGAGCCTGGACAGATCTATTAGGCATCATATAGATTGCATCTCCATAACTTCTTAGTTTCAGTTCAGCGTTTAGTGAAAAGGGGTCGGAAGGACAAAATCCTCATGATGAGACCCCCGCGCAGCCACCATCCCAACCCCACTCTTAGACAGAACAACTTCTTCAGTAAGGCGATTCCAACTCATAATAACTCTCTGGGAAAGGAATATTTCCGAATGGTCCAATCTACATCGTTTAGCACAAGCTTGAGGCAATGACCCCTATTGGGGTAACTTTGGAAACTTTGCGAATAGTGGAGAGGTCGGCCCTCGAACCATGAACAATTTTACGAATCACCACGAATTCAGCTCAGTTCCATCGAAGTTGAACGAGACGCCGCGTAATTCTCTTCATAAGGTAAATCTCCAAGAGATTGAACTAATCTAATGGCCCTAGCGCCGCTGACGTTTCAATACACTGCTTGTCTTTCGAGACATATGGATTCCATACTGGACAGATACGCCAGGTTGAGGTCCACCAGGCTGCTTAAACGACCTGACAAACAATTCCTTTCACGGGAAAACGGAGTGACGCTAATCAACGCCGAGATCCAGGTTTTTCCTATGCTTCAGCACACTGCTTAGTTTTCAAAGAAGAATCGAAATGAGCACCGAGATCTTTCTGAATTCACCTGATGAATAATTTGCCATTAACTTAAAGGAAGTGTTGCGATTGTGGAAAACACCATGCATAAATTTGCCTCATCGGCATGAAAAACATTGCCAATCGAAGGACCATTTGGAGATTCTATCAAAGATCCCCTTTGGACAATTGCAACATCATCGTCGAAGTAACCTTCCGAAACAACTTGTCTCGTCTGCAAAAGGTTTAACTCGGAAGTACCGATCATCCAGCTCGTCAATATACACCAGAAAAAGTAAAGGCCCAAGAACCGATCCTTAGGGAACATGACTAGTGACCTTTTGCCAAGGAGACGAACGCCCATTGATTACAGCTCGGTGTTTCCTATTGAGAAGTCACTGAAGAATCCACTCAAGGACATTCCCCTTAATGCCAAAACTTTTCAATTTAAGCAAGAGACGCCCACAAGGAACCTTGTCAAAAGCTTCTTGGACGTATAGGAAATTATATCAACAGCATTGTCGGGGTCAACGGCACTAGTAACATCTCCATAAATTCTAAGAGATAGTCAAACACGAACGATTTTGCCTGAAACCATGCTGAGAACCCCAAATTAGGACGATATCTCGGAAAAATCGACAATATGATCTCGAATGATGGATTCTAACACCCTTGAAGACAACACTAGTAAGACTCACGGCCTGTAATTACAAGGAAGAGACCGGTTGCCTGTTCTTGAAAATTGGAGAAGAAACATTGCCTACTCCATGTAATCATTCGGAACAACACCTTGCAAAGTTTTATTGAGAATGATTGCTAATGGACCCAGACAACTGGTCAGTAAAAGATTTTAACAAGAAGGGATACAACTCCATAAAAAAGGGGGGGACCGAAGCCTCCGCACTTTGAGCTTCTGCATTTCTCCCTTTTAGCCTCATCAGGCGAACAAACTATATTACCAAAAGTATAATGGGCCACCAACCCCTAGTCATTAAATTATTCATTGAAAAGTTTTCCTGAGTGAATACCCGACGAAAAATAGTTTATAAAAACGCTAGCCCTCTCCTGCCTATCGCGGGTTGTATTACCTGAATCTGACACTAACAGTGGACCAATGCTGTTTTTCATTTTCTCGCTTCCCCCAACCATAAGAGAAAACGCACGAGGATTATCCTTTATATGGAGGCAATCTGCCTCTCGAAAAAATCGCGCTTAGCACTGAAACTAAAAAGGCTAAACTCAGCCTCTGCTGAACTTTGAACGATCTTAAAATCAGACAAAGAACCAGTAGAACGATAAAGTCGCCAGAGATGTCTCTTACGTTTCAACGACCAGAAACACCTAACACGCCCTTTTCACCCAGAAGGTCTTTTTGTTCTTTAGTGCGACGCTTCTTTCCAAGGAACGCTAACTTTCACATTAACTACTCGTTAACTTGCCAATAAACCCTTCCCAGGAGAAATCAGCATTCAATTTCCGGAGGAATTAACCAATCTACATTACTAACCAGAAAGGCCGAAAGGTTAGTGATTCCTTGACTCTACCTGACAACCCATAGCCAGAAACAAGGACAATGGGAGAGGAGCTCATCATTGCAAAGATCTCGTCTGACAACCTTCACATTTTCCCAACCAGCCTATAAGTTCCCTTTCAAGATATTCAACTTGGCCTCTGTGACCTTCAAAAACAATAGGTTCATGTAGGCTCATCATGACCTGACCTGACCCCAAATGAATAGGGTTCCTGTACTCATCATGGGGAACACACCTACCAGTATGAGCTTCATCCATTCAGGTGGGGTCGAGTAATTTGTGTTCACAAGCCTTATTGGCCCAAACATTGGACTTTTCACAAAATTTCTCATTTTCAACTAAAATTCACCAACCCTGACCTATACACAAAACTATAGGCATCTTGTACTACCCCCAAGGAAATCTAACACACACCAATTTTCAACCTGATCAGACTAACCGATGCTGGACTTATATCGTGTTCACAAGCCAAGGTTTTCACAGATTGACCTCTGGGGGGTGACCTCTGACCTGACCCAAAACAATAGGGTTCATGTACCATGCCCCCCATGGGGAACAACATACAAGTATGACTTCATCATCCAGGTGGGGTCACGTTTATCGTGTTCACAAGCCCAAATTGGCAAATTATTAACTTTTTCACACCTAATTTTCTTATTTCTGACCAAAATTCACCCCCGACCTACTACCTGAAACAATAGCGTGTCCTGCACTCCCCATAAGAACGCTATACCCCAAATTTGAACCTGATCATACCAACCCTTCTGGACTTATCTTGTTCACAGGTTTTTCAGACCTTGACCTCTGGTGACCTCAGAATGACCTCTGACCAGCCCCCAAAACGATGGGTTCATGTACTCATCATGGAGAACACCCATAACAAGTATGAGCTCTCCATCCAGGTGGGGTTCAATTATCGTTGTTTCACAGCCAATTGGCCAAATTATTACTTTTCCATTTTCCTATTTTTGACCAAATTCTCACCCCCGACCTATACTATAAACAATAGGGTTTCTGTACTCCCCATAAGAAGCTAACAACACCAAATTTGAACCTGATCAGACCACCATCTTGACTTATCGTGTTCACCAGGTTTTCAGACCTGACCTCTGGTGACCTCAGAACCCTCTGACCTGACCCCAAAACAATATGGTTCATGTAACTCATCATGGGGACTCCACATACCAGAGTATGAACTTCATCTCATCCATGTGGGGTTGAGTTAATCGTGTTCACAAGCCAAAAATTTGGCCAATTATTAACTTGTTCACAAATTTTACTATTTTTGACCAAAATTCACTCCCCGACCTATATAGAAAAAATCGGTTTCGTATTCCCCCATAAGAAGCTACACACCAAATTTGAACCTGCCATCAGACCAACCATTCGTGACTTATCGTGTTCACAAGGTTTTCAGACTCTGACCTCTGTGACCTCAGATGAACGCTGTGGACCTGACCCCAAAACAATAAGGGTTCATGTACTCATCATGGGGACACCCATACAGGTATGAACTTCATCCATCCATGTGGGGTTGAGTTTTCGTGTCAACAAGCCAAATTGGCCAATTATTAACTTTTCACAAATTTCCTATTTTTGACAAAATTCACCCCCGACCTATACTAGAAACAATAGGGTGTCTGACTCCCCATAAAGAAAGCAACACCAAACTTGAACCTGATCAGACCAAACATTCTGAACTTATCCTGTTCACAAGGTTTTCAGACTTTGACCTCTGGTGACCTCAGATGACCTCTGACTCGAACCCCAAAACAATAGGTTCATGTACTCATCAATCATGGGGACACACATACCAGGTATGAACTTCATCCATCCTGTGTGGGGTTGAGTTATCGTGTTCACAAGCCAAATTGGCCAATTATTGACTTTTCACCAAAATTTTCTATTTTTGACCAAAATTCACACCCCCGACTATACCAAAAACAATAGGGTTTCCTGTAAGACCCATACGAAGCTACACACCAATTTGAACCTGATCGACGCACCATTCTGGACTTTCGTGTTCAACAAGGTTTTCAGACTTCGATCCCTGTGACCTCAGATGACATCTGAACCTGACCCCAAAACAATGGGTTCATGTACTCATCATGGGACACACATACCAGGTATGAACTTCATCCTCCATGTGGGGTTGAGTTATCGTGTTCCTCAAGCCCAAAATTGGCCAAATTATTACTTTTCACAAATTTTCTACTTTTTGACTCAACTTCCACCCCCGACCTATACCAAAAACAATAGGTTCCTGTTCTCCCCATAGGAAAGCTACACACCAAATTTGACCTGATTCAGACCAACCCTTCTGGACTTATCGTGTTTCACACGGTTTTCAGACTTTGACGCTGGTGTCCCTCAGATGAACTCTGACCTGACCCCAAAAACAAGGGTTCCATTACTCACTATGGAGACCCCATTTACCCAGTATGAGCTTCATCCCTCAAGGTGGGTCGAGGTTTCGTGTTCACAAGCCCAGCGTTACACACATACAAGCACACATACACACCCACCACTGTCATGACTGCTAATTCCTCTGACTTCGTCAGGAATCAAAAACCCCAAAATTCCATCCAGATCGGCCCTCGAGAACAAAGACGAGCTCAACACTGCTGCGGAATATTGACAAACAAACACATCGAAACTATAATATCGTGATCACGTGCACCAAGCTTACAAAAATCTTTGACATTATCCACGGAACCTGGAATCACTACTCAGAACTAAATTTAAAATATTATGCTTTCTGTGAAATGAACAGCGCGAAAGGAATTGTCCTTGAGGGGACCCATTAATAAGGCAGAACCTTGCCCACCACTGCTACCACTGACTACTATCGGACAAGAATATTTGGATAACTGAAATCACCCATAATATTCGTACGCTTCCGCGGAAACTTTGGAAAGAATTTAAAAAAGAAGGAGTTATTGCTTTCAGAGCTGTTGGGAGAACCGAAAAAAAAAATTTATACAACACCGACTATAAAGGACCTGGGAATACCTGGAGGCGTTGGACGGAATATCACACCTAACAAATTGACGAAACTAACACCAATATCTGATCTCTCAACGCTATTCCATTCAGACCTCGACCTCACTACCACGAATCCCCCTCCAATGCACGAGAGTATCTGTCTGATCTTGCCTATAAGCAATTCAACCTGGAACGTGAACTTCGGCTGAGGAATTTCAACTATTTTAGGGAGCGGCCCTGGACAAAATTCGGAACTCATCAAATTTATTCCTGACACTTTGAACATTTAGCGCAGAAAAAAATGGGTTGCTCTATGCCTCTCGTAAATAGTACTACTTGCCCTGGCTAGTATCTCTGGCGAGGACTATTTTTACAACAACGCTTGTCAGTAATGGAACCTGTTTTCCACCCCTCGCCCCCCGAATCTAGTTTAAAACCGCTTCCACCAGAACTTAAAAACCAGCTTGCCCCTAACACAAAGCACCAGTACCATTGAGTTGAAGACCATCCTAAGCGAAAAAATCCCTCCTTGCCAGAAACAACACACGTCCCCAACTCAATAACCCTTCCCATCGCCCTCCAACTCGCAACACCCCACCTGTTTAAGTCCGCTAATATTTTCTATCAGCAGACCCGACTCGTCAATCTGGGGAGAATACACAACGCGACACCATTGATTGCCGCGCCTCACATTTTTTGAAGTGAAGTATTCTCCGTTGCCAAATGGGAAGTTCCAGATGTTCATCTTCATTCAAAATACTTCCAAATAAACTTAATTCGAAATGGGAAAAAAGGAACTCCACCAGAGCCAACAGTATATGTTGATACCATGTTATCCTATGAAAGCAGAGCGGCAACTATTGTTGTCGTGCGAAGGTTAGCGAAAACTTTAATTTATGGTCTTCTCAGATGCACGGTGACCCCAGATGGCAATTTTTTTATGTAGTAAATTGAAATTAAATTTGCAAATTCAAATGAATTTCATCTTAGCCAGCGTATGTTGAAGCGGCTTTATACTATCCATCGAAGCGGCACCATTAGATGCCGCGCAGTGAAGCGAAATTCCCGAAATTAGGTCTTCCTCAAATGTCATGGTGATCGCCAGATTCCTTTTCAATTTGATAACTCAAAGTAAAATTTAAGCATCAGTAGGATGCGCCTCGGCCACTGTTCTGCGATTTCAAGGCTATCTAAGCAATGCGGCAATATTGGTTGCCGCGCAGCGAAGCACATATTTTGAAATTGATCATTATAAATGCCAAATGGTGATTTCCACATGGACCAATTTCCACAAAATAAATTGAAAGTTAACTTCACAAATTAGAATGAATTTCACCTAACCTCTTCATGTTCATTGCGAAATTTACCCTATAATTGCAAAGCGGCATAATTGGTTCCCGCGCAGCGTAGCAAATCTATTCAAGTAAGGTCCTTACAGATGCCAGATGGTGCGTGCCATTTTCAATTGAAAATAAATAAATAAATAAATAAATAAATAAATAATAAATAAATAAATAATAAATAATAAATAAATAAATAAATAAATCAATAAATAAATAAATAAATAAATAAATAAATAAATAAATATGTGAAGTGAATTTCAACCAAATTGGGTGTTCTCAGACGTCAAATAGTGAGGGCCACAGATGAACATTTATTTATTTATATAATAATCACGATACCACACACATTAAAAAGGATATCACTTTTAGCAGTTCATGCGTTTTTAGATTGAGTGAAGTGGGCAAGTGGCTCCATGATTTGTCAAGCAGCGCAGCACAAAATTGTCCAAAAAGTGATATTTGTGGGTCGCAAATGTTAGTTTGAGATGAGCATTAATATCAATAAAAACATTCTATAGCTCGGAGGGTATATCAGGCGGGTATACAGGGGAGATTTGGGGCACCCCGCCCCCCCCCCCGGGTAATAGAAGTAGGAAAAGGAAGAAAGGGAAGGAGAGAAATGGGAGGAGGAGAAAAAGAATAAAGAGAAAGCGGGAAATAAGAAAAGAGAGGAAAGGAAAGAAGGGAAAGAGAAGAAGGAAGAAGAGAGGGAATGGGTGTTAAAAAATACGAGAGAAACAAAAAAAGAAAGAAATGGTTGACGGGCAGAGGATCATTAGCCTTGTTGAAACTGCGTTGACCTTGGTTTCACCTCGTATCGCCTCATTCACTCATATTTGCAAAATTTACCCCTTCACATCGGTTGATTTGCCTAAACAATATATGTTGATATGTTGGTGATATTCGACCGTGGTATATATACTAAAGAGCGATAGCCCCCTCTATTTTAAGAATGGCTTCTCCATATCGTCTGCTTCTGCAGGCTAGCTAAGCCTTGGATCATTGCTGTCACTCGTATTGCGTTTGTTTATATATTTGTGAATATTATGTGGAAAAGGAAAACCCTACCCTCACATTTAGATTCAATATATCCAGTAAGAGTGCAAAGATCAATTGTGTTTTCTGTGTAATTCCACCACGAGAGGCATTTTGTTTTTAACCGATAGTGTGAGTATAAACGGTCCCTCTCAGGCCCCCGCGGGGCCATTTCAGGCGATCTGGGAGGTGTTAAAAACTCAAATTTCTCTTGACCGCTCCGCACCAACCAATCGTAGAGCTCCGCTTAAATAGTGACCCGCGCCTTCCGGGTTGACAAATCCTGAATACGCCCCTGAATATAGTAGCCACATTATTAATGACTAGAAGTGGTTTTGGTATTTTATTGATAGTGACATTCAATTATTAGTGGCAATTGTTTATAAACGTCCGTTAATAAATCATACCTTTTCTTGTCTGAAAAACCTTATCATATTTTTCCTTGGCTTTAGGCTATGGTATGCCGGATTGCATCATCTGGCGCCCCGATTTTGGCCCGCGGACCGCCATTGGGAACCCCGGTTTTATTAGCTGGTAATTCTCATCCGGTAGGAGTCTTGAACTGTAATGACCACAGGTTGTCCGTTAATAAATCATACCTTTTCTTGTCTGAAAAACCTTATCATATTTTTCCTTGGCTTTAGGCTAGGGGATGCCGGATTGCATCATCTGGCGCCCCGATTTTGGCCCGCGTACCGCCATTGGGAACCCCGATTTTAGCGGGTACTTTCTCAATCCGGTAGTAGTCTTGCTCTCACTGTAATGACCACAGGTTGGTCAGCTGGTGGCGCTATGTTATTGATATCAAATACCGAGCGCGACCTAATGAATAGGACGACATATTTCGCTAGTGACTATTCGGGGGAGTACGTCGAAGTCAATCCGATAGAACCGATTAAGCCTGTCGCCTGATTCATCAGTGGCGTAATCCACAGAGGGAAGGATGGAATTAGATATCAAGAGAGGGGGACGTGGAGAAGTCCCTCACAGTTAACGGAGTCGAGAAAGATTGACCCCCCAAACTTGAAAGCGAATAGGAGGGTGTTCGGGACTCCGTGGATGGATGGATGGGGGATGATATATATATATTATATATATATATATATATATATCATATTTATATATATATATATATATATATATATCTATATATATATCTATAGACTAATATTATATATATATATTATAATATATATATATATATACCAACCCACCACCGTCAAGACGTCCCGTCGAATATTCTCTCCGTTTTCATCAGTATTTGCTCTTCCTTTTCGTCATTATTCCTATTTGCTCACTCGCGAGTGTGTGTTTTTCTTTGTTCTATTTCTGTGTTTGAGCTGTTTTGATTCTCTCAAGCGTGATTTTTCCTTTTTTGGGGCTATTTATGCTCTAGGCCACTCGTTCCCCTCCCTGAGCAAGGCCTAGCTTTTTTTTTCTTTCTGCCTTCCGTACCTGTGTGTAATTAGCGGTCTAAGCGTTGCAATTACCTTGGCGTGTATGCCGCTGTGGTGAAGTGTTGAGTGTGCTATTGTATTTGCGTAAGCCTTATTGTCCAGTTTTGTCTCTTGCCTTTGTTCTGCCCGTGGGCCGTGTGGCAGGTAGCCCTGGCCTTCTTTTGGGTCGACAGTAAGTGATTTTTTTCTTCTCCGTCAGTGAGTTAGTGCGCTGGCTTACTGAGTGTGGTGTCTTTTCTCTCTGATTTCGTGTTTATAAGTGTAAAGGCCGATTATAGTTTCTCGTATCTTTTTGTACTATTAATTGTATTCTTATTCGTAAGTGCGACGGTGGTCGAAATAAATCGTAGTTGAACTAGTGTTTGTGATGTTTTCCTTTTACTCATTTTATTTTTCTTCTGCATCAGTTTTTTTCACTGGTCGGCCCCCTACTTATTTCATTTTCTGTACTTTTTGTCTTCTATTTATTTGCTGTTCTGGGAGGGAAGGATAGCTGCTAGCCTTCAGGGTTGTGATATGTGGATCTGAGTATCTGAAGTCGGGGCTGATTTAAGGGGGTGACTTTGCGGACACTAAGGCGGATGGGTATATTTTATAGATGTAAGAATGTCCTTAGCTAGCCGAGCTTGAAGGGCGAAGCTGGGGCACGTGAGTGTCAGTGAAGACGGTTAGGAAGGGTGCTGCTGCCGATACCACGGAAGTCGTGGTTGATCCTGGCCTTGACACTAGGATAGTTTTTTAGTGTGCTGGGCAGTTGAGGAGGCGGGCAGGGGGGTCAGTTGGATGGATTTGGGGCGGGGGAGAGTCCAGAGGAGGGGGGGACAGTCAAAGCCGGTGGTTCCAGTCGCGGTGGTGTGGAAGGGAAGGTGGGACCTTTGGGGGAGGGATACGGTAAAAGGGAAGTGTTGCTGTGGGGGATTCGATTGTCCGGTATGTGGACAGGGTATTTAGTCGCGTGGATAAGCTGAAGCGCACGCGCGTTTGTCTCCCGGAGCTAGGGTGGGGGAGGATATTAGTGGCGAGTGTAAACAGATCGTGGGGGATGTAGAGGTGGAGGGGTTTGTCCGAGATAGGCACTAATTAATCTCCGGGGTGACCGTCAGGCATCCTAAGATCCCGATTCCGTGAACTGTTGTGTAGGCTGAAGTCCACTTAGTCGAAAGGCGCGATTTGTGGCATTCTACCTAGGTTTGAACGGTCGCTTTGCTGGTAGGACGATAGCGGGTCTCAATAGGAGGTGCTAAATTTTAGAGTGTGCTGGGGAGGCGTTCATTTGTGGATTTTTGGCTTCTGTGGGGACAGTAGGGAATCTTTTCGGCTATGATGGTCCTCACCTTAATGGTGCGGGGGCTTCACTGTTAGGCAAGTTGTTACACTTCTCTGCTTGGAGAGGGTGTTAAATAATTTGGGGGCGAGGGTTTCAGAGTGTCCGTAGGCTTACTGCAGGGTTGTAAATAGAAAGCATCGCAGTGGGGGGTCGTGGCTGAGGTCAACAGTAGCGATAGATATGTTAGAGCCCTGTCTTTTGTCTGTGCTAATGTTCAAAGTATCAGGAACAGTTTGATGAGTTGCAGATTAGTCCAGGAACGCAAGCCTGACTCATTGGTATTACAGAGTCGTGGGTGAACAGTGATATTTCCACAGCCGAATTTCACCTTCCTGGTTTTTTTGTTTATAGGCAAGATATGATAGATACTCTCCTGGCATTGGTGGTGGAGTTTTGTTGTATGTGAGGTCTGACATTGAGAAGGCCCGATATTGTGTAATTTTGTCAACTCGGTTTGGTGTGAAATTCCGTCAACAACTCATCTGGTATCCCAGCTCTTTATTAGTTGGCGTTAAATAGTCTGAAGACAACAACTCTTTTCTTTCCGAATTCTTTTCTTCGAAGTTGCTGGAAGAGTCATTTTTGGGTGATTTCACAATTATCCCATATTTGTCTTGTCAATGGTACTTGGCAGTCATGGATCTGGATTTTTCAATGCCACGCAGGATTGTTTCCTTTCTCAGCATGTACTTTTTCCTACCAGAAGCATACTATTTTGGATTTAGTTTGACAGCAGTGATCCTGATTCTGTATATAATGTAGAGAGCTGGGTAAGCTCGGTGGCAAGTTGATCACGGAATTTAGATTTCAATGTGTCTTGTTCTGTCAATATCCCACACAGCATGTAGAGATTGTTCCTTGTTTGCGAAGTCCGGTGTGGATGGCATTTCCAGGTTTTTTAGCAAAGAGATTGGCATAATTGTTAGAACGTACAATGCTGTTGACTCTTGAATGGTTTCATTGAAAAGTTAACGAGGTTATGAAGTTCCGTTCCTTGGAGGAAACGTCGCAGTAGGAACAATAGGCCTTCTTGGATAAAAGGGAAGTTTTTTCTGGCCATCAAACGTAAGCGACCCTTATGGCGACTTTATCGTTCTTCTGGGGTTCTGGGGGTCGTGTCTGATCGAGAGCATTTCAAAGTTCAGCAAAGCTTGTCCAGCGTTTTATTTGCTGGTGCCAAAACTTAATTTTGAGAGGCAGAGTGCATCTAATATCAAGGAGAATCCTCGTGCTTTTTCCTTATGTGAGGGGAAGCAGAAACGTCAAGGACAAGCAGTGGTCCTTTGAAAGATTCCAACTCGGGTAGTACAATCAGCGATAGCCAGAGATGGCTAAGGTTCTTATAATTACTTCTCGTCGTTTTTACTCATGACTTGGATAATTTTGGTGACGCTAGTTGTCGGGGGTTTTCCGCATATTGGATTGGTGTGTTTTCGTCTGGTTTAAGTAAAAGAGAAACGCAGAAGCTCAAAAGTGATAAAGCTCCTGGTCCTGACCCCTTTTGACGAGTTTATCCTTTCTTACTAAAATCCTTTGCCGACGAGTTTTGTCCTTTCCACTAGCTTATTATTTTCAATAAGACTCTACAAGACGGTATGGTTCCTGATGATTGGAGGAGAGCACATGTTTCTCCTATTTTCAAAAAGGTAAACGGTCTCTCCTCCTTGTATTACAGGCCAGTCAGTCTACTAGTGTTTTCCTTCCAGGTCATGGAATCAATCATTCGGGATCATATGGTTGATTATTTCAATGAGCATAGTCTGATTAGAGATTCCTCATCATGGGGTTTATGAATAATCGTTCGTGTTTGACTCATCTCTTGGAATTTATGGAAGATGTTCATGTTCTGTTGACACGGCAATGCTGTTGATATAATTTTTCCTGGACTTTCAGAAGCTTTTGACAAGGTTCCTATTGAGCGTCTCTTGCTCCAGTGTGGAGAGCTTTGGTATTAGGGGAATGTCCTCAAGTGGATTCGTAGTGGCTTCATAAAGGGAACCACGAGTGTCATATGGGGGCGGTCGTCCTTCCTTGGCGAAAGGTCACTATGGTGTTCCCCAATGATCGGTTTTTGGGCCTTTCCTTTTCTGGCGTATATTGACCATCTTGAAGGTTCTGTGATATGCAAGGGTTAAGAAGTTCGCCGTCGATACTAATTGTCTCGGGCGGTTCGGTTCGAATGATGATGACTGCTTATTGTTCAAAGGGACGGGATATAATTCCAATGGTCTTCCGACTGGCAGATGTGTTTCAATGTCGACAAGTGCAACAGTAGTGCATGTGGTTTTCACAATCGCAACGCTTCACTCAGTTGATGGCCGAAATATTCAGATGTGGATTCATAAAAGACCTTGGGGTTTGTTTTGATTCTCTTTGAAACCTTCCAAGCAGTGTGGCCGAAGCTGCTAGAAGAGGTAAATTGGATCTGCTTGATTAGACGTCACTTCATGTTCCTTGATAATGATATTGTTGTCAGGCGTTTTAAGCAACTGTGAGACCGCACCTAGAGTATTCTGTACAACTGTGTGGAATCCCTCCTTGCAAACGACAAGCAGGTAATTGAGAACGTCAGCGTAGGGCAACTAGATGATCACTGTCTGAAAATTTCTCCTTACGAGGAAGATTTAAGGCGTCTCGGTCTAATTACCCATGGAGCTGAGGCGAATTCGGGGTGACTTTTGATGTCAGTTTTCAAATTGTCGCATGGACTCGATGGCTTGTCTTTCCACTACTTCTTGAATTTTTTGGGGGGGGGCCAATGTTCTGCAATAGAGCCATTGTCTCAATGCCTCGTGGCAAACGCTGCAGAATGGACATTCGTAAATATTTCTCTTCTCGCAGCAAGAGTGATCAAACTGAGTGGAATTATCTTCCTAAAAATGTTGTTTGCTCTAAGATTGTTAATGCGTTCAAGAACAATCTTGATTATTTTTCAGAATCAAGTGCGTATTATTTAGTTCGAGTTTTTGTTCATTTTTCTTTCCTGGGGTGTTTGTGGCTTCGGGGTTCGTTTATGAGGATTTGTCCTTCCTGACCCTCTATCACTAAACTAAACTATATATATATATATATAGAATATATCTAATATATAAATATATTTATATTTTATTATATATATCTCTATATAATATATATATATATATATATATATACTATATATATATATATTATGGTCCGCCCCTGTATCCTAATTTGGGTTTCAATTTTATTCTAAAATTGCTGGTGGCAGTAATATTGTTTGTATAAGATTATTGATTGACGACAATCCTCTTCAATCGTGACAACATTTTTGACACCTCTGACACAATTTGGGGCGCGGCCCCCGGGCCCCAAGGGCAAACGAATTGCCTGGGGCTATCAACTATCAGATAATATTCTTGGCCGCTTGCTTTTTACAACACCATATACATGCCTCCTTGTGCCTTATATGTTTAACGGAAGTCCTACGTGGACAATATGGAAGCTGGTCTATGGCACACAGAGCAGATAGAGTGAGGGTCGGCTCTGTATTTTGCAGCCAATTGAACGCGCGAATGCTTGGTGGGAAAATGCCCCAAAGATCGAAACCTAGGCAGCATCAATTGACCTCTGTACGTTAGGCAACGAAGTTGGTCAGTTTTATCATCGTTATTTTGGGCCAACTCGTAGTAATAGAAAATACATTCTATACATTCTGCTTGAAAAATATGGAAAAATACCCGAAGAAACAATAGTAAGCTTTTGTATGGCCAAATTCGGAGTGAAATGATTTAAAATGACACCAACCAGTTGCGCGAATGGCGCACTACATACTGTACGGCAATGAGTCTGTAAAGTAGCTCACTACCCCAGGCGTATGTACAATTGTCTGACTGTGCTACGTGTACGACGAACTCAGGTGGTAAACATATTAATCGCACCGTGAACTGGTAACACTTTGCATATTCGAAACAGTACGATGCCTAGCTGCTCACCAAACCCTGCAGAAACGAACTGTGACCTGGTACAGAACTGCGGGTTTGAGTTTTCCTGTCCCCGGTAGCCTTATAGTCTAGTGACAAAGCTAGAGGCCTTTCTGTTGACAATGATAGTAGCGGGGCGTTTACAAAATAATACGAGGCAGTAGGCCGTTCGGTCTCGCCTGATTAGGCTAATTTACGGATAATTAGGGTGGACTGACAAACCTTCGAATGATTTTGTGTCAGCTGAGTATATTACAACAGAGCATGTTCAAGAATATGCTCGCCTCCACACAAGGCTCCTCATGCTCCAGGCACTGCATCCGCCATATTTTCACTACACATTTTTAAAATTGTACTTGAGGAGATGCACCAAAAAAAAAAAAAAAAAACAGGGGTTCTTTGATGCCCTCGATGAACACAATGTTTGACTGGTTGCTGAAATTTTAACCCTTAAAAAAAAAAAAAAATTTTTGTTTCGATTTGAGACACCTGTATCATGGTAACATTTAAAATCAACAGCATCACACCTGGCTGATCCAGCACAGAACAAATCACAGGCTCAAAGGTGAGGAACACGCTAAGCAAATGTGCTGTTCAAACATTAGTGAATCACAAGGTCATAGCCCTGTTTTCAAATTATGTCTACATCCAGCACATTAAACAATTCTTGCTCGAATGTAGATGTATAATTCCGAGCCCAAACACTTTTGTTTTTTACCTCATGCATATATACTATAAATACATACACTACTCAAGTTGAATCTTAGAACTATTTTATTAATCAGTATTTGAATATGTTTGAAACTTAGGAAATCTTGGTATGAAGATGGATATTGTTATTTTAATAATTTTCTCAAAGAACATTGATTACCTGAGACTTTAAAGTGTATCCCATTTGTATGTGCATATGTGTAATATGTATGGGTATGATATAGGATATAAAGCCTACAAGCCCTTTGGTTTTTGTTTTTTCGAGGTAATTACTATTTCCCCGTTTTTTGGCATATTCAGTAAACTATTAAGAAAAATGGCTTTTTGCTTCCGGAAAATGGATTCAACCAAAGACTGCAAATTATTAATAGGATTTGCTGATAAAAAATCCAAATATTATTTTCAACCTCTACATGTACTTAGTCCCATCTGTTAACCTCTATTAATGCAAATTAATAGTACTAGATTAAACCTCTAATTTCCCCATAGTAACATTCCCCACTGTATAATTCCATGCGTGCAATGTCCCATATTGGTCTAGTAAGTGGTTATAGTCACTGTACCACTCACTATCTAATCCTATTTCTTCTTCAATATGTATAACATGCAGTCATCTAGTATATTTTTGTTTTATCCCTCCATCCTAAGAACGATAAAAATACACTGTACCAATAATCCAACAGTGTATAATTTTATTTGCATTTCCTGTATTTATAATCCAAGAAAGTGTGTGTTATCTAATATCTATAATCACCCTAATATAAAAAAGGATCACTCACATGGGGCTGCAGAAACAGTCATATCCCGGTTTTATGTTTTCCTAGAGGCCTTGGACTCCCCAGCTGCACTGCTCACAAAGTTCCTTAAAATTGGCAGTCAAGATGGATCCATAGTTCAGACAAGGTTGTAATAGGTCAATTGACATTTTACCTGACTGATCAAAAAGGAGTAAAAAAGGCAGCAAGAACGGAGTCCTAACTAAGAATGCTTGTAACAGTTACAGCCTTTACACAAACAACATGCTTAACCCACTCTGCTTCCAGTTTTGATAGATCAATGTTGTGGATTTTTTGGCATGTTTATAGCCTAATACTGGGTCGGTGCTGAGCCCCTTGCACCTTGTTCAGACATTTCATGCAGACTGATATATATCACTATAATAGCAGACAGCGCGCTCATTAAACAATAGCATTTTGTTTTAATCTCAACTCCGAAGTCTAGGCAACCTATGAATGTTGTACAGTGGGGGGCTGTCCCCTAATAATGCCCCCCAGCTATTTCTCCTCAAATAACACTGACCAAAAGAAATGAAATTAAAATAATATAGCATCATCATTACAAATGAACCTTGCCTGTACACTATATAGAATGTAGGTTTACCAGGTGGTTGACTCAGCAATTTTTGTTTGTTGCAACCATAAACTTACTGCATTACAATCAAATTGCTCCAATCTCAGTCACCAATTTACTTTCAACAATATGATTTAGCTTCTGCTTTTTATTTCGCATTCGCTGCTGACATTCGTAGTGCAGCATCCAGGTACGCACCCTTGCTGGGCTTTGGATAGGAATGATCTCCTACTGGCTCGGCAAGTATTCCATTTGAAGAGTTCCTGCAGCACGTGAATGACCTGACACTATACCCGCACTTGATGGCAACTGTCCCCTGCATGACCATGACCAGCATTTTTGGCATGTTAATTTCCCCCAAGCAGTGTCCCACAACTTTCAGTTCATTTCTGCCTGTGGATTTAAAATGTACCTCATCAGCAATTCATGAAAATGAGGGAAGGAGTTGGGGTGGGGAATGCAGAGGTAGATCTAAGTGATTGTGGGTCGCAGTCCTGATAAGCGACCTCCATTCCTGGCACCCGCAGCCAGCACACCCTGTAGGCGCCGCTGCTGCCTCAAGTTTTCGTTTTTGTAGTTTTTTGTTAATGCCTTCCTTTTTGGGCGCACCTGTGGGAGTAGACTAGAAAATCAAGCATGGAAGAAATTCATTGTTTAGCCACCGCACTACTTATTGGTTGGGGTATTAATCTGCAGTTCATTCAACTGTCTATGCACTTTTGTCTGGCCATCTATAGACTAATTGGTCCATCAGCTTCATTGTGTGCAATTCTTCTCCACAAGGCCGAGATGTCCACTGACTTGAATATGGGTCGGTGCTAGGTAATTGGGCTCACCTACATCAAAAGGAGTCTGGTCATGTCATATCATTCACCTAAGTTGTCGAGTATGCTGCCTATGTAGTTCTTCGCATCGGGCCACACATGGCAAGCTACGTAGGGCTAACGCTAAGCCTAGATGTCTGCTCTAGTACGGTACGACATCTTTCCATTATCAGTGTGGAATGGGTAGACCCAAAAATTGGCTCAATTCTGCAAATTATAACAGCACAATTGCGGGGCACTATCCACCACAATCTCAGAATAATAAATTCTCCAGAAATTGAATCGTATAGGGCACCATACCTGCCTCAACATTGCATAATTTAGCCGCACAATTGGCGTATCATTGCTCGCCACCGAAACTCGTTGGTTTACTGCAGGTACCATTTGCGCGAACGCGTTTTTTTGGGGGTGCATTTCCCAGTATGCCCCGCGCTTTCAATTTGCTGCAAATGTTGCACCGTAACATATGGGCGATGTTACTCTAGGTATATAAGTCTGTTGTCTATGGTTAGGGGGGGGGGGGGGGGGGGGGGAGGGGGGGGGGGGGGGGGGGAAGGGGTGGGGGGGGGGGGGGGGAGGGGGGGGGGGGGGGGGGCGGGGGGGGGGGGGGGGGGGGGGGGGGGGGGGGGGGGGGGGGGGGGGGGGGGGGGGGGGGGGGGGGGGGGGGGGGGGGGGCGATTCGTCCCAGGGAGGACGTGTAATTGACGATAAAAGATCTGTGATATTAATACGTCCATGTACGATTTTCAGTATGACGTCCTGAAGGGTCTCGTCACGTATAATACAAGCACCCTAGCCGATTTTTTTTACCGGGAAATAACTGTCTATGGTTTCAAGTGTCCCTATACCGAAGACTAAGCCCTCATGATTCACATCCCATCTGATATAGAAATATTGTCCCAAACAAAGGCATTTGACCGATGTCATTCACAGGTATTTGATCGAATATATAACCTAACTACGCATTTTTTCAACAAAGTCACAACTGTGGCTCAGTGAAGCAAAAAAATATTATTTATGAGGCCGGCGCACACGTGACACGGTGAGCACGACACATCAGCTATTAATATTATATTTTTTGATGCCGATAGTACTCATTAGTCTTGATCCTGTCAGCCATATCAAAGGTGTCAGTGTGTGGTTGGACAAGGCCTAACCTAACTACGGTGCTCGCTTTTTGCCCCTCTTCCAATGCAATGTTTTCTATCCATACCGTGCCTCGGCCTTTGCACTTGAGTAGTAATAATACACCGTTAAAGAGAGCAGTCATGAAGTTCCCACATCTGGAAATCGTTTGTTGTGGCCTTTCTGGTTGTGAGCGTTGCAGCAAAGCCGTCGGCGTTCAAGGATGTGGTGTGGTTGATTTTTGTCTCATAAAAATATTCTTCAGAGCCTAGTCTGAAACTTAATAGGTCTAACTAGTCACGTATCAGAAAATTTTAACTGTAGCACACTTCCCATGAAGGTGACGAAATCCGCATCACCTCTTCATGCCTCCCACTTTCTTCTTCTTCTATTAACAGCCCTCTGTAACCTTGAAACACATCATTCAAGAACATTCTAATCCACTACAATGTTAAAATTCCATTAGTATGGAGTTGATATTTACAAGCAAAATTTTGAACCGTACATATTGGTGGTGAAATCAACCACTTATTTTTTCCCAGCTTGTCTTGTTTTGAAACCTAGTTTTGTTACTGGAAGTGTTGCCACTCGGGGCTCATTTTGGCCATCCTATTATTCATATTGGGCACATGCAAGACATTACTATAGAAAATCTGCATTTATTCATAACTTTGAGTGGCAAGGCAAACAACAACTTGTGAGGTGTCTTGATCAACAGTCAAATGAAGGGATTCCTGACTGATTCCGGGTGAATACTTGGTAATTCTCACTTGCCAAAGACCAATATGGAGAATGAATCGTTCTAATCTAATCTTCACCCACAACAACTGGTCTTTTAGTATATTAATGGAGATGCTAGCTTGTCAGAAACCGAAGGTTAAAAAAAACATGAAGTTGGCTGCTGCGCTAGCCAAAAAACAGCCTAGGCCCGAGTTGTGAACGCAGGCTTTAGTACAGGTACTAAAAGCCTGTGAGCGCAGGTGGTCTAACGGAATAATTCTAGTACAGTATCTATCTAATCCCTAAACTTCGGATCAATATTACCTATGCCCACGTCACCTGCAATAACAGTCAAGTGCTAACTAAGTAACCAATTGCGATCAATTGTAGAATACCCCACAACAATTCCAACACTGCATCAATTCCAACCCGTGCATCGTTCTCAATAGTGTCAGCTTGAGTGCACTTCACTGGCTGTAACTGTGTGTTGCTTTGCACTGAAGCTGGAATTGGCAGGATATTCTACAATTTCTAGAATATGAACGTACCATACAAAGGAGGACTAGGCAAGGACTAGCCTAGGCCTATATAGTCTAGCCTATTTTTGCTAATCACTTGCCACAGTGACCTATCAACCTGAGAGAGAGTCATGCATTCTTTCAAATTGTGACCTTCGTAAAACCATGTTGTAGTTCGAGGGCCGCTGCTCTGGACCGCACACTTAGGCCGAGGCTGAGGCCACACCTCCGAGCTGGCAATAATATTACAGCATCAAATTCTAAATTTCCAGTGTTTACATACATAATTATACAGGTCATAAAATGTTTCTGTTTCTATCTTCCCCATGGCTACAACTAGTCATTATGATTAATATTATGTGACAAAAAGGTTGAGTCCCCAAAATGAGGAACTGAACAAATAATTTAACATCACACCTTTTGCAGATTACAACATTCACCGGCTTTTTGCCACCCCAGGGTTGGTCATGTGGTGCTGATTTCAGTTGGGAACGAGGCGGTGCACATAATAAATGTTTTCTCATTGCCCTCAGTTACTGCACCATTCACCCCCATATCTTTTAGTATTTGCTAATTCATGAAAAGGAGAGGGAAAATTAAAGTTTGGAAAAAAGGGGATTTTCACTCACTGGCCATAGTGGTCGCATGATTATTGTGGTCAGCATGCTGTCTGTCATGTCCCCATTTAATGCATATTGCTACCCCTCCCACTAGTGTTGTCAGCGAGTAGTGATTACTTCAATCGTAAGTCGCAAAAAAGTTGTGCGGTAGAGCAGGGGCGTAGATTTTTTTTTGAATGGGTGGGAAGCTTTGCTAGATGACCATCTAAGCGGAGCGCCAACCATAGGTTGGCCGCATCGTATCAAGACTTTTTTGCTTTCCACAGCCTCCCAGATGCCCGGAAACGGCACTCGAGGGGTTTTTCAGCTGTGTTTACTCAGCCTTCAAGAGGAATATATTAGCTACGATTTGTGGATTGTTAAAGAGAATGGTTGCATCTTCGAAAGCTTATAACCTTTGATCAGTTGAATGACGCAAGAACTAAATATGTACGACACATGACCTGGTATGTTAATGAGGGCAAAGACCTCATCGACAGTCCTTCACAGCCAATACAATCCAATTAAGTGATTGGACGATCAAGTTACATGCGTTGGGCGTGGACGAGCTCCAGTTTTAAAATCGCAAAACCATTTCGGCTTGTCTCCGAGCCCGATATGGATGTGTCGTCCCGTTTTCTGCACATTAGTACCACGCTAGTATTTTTGTGGTTGCATGCACGTTACACACATCAACTGCGTTTAAGCGCCCCTGTTTTACGCGGAAACAATGTCATCAGGAATAGGACTGGGGGGACGTTATCAACCTCAGATATGCCACGGACTGTTCGCTCACGTCGCCGGCAAACCCCACTGCCGTTGGCTGAGGCAACCATCAGGAGGGGGACGCTCGTGATGCTATCTGCGAATGGTATTCGCTGCATGAACTAGAGGAATGCATTCCCAACTCCACATATTTCTCAGACGATGATTCAGCTTACGACACCTCTTCATCCTTACTTTTTTGAAAAATGACGTTTTTGACTGTATTTAACCCGCTTGACGATCGTGCGACATTTTAACCCTTACTGGTCTAATCCGTAACGCCTCTATCAAGCCTATCGAATGAGAATTCCGTTACAAACGCCCGTACACTGAATGCCCGTAATAAGAATGCTAGTCTGTTTTTTTCAAAGTTAATCAGGTGGGCAGTGCAGCGGAACCATGTCAACCGGCCAGCCGGCTCGCGCTCAGTGAAATTAAATCAGAGAGGGTAGTTTGGGACTGTCAGGTATCGGTAAATGACAGTCATTGGCTGTGGGGTACTGAGTTACTGTCTCAGCCTCTTCAGTTGGTCCGCCTCAACTTATACAAATATTTCGTTTGAATAAAAGTGGAGAATTGTCTAATTTATGAATGAATATCATTATCAAAAATCATTATTGGGACCGACAAACTGGGGGGGATGTTTGTTTAGTCAGGCCAGCCCCCCAACTTTCAGAAGTGGGGGGGATACATCCCCCCCGCATCCCCCACCCCCCTCCGCGATTTACGCCCGTGGCGTGTAGTAAATGCTACTCGCTATACACACGAAAAAAAAGAAGATAGTATAATGTGCCAAGGCAATTTCCTTTAAAAATTGATTTCCCAAACCGTCCAGGTCTAAAAACAAATCCACAGATGCCCCCAATCACGTAATATAAACATAGCCGACGGCGCTACGCAGCTTTTGATTGGAAGTCCGCCATAAGAATGATGGGCAAACAGCCGATGCATGGGCACCACATGTCATGCTGTTACGCAGGCAGATTACATTTACTACGTTCTTCCATACGTAAATATTATGCCCAGCCGGCCACGAAGCACAAAAACAAAACAGGTCGCTTAGTGCAATGCCTGTAGGCCCTAACGTAACTTTGATTATTTTAGCTAGAAAACTGAAGCAAGGCACAGTCTAGAATCGGCCCTAAACGCCACCCCAGATATGCCTAATCTTTATGCTAATTAATTTTTCCACCAATTGCCCATTAATGGCACATATTTCATCATAGAATTTAGGCCCACGCGAAAATACATTGCAGTATCGCGGATCGAAGTGGATCGACGATCGCTAATAATTCCGTCCCTTAATCACAGAGTCAGTTAGAAACTCCATAGTTGTTAATGTGGGCGATTTAAAAAAGGTTTTCTGTCGGCGGCTTGGTGTACCAAACTGCAATTAGGAGGGCCTGACTTGGTAGTTGGTAAAATGCACTGTACTTGTCAGTGGAAATGATTGTGCAGAAGCTAGTGGAACAGTAAGTAGGTGTATGGCCACGTGTTCCAAACAGCGCTATGTCTTGAAAACTAGTGGAACAGCATTGGGTGAGTAGGCAAAAGCAACATAGCTTTGCATGCAGTTTTATTAGCTCAAACCAGCTAAGCTGGTTGAGCTATTGGAATCTGAATGCACTACCTTATCTATCTCTCCAGTGTGTCAACAATTGCCTACTTGGCCCCCTAAGCGTCATTCTGTGATGGATGGCGACCAAACGTGGAAACAATGTTTATTGCCCATGGGACATGTTTACTTTGTGAAGCGTCAAGGTCAAAGGTCATTTAAAGGGCAGTATAGGCGACCTTATGTGTAAAATTCAAAATGTATCTCCTACAAATTTTGGTGCACAGTGCTGATGTTCAGTCATAATGATTGGTCTTTCTAAACAGCCGTACGTCGGGGTGTTCAGAAATTTTTGGGTCCAAAGTCCCATTTTATGCAGATTCAATGATGTTCGTCAAAGTAAGGTCCTTGGGTACGAGGGCCCTAGGGGGTTGTTAGGAATTTGGGGTTCAAGGCCCAGTTTTGGTCCCCAGGGCCCATCCTATGAAACATTGCAACATACTCTTGTATCTCTTCAAATTTTGTTGCACAGTGTTGAAGTTCAGTCATAATGATGCGTTCTAATAGCGGTTACCTTCGGGGGCCAGGGATTTAGTCCAAAGGCCCAGTGTGGGCCTGGGCCCCATAATGTGGAATTATACAAAATGCTGCTGGCTTACGAATTTCTGTGCACAGTGCTGACATTCGTCATAGTGATAGTCTAACGGCCGTACCTTTGGGGTGTTCAGGAATTTTTTGGTTCTAAGGTCCCACATGGTCACGTGGGCTCCATGTTATAAAATTTCCACCCATGGCCGGTACTTGGAATGCATCTCCTCCGCAAGGATAAATTGATGTTCTTCAAGTTAAATGTGAACAGGCTTGGGGTAGAGGGCCATGGGGTTTCGGAATTTGGGCTAGGAGGGCCCAGTTGGGCCATAGGGCCCATCAGATGAAATACTGCAAACTCTGATCTCCTAGAAATTTTGTGGGACAGTGCTCCATGTTCAGTCACAATGTAGCCAATTGACATACCTTCATGCGTTGCCCAGAATTACGGTCCCAAGGCCCAGTGTGCGGCCCTAGGGTCATCATGTAGAATCACACAAAATGCGATCCTTACAAATTTTGTTGCACAGTGCTGACATTCGGTATAATGGTGGTTCTAACAGCCCGACCTTGGGGTGTTCAGGAATTTTTTATACAAGGTCCTACTGGGATGTGGGGCCATTTTATGAAATTTTCACACAATGGTATAGAATTGCATCTCTCCCACAAGCTTAATGATCTTCCTCTAAGTTGTTGTAGAGGGGGCCATTGCAGGTCTTGGGAATTTTGAGTCATAGGCCCAATATATGAAATACTGCAAAATCTTGTATCAGACTTACAATCCTGTGCCAGGGCTGATGTCAGTCTGATATGGTAATGTCTGTACTTAGGGTGGGCAGCGGTATAGGACCCAAGGCCCAGTATCACTCTGGGCTGTGCAGCCCATGTGAAATATTTATTGACTGCATTGGGCCATTGCATGGTCAAAAGTCGGAAAGGGGGCCACAATAGCTAGCAATTGTTTTGTTTGAAACTGCCTACTTGGCCTCATGATCTTGAACATTTGTCACTAATTTTCGTACATTTCTTGGTACCAGTGTGCGGTTTGAGCCACAGCACCATGGTGCTCAGTACTATGTTACCACACAGCTCTGCGATGTCAGTGGCGGAAGGTTATATTCGGTAACGTAAATAGTGAAAGTACACGCTCGCAACGCAACGTGGGGCAGTTTTATAATTGTCAACAGGTTGCGGATTGAGCTGCGATGTACGCGGGCAGCGGCTTGGATCGGCGAAAAATTCATAATTGTACGTACCAGTGGTTTGGTAGCCAATACCGTTAATTTCAGCTAGTACAGGTAATAGTAACTGTGCAGTTGACCGCTGGTACTGCGAGTACCGGTGCTGCGAATACCGACTATACATACCGGTACTAAACCAATACCGATAAATAAAAACCGCGCAAGAACCCTAGTCGTTTGTGCAGAGCCCGACGTGACATTCGCTGGGCAAATAGTAATCTAATAGGATTCCGTGGAACTGGTTCTAGGGCTCTTAGAGTACTCGTCAAGTACTCGCAAATTTGCTGCGAGTAGCGTGGTAGCTCACTACAACTCCTTTTTGAGAACACTACCTCCCACATTCTTTGATGACACTTGCCGTAACTTTGATACTAGAGTTCGTTGTTTGAAAAGTTATATCTATGGTAAATTTTGTTGGGGAGGATATCCAGTGTTTTCTTTTCCTCCTACAGTTTTTGAACTGAATGATCATGAAGTTGGTCCATATCATCAATCAGAGTACCAATGTTACAAACAAGGTTCATCAACGGATTTTGGGGTCCATTTGTAGTCATATGGACAAAATGCTATTTCCACTGATTGAACTGGGGTACAATATATTCAGAATTGACCAAATATTAGTCATTCAAGAATTTAGGGTCAAAGCCTCAAGGTCATCAGGGTCAACTCTGCCATTTGTTTTTGCTCAAACCAGATTTTTTGCTCCTTCCAAATTAGATCCAACGACAATGAGAGTTTATCAGTATTAACATTTTACCCATAGTCTATCGGGGTGTGTGAATTTTTGGGGTCAAAGGTCACCCCCAGGTAAATTCCCGCTAGAGATTGTGTTAGAACTGTCAAGTTCGCTTTCACTCTACAGGAAAGATTGAATGATCGTGTAAGTTTCATCAGGCAATGACCAATCTTTCGTCTGGGGTGTGGTACATTGAGGTGTCATGTTTTTAAAAGTCAAGGTAATCTTGGGGTCAATTTAGCTATTTTTGATTAAACAGTTAAGCAGCTTCCACTCACAGAGTAAGATAGAAGGATCATGAAAGTTTACGATAGTCCAGAATGGTTGGTTGATCAGTCTTAAATTCAGTGTTGTAGTTTTCCTTGAGAGTGCCGGAAAACCCGAATTATATTTGGCTTATGGCCCAACCTTACTGTCAATCTAACATCAGCCGTGCTCAAGTTAACAATCTGGAACACAGATAAAACACTGGCATTGTCAGGCCACTATGATGCCCAACTCCTAGATTCCATTCATTTTCAGTTCCTTGACAAAGTCAGAGTATCTATGCAGTCATGACAGTTGGGTTTTGTGTGCATGGCCTAGTGAGGCCCAGGTCGTAAACCCCATCACTTGACACCACCACCCACCTGGATTGGTGGGGTCACGTTGGTTGTGTGTTTTCTTCTTCTTCGATAAGTATATGAAACCTATCATTTTGGCATCCGGTCAGAGGCATCTGATATCAATAGTGAACAAGTCTGAACACCTTGTAAACCGTGATAAAGTCTAGAATGGTTGGTCATTTCAGGTTTTGAAAGTTGGTGTGTAGCTTTCTTGAGGAAAAGGAGAATCATTTAAGGAGGTCGGGGGTTTTGTCAAAATTTTAGGTGAATGCTTGTAACAAATGCTTTTAAACATGCCATGATAAGTCCAGAATTACTGGTCCGATCAGGTTGAATAGGGGCTGTAAGCTTGTTTTATGTAGACTACAGGAACCCCCTAATTTTGTTTTTTAATAAAACTATTCCTTGCTGAATGCAAAAGAAATTAATATAGTCATGTCCTATGTATGTGGTGGGTGTGCCCCTTGTCAGCATGATATTCTACAATCCGCAAACAGTAACATTTCAAATTAGGCACGTAAGTCGTTCATTTGGCGAAGATGAACCCGTGTTGGTTTTAGTGCCAGTGAAAGGTTCATGCAAGGGTCACAACAGGGCAAAGTTCAGAAACCGGTTTGGTGTTAGCAACCCCCGCCCGTTATCTGAATGAAGAAAGTATAACTAATTAAGTTCCTATTTAGTTGCAAACACACAAATGGTGGTAACCCTATTGTTTTTTGTTTGGTGCCAGGTCAAGGTGGATTGAATGTCCCATAGGGCTCCTATATCTTGGCAATGAAACATTTCAGAGAAATTTTGTAATGGGAAGATGTACTGGAAACTAACATCCAGTGGACGTAGGCCTACTTTGCCTCATTTGACCTAGTGACCTTGGTGAACTTCTGGTCAGTTGTCTTTCGTAACGAACATACTCTCCTGTTGCCATTGCAGCAAACCAATAGTCAATTACAACACTGCCAACTAAACCACTTTATAACACACCCTATCCCTGTCATGTCCTCTGATGAGGGTGAGCAGCTTAAAGCACCGATAAATTAATATTTGACTCCTCTGCACTGAAATATTCAGAGGAAGAGTTAAAGGGAGTTCCTGTTTATCTGTGTGGCTACCACTAGACCAACTTTCCATGTACCCTACCCATCAATATACGACTGGTATTGGACATCAATACACATTGATAACATTCCTGAAGTGAACTAACCTTTTGAATAATACAAAAATATTAACAGTGTATTCGATTGCTCATTACCCACATACAGGTGAGCAGAGAGAAACCACTACCATTTTGGGAGAATTTAGTTAGTGAAAAAGGGTCAGGAAGGAACAAAATCCCCATGAAGAGACCCTGGAGCCACAACATCCGAAAGGAGAAGAACCACCCAGATGCTTGAAGAATTCGCCCACAATCCTGTAAAATAAATCAAGGCTGCCTTGTTTGAATGCATTTACCCTGTTAGACAGAACAACATCTTCAGGAGGCCTATTTCACTTGTTATAACTCTCTGGGAGAGGAAAATGTTTCTGATTCCAATCTACAGTGTTTAACCACAAAGCTTTGGAGATATGACCCCTATGTGGTAACTTGGAAAACTTGAAAAACAATAGTGGGAGGAAGGCCCTCAATCCATGAACATTTGTGAAACCTGAATCAAATCACCTAGAATTTGTCTTGGCTTCCATAAATTCATTCCCAGACGCCTTAATCTCTCCTCATAAGTTAAATCTCTAAGACCGAATGAAATTGATCTAGTGCCCACGCTGAACGTTTTCATTACAGTAACCCTCTCGTCTTCGAAAATAGGAATTCCCATACTTGACAAATACTCCAGTGGGGTCTCACCACTACTAAACAACAGTGTTGTAGTCGAGGCCTGCACCCCCCTGAGCCGAGCCGCACCCTTGAGGCCGAGGCCGAGGCCACCCCTTCCGAGGCCGATGCCAGGCATAATGTAACAGCATAAAAAATTGAATCGCATATATTTTTGTTTTTATTCCCCATTGCTACCGCTATCATTATATTAATATATGGAGACAGGATGTTTGAATTCCGAAAATGGAGATTGAACAAGCACAAGTTATATGCACAAATTTTATCTTGAAGACAGGACCAGAATTGAAAAAATATGAATGCAGTTGGCAAAATTTAATGCTTGTTGAGTTTTGCTATAAAGTTTACCAATCACATTAAATACACCACTTCAATATGACTCTTTCATAAGTGCACAAGGCAGCAACAGGTACTCAGCCTTAGATGACTAAGGACCTTCTCACTGCATTTTGACACACAAGTATACCAGAATCTGTGAGAAAGCAGAGTACTTGTAAAGCAGTAACTTGTTTCTGGCTGCACCATCTTGCTTCCAAAGGGCTGTGGTTTTCAATCGCAGATGAACACCAGCCCACTCCTATCAGTGTGTGTACGACACATATTTTTTTTTAATCTCTAGAAGTTACATTTTAGAATCCATCTTGGCGAGGCAATACATTCACTCAATATCCAATCCAAAACATGCAGTGACTCAAACCTTACAAACAAACAAAACCAGAGAGTCAAGCGCTAAGTGCTATACCCCAGCCACCATCCCCAACTGGGCCCCTGCAGGGCCCACATGGTAGCCCATGTGGGCCCCACATGGGTGGCCCCCATTCGGGCCCCCCTCGATTTGTCTGCTGTTTTCCACGCGGGCGCAGTGGGATCAACCGGCTGGGATGCTGGACGCCGTGTGGACCCACAAAATCCGTGGGGCCCACGAACATCTGCTACACACAATCCCCATACACTGCCAATATGGCCCCATTTGGGTCTGACGGGGGCGCCCTTGACCCTGTAATCCGTGTTGGTCGTCTGACGTGACTGCCCATGTTAGTCGCACATGGGCCGGGGCATTTTTGGGACTGACGTGGGCCAGCCCTAGCCCACCTTGCCCCACTTGAACCGGACTAAACCCAGGTGGGCCCCAGATGGGGCTCTCGCTGGCTGGGAACAATTATCCTTCTGGGTCCAGAATATCAATCGAACGAAAGGTGAGTCTACCGCCGCAGTTTATTAGCTCAGTCAGACGTGTGTCCCCCACTGATCATGTTCACAAGAGCCAAACTACAGAATCATCGTATTGCCCCCGACCCTCGCCTCCTTGCAAATGGGGTTGCCTATGGCCCTGCATCAGGTGTACCCCACACTAACATTAATCCTGAAAATTTGGCCTTTCAGGCAATTCCTTCAAAGTCCCACAAATTCATGGCGAGTACCATGTGGTTTACGCTAAGCAGCGGGATTGCGCAATCTGTGCACAAAACAAACTCACAATCCCCGCACAAAAATAATTTTATGTTCTGGAAAATCCCCACACTGGTTCCTGCTACAGGAATAGCAAATCTTGCACTGTTTTTAACTAGTCACGATCTTGGTAGGCTTACATCAGGCACAATGTAGCACATACTCATTATTATTGTGTGTCCAGACATCGTAACACTGCCAGACATGAGAGAAAACATATTTGATGCTTACTGAATCTGTCCGCCCCCCCCCTCCCCATTTCATTTTGAAACCTAGCCGTAAACACTGGCAATACATGACACTGGCACACAACACGATGAGCACGATCTACCTAATAGGCACAGGGAATGTGATAATAACGAATAATCTGCACGACCTCAACTTACGGGAAATTGACTCCAACGTGGTTTGAACACGTAACATTCTGACCACATTTAGGGCAGATGCGCCTTCATTGCACTACGGAGTCTACAGAATTGAGAATACTTATAGATTTATTTCCCCCTAGGCCGGCCTTCAGTGGCCTAACAAATTTTCCCCAAGTTTTGTTTGAGGCTTGCCATAATCCAGGAAAACAACTCGAAAAATGATTCCCAGACTCGCCTCGTTAAAATATCCCTGTGAGTCACTGGCCTAGGCCTCTAGAGTCCACAGTTATTTTATATACACTTTTTGATCTTGTCCGCATGGTGTGATTGTGAGATCTTGCAGTGACCGATCCCCAAGATTCTGAACAGGGGCTGCTTGTACCAGGAAGTTCCTCGGCAGTGTCAACCCCACCTGCAAGAACAGATCCCAATACAGAGAGGTTATTTAACCAATGATGACTAAGACATTGATGAACTTTACATATAGTGGCCATTACAACCTTTTACTCGGTCTGGTGCGGGGATGAAGATGTTATGCCAGCATTGAATGATGTGTGACAGCTTTTTTAAAAAAAAAAACCAAACACACAACCAAAAAAAAAAACTCATAAAAAAAAATATATTTAATACCCCCCCCCCCCCCCCCCAAAAAATATTCAATCTATTATGTTGCTAGACCTGTACAGATGTTCGTATTTGTTCGATTTACATTCAATAAGTAGCTAGGCTTTTGCTGGAGAGCTTTTGGATAGTGAGTAGTGGAGAGCCTTGCTTGAAGAGGCTTTTAGCAATAAATTATTCATAACATGGAAGGAAATACCTTAGTGTCCTATACGGCCACAGTCTAATGAAGGCGGGTTCTTATCAGTTTATAAACACGGACGAATCAAAGTATGGGCAACGGATGAATTGGTATCCACAATGTTGCAAGTATGGTCTAGTCTGAACCACATTTGCTTCAGGGATCATTTGTTTTATTATTGAGGTAGTTACGGCTGACCTATTTGCAACATTGTAGGCAGAATTGGTAGACAGATTTCTCGTAATCCTAAGGACGAAAATGAGGCGAAACAACTAAGGGTCATTGCTGAGGAGGAAGCGACACATGGGACATGTTGGACAATACATTTGGCATTGCTCTCATTTGCTCGACAAAAAAAAAACAAACACAAAAAAGATCGGCCTCTCGGGTGATCTATAACAGCTTCCGTGGTGTAAGCTAGCGTAGGGTGCTGCTAGTTGGAGTCGCAGTTCTATGAGGCTTCTGAGAAGGCGGACAAGAGTCTCCGCGATATTCATCGATTCATCACCGCCGAATGAACCAGGCTGTACCCTGGATGCCAACAAAGATACCAACGAGGCAACCAGTGATCAACTGGAGGTCATACTGATTCGAGGACTGCTAATCAGCCCTTCGCCAGGCACAACAGATGAACCCAAATGATTTTTTCTAAGACTATTTTCTGAGGGTTGACATTTTACGGGGGCGGACAGTTTCTTCTCATCACGGGTAGAATTTACATTCCGCCGGTAGGCATTATATACAGGGGTGACCAGTTCTTCTCGGCAGGGTAGGTATTTGATACAGGGGCAACATTTCTTCTTCCACTGGTATAGTAAGTACCCATCCAGCATCACCCCAAACTCGGGCCAACATGGGAGCCACTGTGGGCCCCACATGGGGTGGCACGTTCAAAGTCACCCACATCCACGTCCGGGATTGCCAGTTCGGGGGCCCACGTGGGGCAAACCGGCTTTCGGGATGTGGACCGTGTGGGACCTCTGTGTGGGCCCCATCGAACATATGCTCACACAATCCTTATACATGCCAATATGGCCACCATGAGGTCTGACGTGGGGCAGCCCGTTCCGTGTTGGGCCGGATTGAAACCATGTTACCTGTAGCCTCATGGGCCCCATTTTGGCCTGACGTGGGCAGCCAGCCCACCTTGAACACCTGGACCGGACTGACCCCTGTGGGCCCCAGCCCAGATGGGCCCGCTGGCTGGGACCTGACTGACCTGAGTTGGTTGACCTCAGATAGATGACCTTTGGCCCCCTCCTGGACAGAAAACAATAGGGATCTTATATCATTGGGGAACCCACATACAGGGTATGGATTGACCACAAAGGTGGAGCAAGTTATCGTGTTGACAATCCAGGCGTCTCACACACACACACGCACACACACACACACACACACACACACACACACACACACACACACACACACACACCACACTGTCACGACTGTCCGGGACTGCGTAGATTCCTCTGACTAAAGTCAATCATAAACAACTCATCTCCTGGCGGTAAACCAGCAACGTATCCAAATATTTGAGCAATCGGTGGGCGGAGAGACAATGTTGATCTCATTTGATAACGACTGAGATCAGGGGGGTCCCATGAGGATAACACGAAAATAGTCTTTTAAATACGATTAGCGATGTTCCAAAACACGCAAACACGCGAATTCAGGATGCCCGCACTCGTGATAGTGGAGCGACGCCCATTTTTGAAATCATCCGAGATTTTTATTTCGATAAACATGTGTGCAAAGTTTCAAGTCAACCCGACGGACTGCGTTGGGGAGTTTATCGCGGCTAACATGAAAATTCTCCGTCGGCGGCAGCGGCGTTGGCGAAGACAGAACCATAGTATCCCCATGTGGGGATAGAATGCATGAAGGAATCAAAAATATGTTGTGTGATATTCTCATGTGCACACTACAAACTACAATGTCAG
Organism: Sclerodactyla briareus; assembly: GCA_026419785.1. Taxonomy (NCBI): domain Eukaryota; kingdom Metazoa; phylum Echinodermata; class Holothuroidea; order Dendrochirotida; family Sclerodactylidae; genus Sclerodactyla; species Sclerodactyla briareus. Next base: position 214,973 of record JAODTK010001566.1, on the reverse strand, counting down.
TTATATAAATATAAATTTATATTGAATAATAAAATACATTCACGATCTGCAGAACGGACCACATTCTTCGTATTTTAATGGTCCAGGCTCATGCACAGTTTGATGCACTGGAGACTTGAATTTCATCTCGCAACTCCTTATGCGACGTATTGAGGGGGGCGATCATGTGAGTGTTCACACGTGGCCCGCGCCTAGATGCAGGCATTCGCTTTGTACCACAAAGCTATACATATGCGTATGTGTGCACTTTGCAGCGCAAGTGCATTCAGTACTGTTAAGATGTCTATGGCCAGCGAGCTCGCTAGGCAGCCGGCACTCTGCACTGCACTGGGGAATTTGCACGGCGGGCGAGCGCAGCGCCAGCCCAGTAAATTTATCGACAGTCTTTTGGGTGATACCGAGTATGCTACGTTAGTTCAAATTGTCACGAAATTCAAACAAATCCAGAAGCATCATTGTGACATTAAAATTTTCTATTTTAATAGCAAAAAATATTGTCCGGCCTCGACCGGCCCGGCCACAATCCGAGGCCGGGAGCTCGAGGGACGAGGCCGCAGCCTCCGAGGCCTGAGGCCAAGGCCGCTAAAAACTGGTCCCGAGGCCGCCCTTGAGGCCGGCTTCTGGCATCCGAGAACATCAACATGGCTAAAACAACCTGATAACAATATCTTTATCAAGGAAACTGAGTGACGTCTAATCAAGCCAAGAATCCAGTTACCTTTTCCTCGCAGCTCCAGCATTCTGCTTAAGGTTTCAAAGAAGAAACAACAATGAACCACAAGACTCCTGTTCTTGAATTACCCTGCTGGATGCAACAACGTCCCGAGCAAACTTGGTAATCGTCCGAAACTTTCAACTCTGGAATGCACCGAATCTTTCTAGATTGTCAATATACGCCAGAAAAAGGAGAGGCCCAAGAACCGATCCTTGGTGATCACCTCTAGTGACTAGAGGAGGATTATAGGGCATAAGGTATTATTTGCATGTACATAGTTAATGATATGAGGAAGGGACTTGGAACTCAACTTGACTGCACAACGGTACGGTTGGTGTTTAGAGCGGTTTGAGGGGAGGTGGCAGGAACGGTAGGGTGTTACCGGCAATCTGCAAAACTACAGCAGGGGTCCCTGGTTCAAACCCTAGTGTCGTCACAGACACCAATTTCACATGCTCCTTGTCTCATGTAGAAAAGTGGCTACACGAGTGAAGCTTACACTATCCCTCATCGGAGGGGTCATTAAATGGGTGATTATGGGCGAAGGATGAGCAGGGATTTCTGACCCTGTCCATGCCTGGGGATTCGGGCACATTTCGAAAGAGGTAGGCGTTGAGTGGTCGGTGTTCTTCATGCTCAGAATGGGCCTCTACAATTCTGATAAGGATTTCCTAGTCAGCTGAAGCACCTCTTGGGTGGAAGTATAACATGAGACTTAAGTAAAAAATGTGTTCGGTTTGTGGTATGTTATTATGCTGCTTGCCAGTTAGAATAAATATGCACTATTTATGTGATCTTGGAAGGCTCCTTGTTACAGAAGTTAGATATTGCGTAGGTAATTCACTACGCATCAGTTGAAGTTGAGTGCTTGTAATTGTGCGGCCTCCACGTGATATGGAATGTTGGGAGGACACCCAGAGCTGATGCTGCATTGGGCAGGGAATGATCCATTTACTTTTGATTTTGTTCGATATTTATTGGCCCAGATGCCGCACTAATAGGCATTATCATCAATGTTTCATATCACAAACCTCTTTGCATCTCACTAACCTTGTGTATGCATTGCTGGGAGCAAGTTAGAGGAATTGAAGAATTTCCTCCTGAATTTTGATGTTACACAGGAGGCCCCAATAAAAGGTACATGGATAATGAGATTCCTGAGGAATGCCTTCAGGAGGGCAGTAGACACATGGCTACATGACTATACTCTTCTCCTCCCCACCTCCCCGGTACACCAACTATACTCCTTCAAAAGTAATTACAGGCACATACAATACGAAGTGAGGTGAAAAACTATGTCCTTGGTATTTTTTCCCGTAGTCATGTAATACATAAGGACTTTGTATTAAAGAATAATACTAACAGGTCATCATTTCTCATTTTCACGGATCCACAGGTGCAAAAAGCGCTGCATTAGATATCACACCATGTTTTGATAGTACCAGAGTCAGAGGCCCTTGTGACTTGTGTGGAGTGAAAGCAAGCAGAACGCCAGATTAGAAGCTTCCGTGGATGTGAGTTTCAAATTTCATAGGGGGTTAAGTGGGCAGTTTATGGGATACCAGTTAGTGGGGGAGGAAGGGGAGGGGGAGGCTCCTTGTACTGGAATGTGAGGGGGGGAAATGATTCGATGATAAAATGATGCACTTACCACAATTAACCATGACCCCTCCATGCCTCATCCCCCGGGCATGGATGGATCCTGGCAGGGGACAATCCTTTATCATACCCCATGATTCGTGAACTACAGGTATGCATATAGAACTGCATTTACTGCTCTGGAATCAATAGTATATACAAGATGTTCAGTATATAGTTTATACTGAAATGTCTTCAAGCATGCAGGAGCAGAGCCAATAATGAGGAGGGGCAGACTAAGAATTAATATCCTGCCCATGGCAAGATTTTGTGCAGATATTTGGAGATAAAACAGCTCTAAAATAAATATTAATGAAAGCATGAGAAATTTGGTTATGGCCGAAAAAATGGTTAGATTGTCGGGAGAATAACAAAAAATACTAGGACTATGTACAGCGATTATCAAGGTAAAGGTATATTTATTCAACTGCATCTTTCTCTCTCCTTGTGGCCAAATCTCCACACTTTGATTGACTTTTAACAGTTCAATTCAGTCATTTGATCCTAAAAAAAACATAGAATCCTGTCTTATTCCCAGTTTGTTACAACAAACATGACATGATGCAATAAAGGTATTTGGAATTGTGTAGGCAATATAGGCTAAGTTTGAGTTAGGGTGAGTGAGTTGTTCAAAAACTCTATGAGCTTGCAATGCCTTCACACTTGCTCCTGTGCAGGCATTGTTCCAAAAATGATGGAAGGTTTAAGTATGTTACTGGGAGTGGCAAACTGTCCAGAATTGTGCCAAATGAATCTTGCAGGCTATGCGTGCAGGTGCCATTTCCTGTGTGTTGATTACCAATTGTGGCGGGGGGAGGGGAGGGGGAGGCTCCTGGTACTGAAATGTGAGGGGGGAGGGTCTGATTTGACGATATTTAAAATGAATGCACTTCCAACAATAACCATGACACCATCCCATGCCTCACCCACGGGCATGGATGGCTTCCTGCAGGGGACATCCTTTAGGGAACAATTCCTGTATCATTACCCCAGTGAGATCGAGCCTAACAGTAGGCATATAAACTGAGTTTACTGCTCTGGAATCAATAGTATATACAAGATGTTCCAGTATATAGTTTATTTACTGAAATGGTCTTCAGCTATGCAGTAGCAGAGCCAATAACGGGGGGGCAGGACTTAAACTCCCGCCCCCTGGCAAGATTTTGTTGCAGATCTTGGAGATTAAAACAGCATAAATAAATATACTGAAAGCAATGAGAATTGGTTATGGCCGAAAATGGTAGAGTTCAGAAGAATAACAAAAAAAACTAGGATTGTACAGCCGTATTCACAGCGTAAGGTTATATTTATCAACCGGCATTCTTTCTTTCTTGTGGCCAAATCTCCACTACTTTGATTGACTTTATAACGGTCAGTCAGTCATTTGCATTCTAAAAAAAACACATAGACTCACTGTCATTTATTACGTTTGATTACACAACATGAAAAGAATGCCCGAACTAAAAGTATTTGGAATTGTGTAGGCAAATATAGCCTAAGTTGGTGTTTAGGTTGAGTAGTTGTTCAAAACTCTATTGAGCCTTTTGCGATGCCTTCACATTTTGATAGGCTGTGCAGGCATTGTCCAAAAAGATGGATGGCTTAAGTATGGTACTCTAGGAAAGGCAAACTGTCCAGAATTGTGCCAGATGAATTCTGTAGGCTATGCGTGCATGGCCATTTCCTGTTGTGTTCTGTATAGTCAGTGCATTAAATATTCGGTCAAATCGGTTTTGTCTATCCAAAAGAGCAGACCTTTTGCCTGCGTCCGAGCAACATACGGTATGGAATGCTTGAAGGTAAATGTGGCCCTTAAGTGTTGAAGCTTAAACTGCCGTTTCAAATATAAAACTGGAATGGCAGTAACAGGTTCTTCGGGATCATTGCTCTTCATGAATGCAGGTTGGATATGATCATATGAAATGATAATTAACCTTCCACAGGGGGTCTTTGTAAAAATAGCTACTGTAAAATGCTGTACAGGTACATTGGGATAATTCTTCTCATTGATATCTGTTGACCGATACAAACTCTATGACAGTATGATCATTCAGCAGCCTCCAATGGCCCTCAATGTGCCTCAATATTTGTGTTTTCCTCTGTTTGTAAATGCACGTACAGTCATGTCATAGCGGACTGTGGATCCCCTGAGTGGGAGGGGGGGGTCCATGCCTTCCTCATTTTCTATGTCTCCTCCGCTGAACTTTTGTTTCAAGGAGAGGGGGCATAGTGGTCAATTTGTGGTGTGTGTCTGTCTGTTCATCTGTCTCCGACTGGGGAGGCCATCATGCTGGAACCTTTTTGTGGAGGTGCAACGGTTTAGAGTTTTCCATGTGCAACAATACAAATTTGCAATATTTAATGAAAATTGGCCCGGAAGCTTGTGTACAAGATATCTCTTGATCCGTAAATGCTTGGTGATGCGTTCGGGTATATCACACAAGTGTAACACAAACTGATTAGATTTCTGAGATATGCTACTTAAGTGATATAATTTGCATAAATTTTCTGGCGATATTTTTGAAGTTGGTTGGATTTCGACGAACTCGTGGAAGATTGTTCATCTCTAATCCCATAATTTTCCAGGGACGAGGTCACCAAAGGTCATTTAATGTTACTATTCGCATTTCCACCTAGTCCAATTTTGCAAAAATTTATCAGAATTTAAAAGTTGGTGTGAATCCTCATGAACCTAGTGGCGCTGGTACAACCTTTGCAACTGATAAATTAAACACAGTGGTAAGGTCACTTAAGGTCATTTAAGGTGAATATTTGCATAATATGCAAATTATTTTATTATTAAAAGTTTTGTTAATGGCCAATAACATTGGAATGATGCAGTTATGGTGCTCGTAGAGATTTTTTCATGTTATTTTGGTTCCATTAGTGGATCACCAACATCAAAGCACTAGGTCAAAGTCACAGGTCAAGTCTTAAGAAATGTGCTTTATTTATAAGTTCAGGGCAAAGAACTAAAAAACCTTAATTTTTTGCATAGTGATAGAGCTTCGTGTGCTACATAGATGAAACCACTCCCTGCTTCATTTTACTTCAAGTACAAGGGCCAAAAGTTTATTTGATTACCTTTTGGCGATAGCATAGAGCGTGTTTATCTGATTAAGTAATGGCTTTGGGCTGGTGCATCACATCAAGCAAAGCATTTTTGCATAAAACCCGATGTCATCAAAGGGAAGGTCATTTAAAGTAAAAAAGCTGCCAACTAATGACATTTCCTGCCAAACAAGCCAACAACTTCCAGTGATTGTATGCCGATAGTTGGGCTGACATTTGGGATTTGGTTAAAAAAAATGGCAATATAATCAGGGTAACATTTTTCATAAAAAACCGGTATGTCATCAAAGAATCAAAGGTCGTAAGGGTTCACTTATGGACAAAAAAACTGCTCGGATAATAGCATTTTCTCCACAACCTCCAAAACTGTATGCGATATGTTGATATGTGAGGCATGGTTGACATTATCGAGGGGAATATTCATCATAAAACTGTTATGTAAAAAAAAGGTAGTTTGAGGCTAATAATCAGATGTCATTATTTAAAATCCTAATAGTCATTCAAACGATTTCTCTCATCACGGCACATGAAAACTCCAGCTCAGCTGTCAAAATTTCTTCCGGCCCCCTCTGACAATAAAGTCAAGGTTTTTTACTACAGTAAGCCTGTAGTGCTCTCTTGTACCAGGAGGTGGTAAAAACTTCCATGCTACAGACTACCATTCAGAATGGGCAGGGTTGCAGGTTTACACTGCAGTAGAGGAGCTTATATGGCCACTAGTGTGGGAGACAGCAGGGAAGTTATGACGATAGATTTGTTGGGCCCATATTGTAATCGGAGGGAAACGATCACTCCAGTAATTGGGTTATACGACGAGAGTCCAGGGTAGGTAGGATCTACTTAAGACCAGTATGTTGTTATGGCTTATTTAAGGGGATTAGTCAATGATGAAAATGAAGGTTTGAATCTTTGAGAGGTATTGAGATTACCCTGACATGTCACCAAGTCAGCGTCGGAAAAAAAAACAGGGGTTGCGGTAGTGCGATTCCGCACCGGAAAGGTCCAAAAACAGCATGAGCACCCGAAAGCGAATAGAGGGGTGCGAAAGTTCAGTGACATATGAGCAAAAATCGCACCCGTAAAATTCGCGCACAACATTCCATAAAACGGAAATGCCCAAGAGCCCAAATTTCGTGGAAACTAAATCCATGTCTGCCGCTCAGTTTTTGCTCAGATTGGCTGTGCCAATATTCGTGATCGATTCATTTTCAATCGAAAACCAAATGCACACAATTACGTAAGTGGATAAGCCTGGACCATGAGGGGGACGTAAATTCCCAATGATTTGCCGCGGGTTTACGTACCAATCCGCCTCTGGTCAGGCCTCGGAATTAAAAGTTGGGAGGTGGCAACGGCATAATGTTCGGAGGCAATTTAAAAATTGCCTTCGGTTCATTCAAAATGGCAGGGCACCAAAGGCCAATTTAGAACTTTTTCAAGGGCCAGCAAGGGGCAATCTGAAAAAAAGACAAGGGCAAGAAGGCAAAGTTTGAAAATACCGCAAAAATGTTCAGTGTAAAACTGTGTAACTCTCTCAATACGTAACATAATAAGCGAGCTCCAGTGTCTTCTGTCGGGCAGTCAACCACGATTTTGACAATGATTTTACAACTCGAAATTAATTTAATCTAGATACTAAAATGAGATCGTTTTTTCATATTTTCATGGAAAAAACACATGTAGCTTTATGGCAATATAATTATTCATGCTATCATGTAGACTACTGAATATTGAATTTATACATGTGATTTGAAAAGTTTCATCGCTGCGGAGGAACTCGCGAGCAACTACAATATAAACCGTATCGCTCAAATCCCACACACACCAATTTAGACCGTACAGCATACTTCTTGTACCGCTAGCTGACCCGCCGCCAATCGCTAGCGGCTAGCGCTTTCCTGCATGCTGCCACGAACCGGTGCGGACCAGTCAAAAACCAGGTGCGCGCACTGCCAATGAATAGCAGTAATTAGCTCAGAACGGAAGTACAATTATGTGACTTACGTGGGCCGTCGCGGTGCATTCATTTTTACTGGTTTGTAAGATTATGTAATGTTATGTGGCAGCGTTACGTGGGGCAGGCCCAGGCCTGGGTTACAGGTTAATTATGCACTTTATCTATGATCCACTACCAATTTTCTACGACAGAAATGTAGCACATGATGGTTGAAGGAGAATCCGATTAATGTGCGATGCGGAGCGAGATTCGAAGGCCTACTCGATTGAATTTTACAGCACAGTGGGCGGTTAATATAAAGATCTGGGATGCGTGACGTCGTCAAGTTTTGACTTTCAACACGCATAGTAAGGTACCATTTGTCATACACGGAATATACGGATGTAGGTGACAAACAATTAACAAAAATGAATGAAAGGGGACGATCCAAGGCCGAATTGAGTAGAAATTGAAAGCGGAAATCTGACACTTCTAATGTAATGGCCTGATGATTCAATGGAAAAACTTTCAGAAGTTGCGGTAGGGTAGTATAGAGTTTGAGAGGGGAGTGCACAGGTACGACGGCAATGAGCATTAGGGCATTCTTTAGTCGTGGGTGAAGATATCGAAAAGATGTTTTGCAATGCATTGTTGAGCACAAACAGTGTGGGCGTTATTGATAGCCTAACCAATCGCTGGCTTTAGCAATTGCATTTGGGACTACTTTTCAATGGTAGACAATAAGCACCGAAAATCCCAAAGTAGCACCCGAAAAGGGATTGAGGGAGGTGCGATTTTTTTTTTAAAGAGCACCGAAATGAAAAAATGTTTCCTACCTTGACACAATTACTGATCATTTTGGCTTAGCCATTTTTTTAATTCCATCACACTCATTTCTGTGAATAGACCGACTGTTATATTCACTATATAAAATTGTGATTAATTATTAACATAGGCTGGAGGACACTGGAGGTCAAATATTGTGTCGATTTTGCATGGGGTTTTCCAAATTTCAGAGTTGCGTTCGATTTCCTGAGCTTGATTGATATGGGCTACCTTAGTTTAGTCCCAAATGTGAACAGGCTTCAAGTCACAACTGGGAGTTAAGTTAAGGCAGTGTGTATAATTGCCCCATTCATGCAAGTTCAGTTCATGTTCAAGTTTGTTGAATTCCCATGAAAATGTAATTCCCATGAAATGTATTAAGGTGTGTCCTGAGATATGGTGAAGTGAGCAAATGGGTCAATTGAAGTTGAATATTGTCTAATATGCATAATTAGCAATCTAGTCACATTCCCCACAAAAACATATATTCTTAACTCTTAAGTAGACATTGTCAATATCAGTCCCTACCAATTTGAATTGATCACTGATGAGTAGGGTGTTAAATGATCATACAAATTTTCAAGCAACACATGGGATGCCTTGTAAATGTTTTGCATGGTGACTAATAGAAGTAAACACTGATCGCGCAACCAGCAAGGATCTGGGGGTGATCGCCTTGTTGAATTCTTTCTTCTAAAGGAAGTAGGGAAAATTTCTTATCCACATGTGGAGCTGCAAATGGGTCATCAAAGTGTCAAAGTTAATACTCGGCCAGTTGGCTAGCAAGGAAAACTTATTGTCCTTATCGCTTTGTGTCATGTCCCGTCAAGGTCAAAGTCTTGGAGCGAAGCCCAAGTCTTGGGTTCTCAGTCTTTAAGCACAAGTTTTTCAATGAAGGATAGAGCATGGCAGTGGAGCAACAATATAGGTCTCAACTGGAAAAAAAAAAGTTGGAGCACGGCCATTTACCAGAACCAGTTGCAGAAGGCCGTGCACGCAGAAAGATTCCTTCCAGCTTGACTCCAGTGAAGCAGTTTCTTTCCCTATTCTCTTTGGCGGTATGGTCACAGGGCAGATGCAGCCAGCCTCCAGGGGTTCGCATATGGCACAATCGGCCCACTCAGAGTGAAGTATCCGATGCCCAGCAGACGCGTGGTCGATTCCAACCTGACGCCTGCCCACTGATCCAAACAAAGACTAGTCTACGTACCTCACTCTGTTGCCGCCCATTCCAAAGAAGGTATGGTTTTATAGCTCAAACCAGCTATGCTGGTTGAGCATGTGATGCCAGTCATTCTATTATCTATCCTCCTATCTATCCTTCCATCTATCCAGGCTGTAAACTTTTGCTTTTTGGGCCAAAAATGTTCGTGCTTTGAGGAATCTCGATTCAGACTGTCACAATGCTTATGACTGATGGTTCATCGTTGACCACCTAAAGGTCAAGGTCAAAATCATTAAAGGGGCACACTGGGCCAATACGTGGAAAACGCCAAAACGCTACTTCTCACAATTTCAGTGCACAGTGCTGTGGTTTAGCCATATTGATGGTCTAACAGCCGTTCTTCTGGGTGTCAGGAATTTTGATCCAAGTGCCCATTTGGGCCCTAGGGCCCATTTATGAACTTTCACACAATGGTTACTTGAAATGATCTCCTCCCACAAGCTTTCAATCAACTATCTTCAAAGCTACATGTAATGGTCCGGGGGTAGAGGGACCATTGGGGGGTATCATGGAAGTTGGGGCCTAGGGCCCACTCTTGGCTGTAGGGGACCCATTGTATGAAATACTGTAAAAAAATTGTATTATAATACAAATTTTGGTTGCACAGTGCTGATGTTTCGTCAAATTGATGGTCTTCTAACAGCCGTCTTTGGGGGTGTTCAGGAATTTTGTCCAAGGTCCCACTCGGGCATGAGGGCCATTTTGTCTCGCCTGAACTTTTTCAAGGAGACATAGGGGTCACTTTGTTGTGCTGTCTGTTTGTCTGTCCGTAGTCTGCGTCCGTCGTACTGTCTGTCGTATGTCTGTCCCATATGTGAGACGTCCCCACCTCGAGATATATGAAACGTGGAAGCCATCTGCTGGGCCTTTTGTGAGGGCGCAGTGAAGAGTTGCCATTGTTGCATCCACTTTTCGTCCCCGAAAAGCCATACGCATTGCATAAATTTGCATATTTAATGAAAATTGGCCCAGAAGCTTGTGTACAAGATAATCTTGATCGGTAGATGCATGGGTGATGAGTTCGGGAGGATAATTAACAACTATGAGAGTACACAAATTGAGTTAGGATTTCATTGCATGATATATGCTAATTAAGTAGTCTATTAGTCGTGGGATTTGACGAAAACTCAGTGGAGATGTGTATCTATAGGCCCAATGAATCACATTACCTATTCTAATTTGCATAATTTATGCCTATTTAAAGTTGGTGAATCCTCTTGAAAATTGGTGGAGGAGGTACACGTTTGATCCTGATCAATTTAACAATAGGAAAGGTACTGGTCATAACAATTGGAAATGAGTGCAGCAGTTAGGTGCTGTAGAGCTTTGTCATAAGAGTTTGGTTCAGTGGTTCAAAAACATATAAAGAAAAGGTCAAAGGTCATGTTTAAGAAGAATGTGCTTTACTTTAGAGTTACAGGCCAAGAGAAAAAAAAAAAAACGTCAATTTTGAGATATGTGATAGAGATCTAGTGTGATACATGACGAAACCAAACTCCCCGCTTTGATCTGAACCTGTCTTCAAAGTTACAAGGGACAAAGGTCGATTTGATACCTTTTGGGTGATTAGCATAGGGCGTGTGTATCTGATTTAAACATAATGCTTTTGGGGCTCTGTGCATCACATCAAGGCAAGCATTTTCATAAAAACCATCATGTCATCAAAGGTCATTTAGGTAACTGGACCAAAAAACTGCAAATAATAACATTTCCTACAACAGCCTCTAGGGACTGTGTGAGATATGGCTTGGAATTTGGGGACATGCAGCATATTACAAGGGTAAAATTTTTCATAAAAACAGTATAATGTCATTAAAGTCATTCGAGATCACTCATGGACCCAAAAAATTGCCAAATAAGAAACATTTCCTGCAACCAGCTTAAAGACGTATGTTGGATATGGCTGAATGTTTGAGGAAGGTGCTCAGTTATGATGGGAATATTTCATAAACTGTGATGTATCAAAGGCACTCAATTATCGAACTAATTGTGAAGAAGTATTGAAATGAGTAAAATAGCCCCTACAAAACTCAATAAATTCTTCGATCAATATTATTACCCTCTCAGCTCCCCATTTAAGAATGGTAAGATCTAGCTCACCGCCATCACTACAGATAGAAGAACTATATCTATTTGAATTTTTACTTTCACTTCAACCCCTCAAGTATGGTATTTCCATTCCTTCCATTAACTCGTATTCCTATCTGTAGTTACCAGACAAGCGATTTCATTATTGTCTTTCCTATCAATCATGCGGCAATACGTGACAAAATGTAGAGGAAATGGTTGCACAAATGGATGAAGCAGCTGCTGAGTTACAGTGGAATCACCCTACTGATATCAACTATATATAGAATAGCACTCAAACCCAGTACTCTACATGTAAAGCCTGAGGTGTCGGTTACACCTGCAGTAGCCTTGTTAGAAGGCTCATTCCACTCTAGAAAAAAGGGGATGGTGCCAAGCAGCTGTGAGAGGGTGGGCTGTGAAGTCCTAGGGAAGTTACGGAAAGTAGTGATGTATAAAGGGAATACTCTTTTGATGAGATATAGGATGAACTTATTAGTTAATTATTGAGTTTATATGGGAGGGGGTCAGTAGGTTAGGAGTAGGGAGGATGATGCCAAGGGAGTAGCAGGTTGGGGAAGACGGGGAAGGGGGGGGTACTGGTCCCCCCACTTTTGACAATGCTCCCATTGACATTAACATTTCACACAGTAAAATGTTGGCCATTCCCCCCCCCCCCACTTTGAGAGGTGGTGACACTTCATGGATCATGCTAAGAAAGATCCACAGGTAGGTGTTAGGTTTGCCTATGTTCCAAGGGGTGTTTGGGGGTGTCGTAATGATGGCGCTAAATGTTTAATTTAAATATTAAAGAGGTATTGGGATACCGTTACATGTACACATTACTCGAGTCACTTTGCTATTGATATGATTCATTTTCCAATCACCACTTATTTCTATAATTAGTCGCTATAATTTAAAAAAAAATTTGGATGATTATGAATATATTACATTATTATGTACTAGATCTGGAGGACACTGGAGGTCACTCAGTTGTCTATTTGGCATGGCTTCCAAATTTCAAAGTTTGTTGATTTTCATGAACCTTCGAAGAATATTGAGGATATTTGAAGTGAGAAAATGGGTCAATGGAATTTCAGGTATTGTGTCTCATTTACATAATTTAGTCACATTTCACAAACTTAAGTCCTTTAGCAGAATTTTAATAGTCGTCCTTACAAATTTGAAGTGGGAATGATTAGTAGGCGTTCTGTTAAATGCTCTAATACCGAAATCTTAAAGCAACTATGGAATGCTTGTAATTGTTTGCCATGGTGACTAAAAGAAGAAATCCACTCATGAACAACCAGGGGAGACATGGGGGGCGATCGCCTCTTGTATGACTGTACGCGATGGTTACTTGAGAGGAATGTCTTCCCACAAGCTTCAATTTATTTTTTGCAAAGTTTCATGTGATGCGACTTGGTAGAGGGGTTGTCCTGGGTTCTGGGAGCTTGGGCCCATTTTTGGCCTTTGGGCCTTGGAGCCCAGTAGGACCTCAGGACCCATATGGCCCAGTGTGGGCTGTTGAATGAAATGCATTTTATGAGAGAATGCTGTGATCAAATGTTCTCCATATACAGTTTGCTGTGAGTTTTATTTAGAATGTGGCTGGGAACACAACTACCAACCGCATCCACTGAAAAGTCGTAGGTATTCACCCCCTACTGGATCTGGGTCAAATGGTCAAGCGCTCACTTGCTCTCCAACCCAGCTCTCACTCACTGTATGGTAATAAGTGTATTGACAGGCTACAGCTAGTTAGCTATAGGCACCTGTACACTATTGTTTCCCACTACACTGATTAAATACAGTAGGGTTTAGACACGATCTTGTTCCCCAAAAATTAGAAATATAAATTATTGAAGCATCGCTGATATGGGCACCCTTCAGGGAGGGAAAAGAAGATCTGAAGGTTTACACTTGGTCAAATATGGAAAATTCTTGTTAGGAAGTCGGTTGTTCTTTTTCCTCTCGTGTTAGGTGGGTACAAAATAGTAGGTATATTAGGCCTACGATCCATACTGAACCCCTAAGCGACAAGTATCATTCTTCATATTAAACAAACAACACGAGTGACAGGTGACAACCGACTTTACTGTTGTGCCAGTCTTACTTTGTTACAGTCCATATTTGTGCCTGATGTTTCAAAGATGCGCAGTTAGCATTGAGATTCACTAAGGCCTGTAAAGTAGTGGTATTCTTGCCACAGTATAGGCCTTCCATTCAGAATTCAGAACAGTCAACTTCATTCATAACGTATTCAGTATGCTAAAATGATTGTACATACTGAATATTTGTCCTAGCTGGCTCTGACAATGCGTAGTGAGCACAGTGACACAGGTGCACAGTCCAGGTTCTTTTGGGACATTTCATGCAAATAGGCCTATGCCAAATGCTTCTTCTCCTAGAGTGGAAAAATCAGATGGATCTTGAACTGTGGTTATTATTATTATAATAAACTATTAGTATATTAAACTGCCCGATGTTGTAGCTTACAACTTCAGGAGGTTCTGAGCATGGTTGGTTGCTGAATATAATTCTATGAGTGAGATAGCGAGCAGAGAAAAGGTGGAAGGTCTCCAGGCTTTCCTGGATGACTACCTCTGGGAGGTTATTATGTTACCTCAAATTCGCATTTCCTTCCCTTTTCATCTGGTAGGCTGTTTCTAGATTGAAAAACAGATCATTCGAGTGAGAAAATCAGATTTTCAATAAAAATTCCTGCCCTTTTTAGCTCAAACCAGCCAGCTGGTTGCGCTATTGGAATTTGCATGTCTATCTTTCTATTTACTTATCATATATCTATCATCCATCCATCCATCCATCCATCCATTAATCCATCCATCCATCCACCCACCCCACCCACCCACCCACCCACCCACCCACCCATCCATCTATTCAATTGCGTTTGTGGCTCCAAACAGTCATTCTGCAATGAATGGTGACCAAACTTGGGAACACAATGTTCATTGACCCATGGACATGTTTGACCTTGTGGAAATCAAGGTGGTCAAATGTCCAGTTAATGAAAGTTTCCACTGGACCGATGGACATTTTATGAAATTTACACAAAGGTACCTGAAATGCATCTATACCACAAGATTTATTTGATGTTCTCAAAGTTACATGTAAATGGTCCATGGGTAGAAGGCCATCAGGTGTTGTTTGGGACTCTGGTCCAATTGGGCCCTAGAGCCCAATATATGAAATACGCAAAATCTTATCTCCAACAAAATTCTGGTGCAAATGCTGATGTTCAGTCATAATGATGATCTACTAGCATACCCTCAGGGTGCCAGGCGTTTTAGACCCAGGCCCAGTCACGTGTGGCCATCAATATTGATTGAATGCTAAGACATCTTTGGGCCTTGCATGATCAAAAGTCGTGAAGGGGCCAATTAGGCAATTGTTTGAAAACTGCCTCCTTCGCAGTCATGATCTGGACATTATCACAACATTGTACATGTGTCTTGGTACATTTGTGCAGTGGGAGCTACAGCGCCATTAGTGCTCTAGTTCATTTGTCATTAGCAGCTAGCTAGCATTGAATCGGTGGTCATGCTTTTGTCTCGCTTAGATGAAGTTCAGGAAGATACGATAGCATAGGTACAGGATTACAGATCCATGAACTGATTAGGTTTTCAGCCAAAAAAATGTGGTATTTTAGTAGTCCGATTAATGATTAAGAAATTCTTTGGAATGTTGATGGAACCGAGTTAGCCAGATTCTCATGGAACTTTGTAGGTATATATAGAGGCGGCTCCCCCCAAGGAGTGTTAAACATAAATTTAGGGTCACTTGATGTCATTTCTACGTGTTTAATTTACCATAATTTATGGCCCGATATTATATTTGAAAGGTAGGGATGCTAAACATTGTCTAGTCCTTCGAACCTGAGGAAAAAAGTGAGGTGGGGCTTAGTGAAGGTGAAAATGAAATGAAAGGATGTGGGTCCTTTTAAAAATTCATGCATTATACAGTTGTGGATTCCTTGAAACCTGTAGACAGGCGTTTATATGAGTAGGCATTTGGAAGGTAGGACTTTAGTCAAATGGGTTATAGCAGTAAAGCATCCAGCCATCAAACTAAGACGTGTCTACCCAGCTGCTCTATGAGGCTTTTAGGTTCTGCCGTTTTCTTATATGAGAAATTAGGCAATACACTGTCTTTGGATAAATGAAACAAACCGAATACTCCGACGGGCAGAAGCAGAAACTACTACTGGACTGTAAAACAGAGGAGACTTGCGGTTTGAGGAACCCACGTATCATCTCTCCGAAAGTTGTTCCCTATGCGCTGAGAGAATTTACCTCCAGTATTTCTCGCTCTGTCCCAACAAATCCAAATAGTTCCCTTCTAAACGCATCTTTCCTCAAGCATAATCACAGCTAATTGCCTCTCTCTGGTAATATTTCTGGACGAGCTGATCTCCCCAGAGGGCTGGTGCTTTGAGGTCAGGTCAACATAGATCAACGCCTGGAAATCTTGTTGACACAATAATTCCGTAATGCTTGCTTGGATCAAGATTGTTCAGTATATAGCTTTTTCCTAGGAATTGAAAGAACCCTATCGTTTTTATGTTGAAAAGGGGGGGACCATGAGGCATTTTTGGTGGCTATGCTCGAATGTGGAGGAAAAATTAGATTTGTAAAAATCCGTCAAGGAACGAAAATTAGAGAGCCTGAAAGTAAAAATGGATGGATGAATGGATGCCAGTCAAGAAATCAGAAAGCCTTTTGGTTCCTGGTTTTCAAAACCGGGTAGAACGAGGAAGACCAGCCGTTAGGGTGATGGATGTGTTCAATTTTGGTCAAAATCCGTCAAGGAACAAACATTAGAGAGCCTGAAAGTAAAAATGGATGGATGAATGGATGCCAGTCAAGAAATCAGAAAGCCTTTTGGTTCCTGGTTTTCAAAACCGGGTAGAACGAGGAAGACCAGCCGTTAGGGTGATGTATGGATGTCATAACTTGTTATACTGTACCACAATGATACTTCACTGCAATTCGGAAGTGATTGTAACAAGCTACATTTCCCAGTGCCGTCATATCAATACAAAATTGTATAATAACTTGAGCTTCAAAACGTGAATACCCTCACTTGGTAAAGGTTTCCACATTGGGATGTTTGGCAAATAGCAAATTGGGTCCATAATTAATGTGGCAGGGTGTCCAGCTAATCAATGTGGCAGGGTGTCCAGCCATGACTACGGGGGAATTGGTCTCGCTAGATATTGATAAACAAAGGAGCACCAATGGGTGCTGTAGCTCAAACTGTAAACATGTACCAAATATTTCATCACAAAGAGACCAAAGAGACTTTACATCTGTCTAATTCACAAATTTCATAAAATGGGCCTCGGGCCCAAGTGGAACCTTGAACCAAAAATTCCTGAACACCCCGAAGGTACAGCTGATAGACCATCATTATGACCAAACATCAGCACTGTGCACCAGAATTTGTAGGAGAAGTAGCATTTTGCAGTTTTCACTTGCCTTTTAATACCATGTGACCTTGACCTTTAGGTGGTCAAAGATGACCCACCAGTCCATAACATTGTGACCAAGTCCGGTCCAGATTCATCAAAGCACAGACATTTTGTGGCCCAAACAGCCAAAAGTATACACACTGGCTAGATAGATAGGTAGAATGACATGGGCATCACAATAGCTCAACCAGCTAGCTGGTTTGAGCTAAAAAGAATTGGATGGTAGCATGATACTATATCATCTAATGTGACAGCCCCTTGAAGGTCAGTTGAAGCACAAACTCTCATTTTTCAGATTGCATCAAATTGCTTCGAAACAAGCCTAGATGAAAATACATGTTTGGATATCCTCACATAAATTTGTATTCCAGACTTCCCTGTTCTGTTTTAGCTACAATAATGTTTGAGTTCTAATGATTCCGAGGGAACCAAATATATGTTATACATCAGTTCACACCGTAATTGAATTGATAATGTTTTGAGTGAGGATTATTTTTCCTTGAACCAAATGGATGCTTTGCAACTATATTGTCCTAAATAACTGTGTGATTCCCCCCCCCCCCCCCGCCCCCCCCCCCCCCCGTGTGTCATGAGACATTGCACCAGTGGGGTGTGTCTCATTTTTCATTTTCAATTCAGAATGAATGTGGTCATGCCTCCCTTCTTACACTAAATAGAAGGAAGAAAATCTTGGAAAAGGTTCATGTTTAGCCTCCCACTAGTCCTCTGACCTCTTGTGTCATCCAATATTAGTATTGCTTTTTATGTTCAATCTGAAATCCTATTTTATCTATCACCCAAAGGTATTCAGACTGTTTGGTAAAGACTCTTTCCCTGAGATTGTTCAACCCCTTCTTGGTTTCTTTCCAAAGGTTGGGTTTGCTGTGGAGATGGACCTCTGCTCGACGAGAATAGTCTTATGCTTATTTTCCTCTGTTGTCCAGCACAAGTGTACCTCTGGATTCATGAGAACATTCTCTGCCTCATATTTTGTATGCGTCAGTATCCTTGTATCCCCCATCATGGGGAGTATTCGGACAGCCCCCCCCCCCCGTTAAGCCCCCCCCCCCAAAAATTCTCTCCTTGATGTCATGCTCCAATTCTTGATTGCAAATTGTTTCTTCTCACCCATATCTTGACATGCTGGATGCACTTTTTTGTTCATTAATTAAGGAATGAACTGCGACTGGGAGACTTCTTCTGGCGAAAAAACAGCCTGGACTCTTAATTAAAGCTAAATTCAGAGTTGGGCACTGTTTATTGCAAGCATTAAAGTCAACCTGCTGTTATTTATTCCTATTCTATTCTCTCAAATAGGAATCACTAAAGGAATTAGATCTATGTCCTTTGTATCTCTAAACAGTAAATAATCAGCTGGGGTAACTATTCATTAGTTCTATCAAGGTACATTGCCATTGCCTATCATACACAAAAGATCGCAGTGCGTGCTGGTGCCGTATTTCCATACCACGCATGCTGAACCAGAGGGTTTTGTTTCGTCATATGACATTGACATTCACAAATGCAACACAGCAAACGTGTCATTTCGCCTGTTTGTATTCGGTTAATACAGCACGCCCTCTGATGCGTGTGTATACTGAGGGCATATCTTCGTGGTGAACATAAACTTCCAGAAGCTCACGCAACCTGACATTCGCGTCAAAAAATTACTGTGTTTACATGGGACGTCAGCATACAACATGCCGAGTATTCAAATTTGTTCGCTGACCATCTGTTGTATTGCAAAAGCACTGACTGTTATTGTCAAAATTACCGACGGCCACGTGAATTGGATTAGCCAATCAGAAGTCTGAATTCGCAATACCGATAGCTTTGGGGATGTATGAATCATGAATATATGATCCACACTGTTCAGGAAATTCCATCCAAGTTTGATAGGTCCCTCACTGTACTTCCTTTTTGTATTTAATTAATATATGACCAATTTTGATGAGATTTCATTCATACATATGTATGAAGATAACATTTTGTCTCACATTCACACCCTGGGGGGGGCAAATTCTCCTGAATTTATAAGCTGATATGAGAAGCCGGTCTGGAAATTGAATGTTATAGAAATTGATTTGTTAACGGTGTGTTTAGATGTTGGCAGTAGATGTGATTGTGTTCACATATATCTCTTCATGTTTGTTGTAACAGGCACTGAGTATGGTGATAGTGTGGCCAGGCAAAAAGGTACACCTTCGACATTAGCAATAACCCCCAAAAAGTGGATTAGCTATTGACAACCAAAAACCCTCAACCCTACATCCCATGACACTTTCCTATCTTATGGTAGCGGAAATCAGTATTTCACAAATTTATATTATCGTTACTACGACTTCCCCAACCCCAATTGACTTTCAAAATTGTTTGACATGAAGCTATACTCAGTGCATGCACTGGTCTTGATTCATACATGCATGATACTTGTCGATAAAGCATACTAGACTGAGCCATGATATACCTGAGCATGATACTGAAGATATAACTGTCAGCTGCATAGCAGATCTGTACACAGTAACCCTCACGCTATAAAAAGTATGAAAAAACCCGGAAAATGGGGGTTTCGCTCAACATTTTCAGTTGTTCATGCTATCATTCTTTTCCATCAGGTCAGTGACAACCATAATGGCGAATCCTCCAATTTTGATATAGTCAGTGTAGCACAAAATTATCTTTTTCAAATCCGAGGCTGAAGTGTCTTGGCATATCCACAGGACATACAGAATAATAATGTGTGCAGTTTCTACCGCTTCATGCTCCCGATAGCTAGAGCTGAACCTTGTACGTAACTCCTTTCAAGAAAGTTCAACCCGATGTGCGGCCAGATTACGAATCAACATCACCTACCTATTAACACCAAATTGCAGCGAGAAACAACCTCCAGTTAGATATCCATGACATAACAGGTACCCCTCTGTTGGATGAAGATGTTATATATTTTTCATGAAGTGAACGTTTACTCATTTCGACAGCGACAAGCGTGAACCTACTTTTTTTTGTAATGTTGAGAGCAACTAATCACTCACCGTCAGGTGTGTATCCCAGAAACTTTACTGTATTTTGAAGGCTACTACACTTTAAGAGAGCTACCTGACCTTGCCACAAGCCTATTGGTTTCATTTCCAGAAAATCTTTCAACCAAAGCAACAGCTATGCATATTCATATTGTTTTCCAGAGCTAAATTTATGGGGCATCCATTTTCACTCTGAGGGCCAGCTGGATGCACAGTACACATGGGCCAATATGAAGTGGATGATCGAGCCATTGTATATCTGGTCCCTGTTAGGGTCTGCACCCAGTGCAATATGAATAGCAATACAAATCCTATAGTTGCTTGCCGGTGGTTCTGATTGCATTTCAGAGGGACAGAACAGCTTAGTGGGGAATTCGGAACTTTTTACAGAATTATTGGTCCGGGAGCCGAGGGCTAGGGGCAATTCTCGTTATGAACACTTGGTTACCTGATTTCGTCATGTTTCTATCCACCTGTTGATAACCCACGTGTACTTACATATTAACATACTCTGATGTGCATGCCTTGTGTTCTATATTGCTTTGACTATCTGGCTGGCTTTGAAGCCGATGGATTAGAGGGCAGACAGCTTGATGGGGAATTATTACTGAATTTGCCAAAGGCCCTTACTAGGGATAGGGGTATGGAAGCCACGCGAGGGTCAGAAGAATTAGTAACATGATGTTAGATTTCCCTATTGTATTCTCCTCCCTATATACAGCAGCGGACTAACTCAAAAAGTCCAATCCAGGGTAGGTGAAATTGTACCCAAAATGCTTTCTTCATGGCATGCTATACCGTAAAAAACTAGGCGGGGGGGATTATTACCAGTATTACATTTCTAAACAAAGAGTTTGTTCGTTTTTTATATTCTTTTTGTCTAAGGGGTCGCCCGCCATGTTCCACTGCTGCACTTATGCAGAACCTCTGTGGCCTTGACGTGTGGTTTTTGGTGTGAGCCAGCAAATCAGCACGATACCCCTAATGCATTGTCATCATATCAGAGCGTTTTATGTCAGGAGGCCATGCAAGCATGGGTAAGTAAGATGAGGAAAACTCAACGGCCCACCTTCTCCCATCAACCTATTCTTACCAAGGCCGACGGCGATTACCCTTGGACAACCAAGATTGACGCACATATGGTGTGACCCCTAACTGTAGGTACGGTGATGCAGTGGTGTGCTGGAATACTGGGAGCCGTATAGGATAAGGCGAGGTGGAGGATTTTACTTTACAAGCTGGATGCACTTTCCTGGTGCCCCTCAACTGGTGAGATATTGTCACCCAGATCACTAAGGGGGAAGGCAAAGAGCTCTGCCAGCTCTGAAGAGGCCCACACAAAGATGGAGTCCCAGCGCCGAGACCGAGTCATTGAGTCATGAGACGAGTCTTTCGAAAAAGGTCTCGAGGACAAGAGCTTGAGTTCCTCCAACAATGGTAAATTACCCTATTTATGTTTAAAGCTGCTAGCCAAAGGAACGTAGAAACCTGGAGCCACTATTGCTAACTTGCATAATCCATGCAAAGTTTTAAAATCTGTTGTGGGATTTCACGAACGTGGTTTGATATTGGCTGACCCTTGGTAACAGGTGTGGAATAGAGTCACTGGAGGCCATTCAAGTTGTCTAATTTTCATGTGATATGAAACTTGTCAGATTTTCAGGAACTTGGTAGGGAGGTAGGTCTGATTTAACTTTGGTCTTCAAAGTCTCAACATAGCTTCGGGGTCAATTGGAAGTTACTCATGTGCCCAAACTCGCAGATTTAGTCACATTCCCACAAAAACGTGGTGAAATGTGCACAAATCACTGTTATGGATGCTCTTAGAAGTGAGTTGGTGAATACAGCCAACCTCTATCTATATGCTGTTAGATTCTGCTATTCAATATTTGCAACTGGCAATTTGCCCTTTCACTCAGGTTGGTTAGAAACATACTCAAATGCCGGAGCAAGGATGACCACTGATCACAAACTGGGACAAAAACTGGTTGGTTCAGGTCCTGGTTGTTGTCTTGTAGGTATGAGGGACGATGTCTTTGCACTGTACTGGTCTCCGGTAGTCCAGGACACCTTTAAAGAAATTCGCCACTTTTTTTGAAGATTCCAATAGCAAAAATACAGAGAAAATGCACTCGACTGGTCGAGTAGGGTGTGTACAAGACAAGTTATATCATAGATCAACGTCTTTTCAAAATTATGAATTTGAGAAGGATTTCAAGATTTTCCAGGCCGTCACGTCGCGGAACAACTGATCTAGAAGCCTGGCAGTAAGTAACTGATGTATGCATCCATATGCCAGTTTCATGCGATCAGCGGTTTATCACAAGTTCCTATACTTCAGCAACATGATACGAGGAAGTCCACTGTCAAAGCGAGTCAAATACATCATTCGGCCATTTTTTATTCCTTGTTGACGCGGAGGAATATATGCATCATGACAGTGTGTGTGTGACGCCTAGCCGTTCGTTAACAAGAAACTCAACCCGCTTGGAGGATCAAGTGCAACTTTGTATATGAGTTGCCCATAATGGTCCCTATTGTTTTGGGGTCAGGTCGAAGGTCATCCTGAGGTCAAAGACTTTTTGAAAGCTGTTAAAACGATTAAGGTCCAGAATGCTTGGTCCAATTCAGGTGAAATTTGGTATGCAGGCTTTATATGAGGAGTACAGGAAAACTATTGTTTTTGGTGTGAATCGGGGTCAGAATTTTGCAAGGGAAATTTTGAACAATGGATAATTGGCAAATGTTAGCTCGCTAACACAATAACTCACCCCACTGTATGGATGAAGTTCATACTTGGTATATGGGTTCCCTAGGGTTTGGGGTCAAGTCAAGTCATCCGAGGTGGTAAAAGTCTAAAAAATGTTGTTAACATGATAAGTCCAGTGCCTGGTCCAATCGGTTGAAAATCGGTATGCCGCTTTCTTTGAGGGGGGGGAAAGTACAGGAACCCTATTGTTTATGGTGTAAATTTCGGGGTCAGATTCGTGGAAGGGAAAGTGTGACAAGGATAAATATTCGGTTAATTTGGCAAATTTTAGCCTCGTTAGCCGTAACTCGCCCCACTTCGATGGATCAAGTTATTATTAGATATGGGTTCCCCATAATGAGCTACATGATACCCATTGTTTGGTTTGGGTCAGGTCAAAGGTCCATATGAGGTCCAAGAGAGGTCAAAGTAAGAAAAAATTTGTCAAACGATAAGTCACAGAGGCTGGTCCATCGGTTGAAACTCGATATGCAGCTTTCTTATTGAGAAACAGGAACCCCATTGTGATGCCCATGTCACTCTATCTATCTATCTATCCGCCTATCTATCCAGGCGTGAACTTTCACTTTTTGGGCCACAATGTTTGTGCTTGGCATTTGACAACTGTTTCACCCAATGCTTATGACTGATGGTTCATAGTTGACCACCTAAAGTCAAGGTCAAATGGCATTAAGATAAAGGGGCACAATGGGAAAATAAGTGGAAAACTGCCAAAACGCTTACTTCTCTACAAATTTTCAGTTACAGTGCTGTGATTAGTCATATTGATGGTCAACAGCCGTTTCCTCGGGGTGTCAGAATTTTGATCCAAGGCCATTTGGGGCCAATTTATTGAAATTTCACACAATGTACTTGAAATTGCATCTCCTTCCACAAGCTTTAATCAACTTCTTCGAAGAAATGTAATGGTCATAGGTCGAGGGCATTGGGGGTGTTCAGGAATTTGGCAGGGCCCACTTTGGGCTGTAGGGCCCATTGTATGAAATACTGTAAATCTCTTCCGAATTTTGGTGCACAGTGCTGATGTTCGGCATAGTGATGGTCTAGCAGCCGTACCTAGGGGGGTGTTCAGGAATTTTTGCCAGGTCCAAGGTCCCACTTGGGCCTGATGGCCCATTTTATAAAATGTCACATGATGGTACTTGAAAGGCATCTCTTCCCAAAAGCCTTCAATTTATTTTTTCGAGTATGTGAATGAATGGACCTTAGGTACGATGGGGGTTCAGGGTTCCTGGGGGCTAGCGGCCATTTTTGGCCCTTGGCCTCGAGCCCCTTAGGACCCATGCCCAAGTGTGAGACTGAAATGCATTTTAGGAGAGAAGTGCTGTGGTTCATATAGTCCTCATATATACAGTGAGTTCTAGTTTTAGGATGTGGCTGGGAACAGTACCAACCTCATATCAGGAAATAGGAATTCCCCCTACTGGAGCTGGGTCAAGTGGTCAAGCGCTAACTGTGCTCTCCAACCCACCTCTCATACTGTACTGTAATAAGTGTATGAACAGGCTACAGCTAGCTAGCTATAGGCACCTGCACACTTACTGTTCCCACTAGACTAAGTAAAGTAGGGTTTAGACATCGATCGTCCAAATTAGAAATATAATAATATCTGAAGCATCACTGATATGGGCACCCTCCAGGGAGGAAGAAATTAGGCTGAAGTTTTACTTCATTTCAAGATGGGAAAATTCTTGTTAGGATGTCAGGTTGTTTTCTTTTTCCTACGGTTGTTAGGTGGGACAAAATAATAAGTATATTAGGCCTACTATCATACGAACCCATAAGTCGCAAGGATCAGTATCATACCTCATATTAAACAAACAGAAAGCATGTGACAGGTGACCGAATGTGACCGTGTGCCAGTATTACTTCTTGTACAGGTTCCCGATATTGGTCATGATGTTCAAAGATGCCGCAGTCGATTAGAGCTTCAGTGAGGCCTTGTAAAGTTGGTGGTATTCTCGCAGAGTATAGGCCTAAATTCAGAGTCAGAAGTGTCAACTTCATTCATAACGTATTGTTATGTATAATTTATTGTACATTCCGGAATATTTGTCCTGACTTGACAATGCGTAGTTGAGCACAGTGACACAGGTGCAGTCAGGTCATTTGGGATATTTAGCAAATAGGCCTAGCCCAAATGTTATTCTACTAGAGTTGAAATCAGATGATCTTGAACTGTGGTTATTATTATCATAATAACTATTAGTATATTAAACTGCCCACGTTATAGTAACAAATTACAGGAGGTTCTGGCCATTTTGGTTGCTGAATATAATTCATATTGAGTAAGATAGCTGAGAGAAAGTGAAAGGTCAAGGCTTTCTAGATAGCTACCTATGAGAGGTGTAGTATGGTATCTTCTAAAATTCGGCTCTTCTCTGTTTCTCTGGTAGGCTGTCTAAGATCGAAAAAAAGCCTCATTTGAGTTAGAAAAAATCAGATTTCAATAACTATTCCTGCAATGTAGCTCGAAACTAGCCAGCTGTTGAGGCTATTGATTTTTGCATGCCTATCATCTATCTATCGATCTTTATCGATCTACTCTGTCTATTCAATGTGTCAACAACTTGCATTTTTGGCTCCCAACACAGTCATTCTGCAAGGAATTGTTGGACCAAACTTGGCACAATGTTCATGGAACATGGGACTGGTTTTACCTTTGTGAAGGTCAAGACCAAATGCATTTTAAGTTACCACTTGGCCCATCAGCCTCTTTTTGTCTCGCAGGAATGAAATTCAGGAGGAGACTTTAGTGGTCACGATGGCCTGGGGGTGGTGTGTTGCGGGGGTGTGCGTGTGTGTGTGTGTGTGTACACTTTCTTGTGAGCAGGATATCTTTCGAACGGCAAAGTGCAATCGCGACCAAAATTTTAAGGGGAGCTTCGGGGTTGGGTGAACATGATCTGATTAGATTGGGCACACAAGTCATAACAAGTAAGGTATTAGCCTATTTTATGTAATTTATTGTTTAGGCTCTGGAGCAAGATACGGAGAAACTGTAGGAGCTATGGTTTACTTGGTTTGGGCATAGGATTAGATTTTCAGCGTAAATACGGTCGTCAAGGTCATTTGGGTCAAAAATACTTTTTGGCGCCCATAACATGGAAAACCGAATGTCTGCCGAGGGTGGGAGGTGCACCAATTGTGATCCACTGTTGACTTCTTGTGACCTTTGACCTCAATTTGACCTTTACGATGTTTTGGGCTGAATCAAATTTTCGTGGCCATTTTCGGATCTCAAGGTACCTTCTGATCGAAATGGGACCAAATTTACCTCCTGTGACCTTTGGCGTGAAGATATCAGAGGTCAAGTTTTCATTGAAATTAAGGGCAGTTATGGTCATAGTGATTTGCCATGGTGATTTTTAGAATCAGCAGGTCAAACTACCCCTGATAATGAGGTCAAAGGCGAATGATGTGCTTACTTTTAGAGTACAGGGCAATGAAAATTAAAACTGTAAAAACAAATTTTTTGTACGTTTTGACAATAGCATCGGCAGTTAACTTGCTGTTACATACTGTTTGTAGGACTGCGTGCATCTCATCGAGAGTGACATTTTCATAAAAACTGACAATGTCATTAAGTCAATACAAGGTCACTATGGACAAAAACTAATATGTTTGGAACAACTTACAGTGACATTGCTTCGCATGTTGGAATTTCAGGCACAGGATGTACTCATGGTGAGAACCTGTTCATGAAACCATCATGTCTCAAAGGTCATTCAAGATCACGTACGGGCATAAACTGCCAAATAATATGTGCTCCTGCAGCACTTTCCGTTACATTTTCCTGATGTGGTTCATATTTCAATACACTGGGTGTAATCTCATCTTGGTAAAGACCTTTTTCATAAAAGGGGTCACAACATCATCCAGGTCATTAAAAGTCAAATAAAGGTAAAAACTAGTTTTTCGGCCATAACATTTTTTTTTTTTTTCTCGGGATGGATGTCATGAAGCACGTTCAAGCTACCGAGATTATCGATGGTATCGTCCATTGATTCTGAAGTTGGTCTTTTCTTCTGCTGAACTATTCAAAGACTGAATGCATGATTTTTAGCTCGCAGAAAGAAAATCTCATGCAAACATTTGATAATGTCCAAGTTGGTGATTCAAGTGGACAGAGTCACTCGCCCGGAATCTTGGGGTTACTTTCTTTTGATCTCAATTTCAATGGAGGAACCATGTTTTACTAGCGACTGTAAGGACGGCAGCTTATGTGCTCAGTAGTATTGGGCGATCAGAAAGTTTCTGACACTAGAAGAGATGCTGAAACGACTGTTCATGCTTTATCACTTCCTGTCTCGACTCGTGCCAACTCCTTGTTGGCAGGATTACCTGATAAGTTAATCTACCAAGTTCAGAAAGTTGCAAAATTCTGTCAGCCCGGTTGTTTGCCAATCAAGGAAATTTTATCACTTACTCCTGTCCTGTATACTTTTACAATACAACTGGCTGCCTCCGCCACGTATCGATTATCCAGTGATGATCATGATTTCAAATGTTTTATGACTTTCCGCCCCCTGGATCCCTGCGACTGGTATCATGGTATGTTCCCCAACGTCCTTTAAGATCTGGTAGAAGTACGACTTCCAGAAGGAAGCTTTCTCTGGTGGAAGTAGGAATCAACTTTCAAGATAAGCTTTCCAGTACTATGGACCCCATAAACTTGGTAACATAGGCCCAACATCAGAACTACACACTTTCAGGTACTTTCAAATCAATCTAAGACACTCTATTTAATTGCTTTTTAGGGACTTACGGTTTCTCATTTGTAATGCTTCCCTTCTGTAGCTCCTTTGATTACGTCTGTAATATGTGCGCGTGTATAAATGGCAATGTTAGTATTATTATAGGCATAAACCAGAATTGTCCCGGCCTGAGGTTGGGGGAAGGGTTGCGCGGCATTGGTGATCCACTCGTGGCCCCCCGTCTGTGTGTGAACCTTTGACCTTTACTATTTTTTTTGGGCCAAATCAAATTTTAGTGGCCATTTTCCGGACATCAAAGGTACTTCTGATCAAAATGGACAAATTTCAACCCAACCCCACCCATGTGACCTCTGTGTGTAAAGATATCAGAGGTCAAATTTACAGGGTGGCATCGGGATTAGGTGCATTGAATCTGATTAGATTGTGGGACCACAAGTCACTATTATGTAAGGTATTAGGCCCTTTTTTATGGTACTCTATTGTGCAGGGCTTCTATCAAAGATCCCGATTGAACCGTACTGCTATGTGACTTGTTTGGCACATGATGTGGGATAAGAATAATGTCTGATAGATTTTCAGCGTCAATATGGTATTGAGTGTCTAATTTGGCATGATTTTGCAAATTAAAGTTTGTCGGACTTTTTTCATTCCATCACCCTCGTTTCTGGAATAGAGCAATCGTGTGATTATTCACTATATAAAAAAATGTATTATTCAAATATGGTGGCGGACAACTGGAGGTCATTCATGTGGTCTATTTCGCATATTGTTTCCCAATTTTTCAAATTTGGGTTTGATTTTTTCCTGGAGCTTGATTGGTATCAATGGTATACCTTAGTTTAAGTCGTCCCAAAAGTGAACTAACATTGACTTGAGGCACTGGGGGTTATGCAGTTGTGTATAAATTGTTCATTCATTGCAAATGTTCGTTCGTGGAATTCCCATGAAATGTTTTAAGTGTTTGGTCCTGAGATATGTGAATGAGCAAATGGGTCAATAGGAATTAATTTGTGGTCCGATTTGCATCCTTTAAGCAGTCTTAGTCACATTTCCACAAACTTTTACTCCTTCAGTAGACATTGTCAATAATCAGTCCTTACAAATTTGAAATTGATCACTGATTAGTAGCGTGTTAAATATATACCAAAATCTTGAAGCAACACCTTGAAGCCTTGTGATTGTTTGCATGGTGACTGTTAGATTGAAACACTGATCGCGCAACCAGGCGAGACGCTGGGGGTGATCGCCTTGTATGAAATTTCACACAATGGTACTTGAAATGCATCTCCTCCAACAAGATTCATTGATGTTTCTTTCAAGTTACATGTAATGGTCCTTGGGTAGAGGCCTCTGGGTCCATTTGGGCCCTAACAGCCCATATATGAATGCTGCAAAATTTGTATCTCCACAAATGCTGTTGCAATTGCTGATGTTCAGTCATAATGATGATCTACTAGCCATACCCTCAGGGTGCCCAGGGAGTTAGGACCCAAGGCCCAGTGTCACTTTGGCCCATCAATATTGATTGAATGCTGAGACATCTTTGGGCCTTGCATGATCAAAAGTCGTAAAGTGGCACAATATGCCATTGTTTGAAACTGCCTCCTTCGCCCTCATATCTGTGACCATTTATCACAACACGGACATTCTTTGGTACAGCACCATTGGTGCTCTAGTTGGTGTAATTCGGTGGTCAGATTCGGGAAGAATTGGGAAATTGTGAAAAATTGCTAATTGCTAATTGGCCGATTTTAGCTCGTTAACACATAACCCGATCCCACTTGGATGGATTAGAAATCATACTTGGAATATGGGTTCGCCATAAAGAGTAACCTGAATCCCCTATTGTTTTGGGGTCAGGTCAAAGGTCATCCTAGGTCAAGGTGTGAAAAATCTTGTCAACACAAAGTCCATAATGCCCGGTCCGAGCCCTGTCCGACCAGGTTGAAATTCGATGTGCTGCTTGCTTATGAGGAGTATAGGAACCCTATTGTTTTTAGTGTAAATCGAGGGTCGTTTGGGGGAAAATTGGGAAATTGTGGAAAATTGATAACTTGATCCCACCTGGATAGATCGAGTTCATACTTAGTATGGTCCCCATAATGAGTGCATGATCCCTATTGTTTTGGGTCAGGTCAAAGGTCATCTGAGGTCACCAGATGTCAAGTTTGAAAAATAAGTCCAGATTGCCTGGTCTGATCAGGGTGAAATTCAGTATGCAGCTTAATTATAAGGAGTACAAGGACCCTATTGTTTAGTGTAAATCGAGGGGTCAGATTTGGAAATTGTGGAAAATTGATAATGTGGCGAATTTAGCGGTTAAACACAATAGCCCACCCGGATGGAATCAAGTTTCAACTGATTGAACCCTGTTGTTTTGGCTCAGGTTAGAGGTCACCAGAGGTCAAAGTGTGAAAACCGTTAAACATGATAGTCCAGAAAGTTGTCTCAGTCTGAGCTGTGTAGCCTACTTATGGGGAGGAAACAGAATTACAGGGAACCCTAGGTTTTGGTTCAGATCGGGGTGTGAATATAGTTGAATTTTGCCAATTTAGATTGTAAACATGATAACTCAACTTACCTTGGATGAATGAGGCCCATACCGTGTGTGTCCTCAGAATGAGTTTTTTTTACATGAATCCTTATTGTTTTTGGGTCCAGGTCAGAGATCACCTGCGTTCACCATAGGTCAAATATCGAAAATCATGTAATCAGTTGTGTTAGCTTTCATTCAAGTGTATAGGAACCCATTTGGGGACGGGGGGGGGGGGGGAAAGTTTGAGATGGCTCCCAGAGTTTCATTTTTCATACAGTAATATTATTGGCAGAGAGGTCATGTCCCCCCCCCCAATTCTGGAAGAGAAAGAAGCCTGTGCCTTGTGTTAACAGCCTGGTGTTATTCCGCCACGGCACTACAACCACAATCCTCATGATGCAGCGTACAAAGTATTATGCCACTATCGCCCCTCCCATCTAATGACTATTTGCACCATGTGGACGTTGTGTTCAGAGTGCTCAAGGTTGGTAGTGCAGCTATTGCATAGAACTGCAGTGCTTCACTCACTATCCATCTACAGAAAGCAGTTGAACCCCAGCGGCAGACGTGTCAACCAAACCAGAAGACCACCAGGAGAAGTAGCTCAACTGAGGTAAGGACCTAGTTAAGTAACGCAGCCAGCAGCACGGATAATACTCACCATACAGTAAAAGGACCGTTTTGTAAAGGACTATCACAATTTTCTTGAAAGAAGTGCTTTACCCTGATCTGGGACAGGTTACATTACAGCACTCTGACAATTGAGGAGTGGTTTGGTCCCCAATTATCACCTGGGTCTCATGCAGCAGCTAAAAAATCTAGCATACTCTACTTATTGCTCAGACCAGACTCTTCTTGTAAAGATCATTTGAATATGGAGATTGAAAAAACATCAGTGTACCAGAAATGTACTACCTATTTTGTGTTTGCGGTGAGTTAACAGGTACTTTTGAAAAGCAAAACATTAAAATATTAGATATGGTAACATTTCGCGAGAAAGAATTTGTTGTGACTAGACTATTTTGGAAGTCACCGGTCCCTTTCAAGGACCATAACCAAATTGAATTGAACTAGATAAATGCACCTCTCAAACATTTCAAGGGACCAGGAGATCCAATGAATAACTGACGGGCAATGGACTGGCTCCCCCCAGTCCTTTCAAGGGCAATGAGCAACTGACGAGCAATTACTCAACCCAAGTTGCTTTTGAGGATCCATAGACCAAACTGAACAAAGCTGACCCTCGATCACGTTTAAGGACCATAGGGGAAACCCACCACTGGAAACAACTGCAATATCAACGCCACTATGTGTGCATGGGATAATGACTCACTCACACACTTGTCCCAGGGTGAAGAGTGTGTCTTGCAACTTGGGAGTGCATGAGCCCTATAAAGAGAGAATTCATAGGGAGGAATGGGTCCAAACCTATTAACTCCACTCCTTAATGTTATGAGTGATAAAAGGTGAGACTGCAAATAAAGCTGATAAAGTACTCTGCAAAAAGATAAGAAAAAAACTGTGCTGTTTATTATCAACCTTGGTAATTTATATAGGTTACGTGATTATCACTACCCCTGTTGATAGCATTTCAACTATAATCCAATTCAGCCCCGCCATGTAAGTAAAATTACAAAAATATGTGATACACAATTTGTACATATCAACAATACATATACAATTCTGATATAGTTTTTTGTTTTCCCCCCCAAACCCACACTTCCCAGTAATTTACAAGATACGAATACAAAGCAGATGCCCTATACTCTGTCAAGTCAATGACAAAACAGGTTGGTACAATGACAATTAGGACACAGCTTGGGTAGTGACTTCTGTTGCCTTGAAAAACTACCAAACGATAAAAAGTAATGAAATAGAGCTATATGAGAGAAACACTGTAGAAAATGCGAAATTCAGGAATTTTAGTGTCAAACCTAGAAAAAAAATAAATAAATCTGCATACATGTGGGAATTAATGTGCTATTGATATCATATTAATACAACCTGTTGCCAGCAACTGATATGTAATTTGTTTACCAACACGCCTCCAATTTGTAGTTTTTAAAACTTCACAATATATTAGTACCACACCCAATATTTAAGTGAACAAAAACCTCATTGCCCGGGTTTTGATGATTACCACAAATAAAAACCATGATGAATTGGTCATGTGTCTCTCTTGTATACAATGGAAACAATCAAAGCTTGTTGGAATTTCAGTGTTACAATGAAGACTATCATAATAGACCACTACTGTTGCCCGCATAGTAAACAAAGGTAGTGGCCTACTAGTCAGCAGTGCTATGGTCTATATACCCCAATAGAACCTTTGAAAGTTCTTCGTTAAATGTAACGTAATCCCTGGTATTCAAATGGCAACATGGAATTTCAGGGTAACAATGAGACTACACCTAATAAAACACTGCATGTCAACAGCACTGCAATTAACCTTTGCTAAGACACCAAATAGGGTAACCTAGAGCACAATGGTGCTGTAGCTCAAATGCACAAATGTACCAAGACGAAGGTGTTAACTGTTAATAGAGACCACGACAAGCAGTTTCAAACAATGGCTATTGTGTTCACGATATGACATTGATATCTATGCCAAGGGGGATGTCAATAGCAGTCAATAGACCTTGTTAATCGTTGGTCAACGTCAATCAAAGAATGACCAATGAGAGAGAAAAAAGGCAATTTCACCCAGTGGCTATTGTGTCCCTTTAATACCAGGACCTTGACCGTACACAGGGTCAAAGCGTGTCCGGAAGTGCGGTTGAACCTGGGTCCAGGTTTGATCACATCCATTAAAGAATGATGTTTACTCTTTGCGATGTTACGTTTTGATCCTAAGACACTAATGAGTTGCATTCCAGAATCTACAAATAAGCTGAAGGAACTTTATGACAAAGTTTCAAGAAAATCTAATGTATTTGTAGGAGATCCATTGGAAACTAGACAGGTGCAAGGTGGGTAAACCGCCGACATGTATAATCCCTGCAGGAATGGCATTTCTCGAGCCTCGTTGAAGAAAGAAGCACATTGGAGTTATGTCCATGTGACCTCGGTGACTTTGAAATACCTGCATTGTTGTTCAAGGACCAACGGTAGTCAATTCTCACTTTTCTTTTGAATCGTGACAGAGTGAGAAAAATCCAAATAATAATTATAAATGCAAATTTGACTCTGGGGACCTTGAAGCCCGTGCCCTTGACCCCTTGTGATTGTGAACCTTGAAATAGTTGTGATGTTGAGTGACCTTGAATTTGAAAATTTACACCCGGTTCATGCATTTCGGGACCCACTGTTGTCCCCACCATCGAGTTTCATGTAAATCCGACTACCTCTGTATTTTCGCCAAAAAAACAAATTTGCCTCCGGGGGACCTTGAAATCCCGCGTCAGTTTTTCGAGACCAGTTGTTGTCCCCAACAGCCAAGTTTCATTGTAAATCGGACCCCAACTCTGTTTTTTCGTTCAAACCCTGCGAATAGAGGTGGCACGGCCCAGGGGTGGAGCGGGCTTCAGAGGCAAACATGCAGGGACGCCCCACTTTCGAACTCCTCCGAGATTTTGCTAGGACGGACATGTGTTCCAAGTTTCAGATCGATCGGGCTAAAGCGTTGAAGAGTTATTTGTGCTTAACGCCGAGTTTCGGAGGCGGCGGCGGCGGATGCCTGCGCTCACCCCCAAACTCTTACAGTGTTGCGGGGGAATAAATTACTACACAGCTTGCCCTTTATACGACCATGACCTTCACAAAATCAAACATGTCATGAGTCATTAACATTGTGTCCAAGTTGGTCGACACCCATCACAGAATGAATGTTTCTGGGCCAAAAAGGCAAGTGTTGACACACTGGATAGAGTATGACAGGCTGTAGGGCCCAATTGGTGGATCCTCGGACCAAAAAATTTTGAAAAGCCCGTAGGTACGGCTATGCCACTCATTATGATGAAAACATCAGCAATGTGCCACTAAAATATGTGGAAGGGAACGAAACATTTACGTGATTTGACATGATGGGCCCTCGGGCCCCCCACTGGGTCTCTGTCCAGAATTCATGAGAACCTTGAAGGTACGGTTATTAGACAGTCAGTATGGCCGAACATCAACATGACTAGTCCATCAAAATTTGTAGAAGCATTTGCGTGATTAACATGATGGGCCCTAGGCCCACTTAGGCCTTGAGCCTGAGGTTACAAACCCCCTGATGGACACATAACCAAGGAAGTATCACATGTAACTTCGAAGAAAATCAATTGGAACTCGTGAGATGAGATGCAGTCAAGTACCAATGTGTGAATTCGATGGAATTTGTGTGAATGCGGCCATCGGCCTCAAGTGGGACCTGGTAAAAAATTCCGAACACCCCCGGAGGTACGAGAATCAATGATTCACATGATGGGGCCCTGGGTCCTAGATCCTGGGCACTTT
This sequence comes from Sclerodactyla briareus, assembly GCA_026419785.1. Lineage (NCBI taxonomy): Eukaryota > Metazoa > Echinodermata > Holothuroidea > Dendrochirotida > Sclerodactylidae > Sclerodactyla > Sclerodactyla briareus. Next base: position 180,523 of record JAODTK010001566.1, on the reverse strand, counting down.
AGCGTAATGGCTATTAGACCATCATTATGAAGCCGAACACCGCATGGTGCTGCAACTAAATTTGTGGGAGAAGATACAAGAATTTTGCAGTATTGCATATTAAGGGCCCTCAGGCCCAAACTGGGCTATGAGCCCCAGGAACCAAATCCTGAACACCCCAATGGCCCTCTACTCAAGAACATTATGTTAACTTTGAATATAAAATCACTGAGTCTTGTGGAGGAGGAAATGACATTCCAAGCACCACTGGGTTGAAATATCACCAATCGACCCTCGGTGCCCAAGTCAGACCTTGGACCAAAAATGCCTGATCACCCGCGAAGGTATGGCTTTTAGACCATCATTATGAGTCCGAAACATCAGCAAGGTGCATACATTGAAGGCGATATTAGATTTTTGCGATATTTCACAAATGGGCCCTATGGCCCCCAAAGTGGCCCTGGGCCCAAAATCCTGAACACATCAATCATGAATTTGCCTTCCACCAAAAAAAAGATGATATGTAACTTTGAAGAAAAATAAATTGAAGCTGTGGAGGAAGATGCATTTCAAGTACCATGTGTGAAATTTCATAAACTGGGCCCTCAGGGCCTATGGGGACCTTGGACCAAAAATCATGAACACACCCAGGATATGGATGATGATGAACCATCATTATGACCGAACATCAGCGATGTGTGCACCTAATTTGTAGGAGGAGACATTTTGAAATGGCCTAATTCCCCCTTCAATGACCTGTGACCTTGACCGTACACAAGGTTCAGAACAGGTCCCATGGGTACCATTGTGTCCACGTTTGGGGTGACAATCAAGAACAGAATGACTGTTTGGGGGCCACAAAAAGGCAATTGTTGACACACATGATAGAGTAGATTTTAAGATAGAGTGACAGGCAGATTCCATAGCTCAACCGCATAGATGGTTTGAGATAAGAAATATACGTTTTGATTAAAATGATCCTAACAATCTAAATGTGAAAGTGAAAGTCGGGAACTAAACAACAGGTAGTAAGTTGTGATTGTCAGCAACATTGGAAAAAATGATACTGCAATATTGCATATTAACCTGGATGTTACTATCTAAAATTTTAATGCCTCTTAACATCTCCGATAGAGATTAGTCTCTCTGCCATTCCAGCCGATGGATTTGTGATCAGTTCAGAAGGGTTCGTGATAATTGCCAGTAAAAGTTATTGTTCTGTTTGATGCAAATCTGTGCATCAATCTGGTCAAATATAAATAGTGATTTTGGATGAAACCACCCAATGACATATTGAAGGGACTGTTCAGTTCTCAGGATCCTACAAATCTTTCAGGAACAAATACTTTGCCCGTATTATTCTCCCTTAAACCCCAACAATCACTTTTCCTGTCAGTCGGATATATATATATATAGAAGTTACAGATTTAACCCAAGACAAGCAAAATAAGGTGCCAAATGCCCATTGTTCTCTTGAGGTTAACTAATTTATGTGGTAGCAAGATGGGAGCACACTATGGCAGGAAATTAAATCAGTATAATAGGAATACATGGAAGTTTGGCCTTGATGCCAAGCTATTGAGGAGCGTCTCCAATCTACAGACAATCATCTTAATACTTGGGGGGGGGGGTTGATCTATTCTTATCAAAGGCACAAATAGTTCTACAGCTTTGGGTAGTCACCGAGAACTATATATCACCAAAGTTACATCACCAAAACTTCTTGTGGTGCCTGGAGCTGGATACGATCAGACGTTTATTTTCCAAGTTGAAATTTTGTTCTGAACTCAATAGGATCAGTGCTGTGATTTCTACATTAGGTGATACTTTTATCCTTAGATCCTGTGTCATACTTTCCTTTCAGAGTGTTTTGGTTATTACTCCCAATAACTGAGGAAAGGAGACAATCATTTATGACGTTGTAAATCCTCAATGACTGATTAGACGCTATATAAATATGTATTCTATTCTGTACAGTGGGAAGAAATATAAAGATCTTATTAACTGTAAAATATGGAATAATTAGTATCCCTCTGGGGATATGTAACTTATGACACAAACAAGCATTTCTTCATTTAATGATCCGAAAAGAATTATGTTTATATTCCTATTTAAAATGATCTGTTCCCACCCAGCTATTCCCCTGGAGGTAGCAGGCTGTGTGATTAGACCCATGCTAGCATTATGCAACATTGTCTAAGGTGAAAGGTTGAGGTATTGTGTCAGTCTGGTCAACGTCTAACATGTCCAGATCATCAACGTCTGTTGGACCTATGTCCTCCTCGTCCAGTTCCCCCTCAAACATATTCTCCAAGATGGACTGGACAGAATTCAGCCCTGATGAAAGAAAAGGAGTAGTGTATTTGAATTGTTCCAATCTACCTGGATCTTCACCTTCTGCTGAATAAGATGCGTCACCCAAACTCCTCCATAGACTGCATGCTGGCCACATGTCATCGATGGTTCAAACTGTTTGGAGGTCAGGTAATATGGTTGTGTACCTAGGGTCAAAGACTGAAATGTGTTGAAGGCTCAAACTTGAGATCAACACTCAACTAAAGTCAAAGAAAGCCTGAATCATCCTTGTTTTGAACAGCCTGAGCGTGGGGCCTGCCTCTTCAAATTAGGCAATTTTTTTAGGCTTCAGATATTGATGGCGACCATTCAGAAAGAATCGCTCCATGCTTCTTTATCCCCAATATGCCCACATTACTCCTCATCTGACTGAAGGGGCAACTGGACACATTCACCAGAACAAACCTGCATGTGTCATGACACAGTACCTTCCTACCTTCCTGGTTCACCCGTGCCATGCTGGCACAGGTGCTATTGAACTAACAAGATGAAGATTTGTTAGCCTGCTCCAGTGCTTTACATATAAATGGTACTAACCACATATGACCAAATTCTAACGTATGAGAGTTAACTGAATTGGGAATGCAAGTTAAACATATTGAACATGTTTTGTGAGAATGTAAACATGTGAGAATGTGAATATATCAAAAATAATTTTGTCTTATACTTCCCACATAGCGTATTCCACCCGGCCGCTCACAACAAGTTTTCATCAAAGGGCACTAATTAGGAAAGCACAAATGAAATTAATGCTCGCCAATGACAGCTGGAAAATCTGTTAATTGTTCTAATGCCGTCTCCGATACTGGATCATTACAATATACTGTATTAAGCAATTTGATTAGGTCTTTCCTCTCCACGTTTATGACCAATCAATGTGCAGCCCAGCACAAACCTTGATTTTCATTCTGTTTAATTGTTATCTTGAAAAGTGCGGACATGTCAACACTCACGCGAACGTTGTCACGACTGGCAGATTGCCTAGTTTTATACAGACTTCAAAGTTTTTATTTGTGATAGTTTTGTGATGTTAAGTAAATAGCGTACATAATCAGAAAATGCATATCATCTAACAGAAAATTTGTAAAATTTCTGTTACGCACGGTGAATATATGCAAATTGCGTTTAGAGGAAAGAGTTCTGGTTTAAACTCTCTGCTCGCTCTGCAGAGGGCAAAATTATGCTGCAACAATAGTAACTATCAGTGAAATACGCTAACAGGAACCATGCCATATAGGGTCCCCTTTGTGAAAGTTGCGTAGCCAAAACCAAAACCCCTTGAATCTTGTTCACCGTGCATAGATAACCTACAAGTGTTGTATAGGGGACATGATTAGGCCTACTTCGCAAAATGTGCAGATTTCCGATTGACGCGACTTCATTGTGAATCTAACTTTCAGGACTGATTGGCATTGACCACATTTGTCTGAGGGTTTCGTGCTTTTGGGTATTGTAACAATAATAGAATAGCTTGCAGATTATATAGCGCTCGTCGAGACGTTCTCAAAGCGTTTTTTACGATAATACCCTGATCACAGAACCGGTACGCTTCTGACAATCCCGGAGATACGTTGTGGCATTGTAGGAACAGATTGTACTCAAATTCCTCAAAGGTGGGCTTCCCAATCATCGTTGTGGGGGGGGTGAGCAAGGAGGCAAGCTACTTTGTCCAAGGATACACCGGAAAAGTATTAATCGGTATGGGATCTTACCGCAACCTTACTATCACAGTCGCTAAAACTCTACAAACGAGCTAATTCGATCTGTTCCAAGAGTTTATGCATCATGACAACGCCTTTGGGGTGTTGTTAAGGTTATTATGAATTTCACATCTTTGCTTACAAGTATATACAAATCGAGAATCATGTGCAGTCCGTGCCATGCGATACTGGTTAAATCACAATCTCTGCCCATTGCGTTGTTCCCTTACATCGGGCTGTCCATGAATATGCAATGAAGCGTGCTGAATTTTGGTGATAAATCCAGCAAGCACGAGACTGCCAGAAGGATGATACCTGTTCGTTTTTTTTAGTTTTGTGCATTACTTCACACTATTGCTTCAGCTCGTGAAAAAGTAAGAGGGCACCTATGGGAGGACCGAGCGGGGCCATATTCATAAAGGATACAGTAATTAGTTCATTCAGGATACTTTAATGACTCATGATTTCAAATTCCTGAACACCCAATAGGTCAATGAATAAACTGACAAGATATTGGTAATCTAATCCTAATCTGTAGGAGGAGCTTTCTGCAAAATTCGCCTTCATGCCTCTTCACGACTTTGATCTTGACATCAAAATGTAACAGAGGACCAGGGTCAATGAGCAACTTTGGTCAACACCTCTCAAAAATTGACGTTGTGGTCGGGCGAGAAAGAAGTTCACAGACTAAGTAAATGGATAACACTTACTTCCCAAGGCAAAACTGGCTGAGGTCCATATCTTCGTGCTCAGTGGCCTTTGGCCGTCACAATTCAGGTTAGGCGTGAGCTCCGTCCTGTCAGTGAACACCGGTTTCAACTCTGGTATTGAGAGAGAGGAACAAGATTTCAGAATCGCGTGGCCCCCATGTAGTGGAATAGTTTATTGCCATGTGGAACATGTGTCCTAGTCTTCATCTGCGAAAGCATATGAAATGTGCTGCAGGAGCTTGTATCAGGGATTTGTGAGAAGCTTGCAGTAATAAGCTTTTCATGGTTGTTAGTGTGCATGCTCGCCACTAAACAGACAAGATCCTATCCAGCCTTCGAACTGTCAACACTCCTTGAGGAAAAACCCCAATTCATCCCATCTTTCGGATGTTATTGTTGGACTAGTATGGGGGAAATTCTCGGAACTTCGTGCTGTTAGGATGTTTAATTTTTGTCAGAGAGGTTTAAAGAAAAAGATTGTTCTGCACACTGTTCGTGCAGTATGGAACTGCCAGTTTACGACCTTTTACACGATAGATTAATAATCTCATTTACTGTAACCATGAAAAGCTTATTGTGGGAGGACAGGTGTGATTACACGGACATGTTTCACATGGCAAAAAACATTCTAACTACACGAGGGCCACACAACCACTGGAGAAATAATACAAATGTACATACAATTAGTGTAAGCAACAAGGATCGTGTAAGCAAACAAGGATCTACCTCCAATGTTAAAGGGCATCTATACAGCACAATTTATACCCACAGTTTGTTGTGGGCTTTTCATGTGCTCATGTATGATTGGACACCACAGGCAAAATGGCTGCGGGTTTCAGGACAGGTTCAATCAAAGACAAGCGTGTGTGGCTGGCACAAGAATTGTGGGTGAAACTGTGTTGTATCAATGCGCCTTCACTCATATGAAGAGTGGCCAAGTAAGCAATCAGAAGCAGCAATAAGGCTTATCCCTCCGTACTCCAGTAAAGGAAGCTGGGTAATGCTTATCAAACGTCTTACATGTTACTAACTCTGTATTGCATTAAATAAGGTGCAACGGTTGTGTAAAGATGGCCTTCAGTATTCTGGTCCTTATGTTCAGTACAAGTAGGAGTTCGCTGGCATTGATAGAAAAAAAAAGGCCCTGATCATGAGCGGCGATTTGTGATGACTCTTGCGGGGGAACAATACTCGTTCGAATGGCTAGCGCTTCCTATAGTGGGGTGGGGTTCGGGGGTTTGATGATGGTGTTTTTGTTGTGAAGCAAGACCATTTTGGGAATTCTAGGGGGCAGATCAACTCATTCAACATGAACTTGGTTAGGGCAAAATGGAATAAGTATATTAAACTATTCTGAGAATTCAGAAGCAATATGATGGGAGGGGGTGGTTTCAACAATGTATTGCACCCCTGGCCAGGGGTACAGTAGTTCTTGCGTTAAGACGATTATTGTTTGTGGAGTTCGTTTCTGAAGCTGGATTGTTCTTATATGTATACACAAAAAATCTGCGTCCGATGGCTGAAAATAATCTTCTTGTCCCCAACGTACAAAAATTGGGCGGCGTGGTTCATGAATTATGACGCAAGAATCATGTTTGAATGTAAACTAGTTGAAGACAATCCTGATGTCACGTGGGTAACAGCTAATACAGTCCAACCATGCCCAGGAATATTTGAATTCCGGAGGGGGGTGTGTTCTTTATCAGTGCTGTGATTGGCTCCCTCCAACTATTGGAAGGAGTTTGCAATTTGGACAAGATGATGATTACAGATACAAACACAACATGATGGCGCACTGCAGTAATTCTGCGAGTGGTGTACAATAACAGGCAGGAATATCGGGAATACAAAGTTCATCTTGTCTTAACACAAGACTAGGGGTACAGGGGCCCATGAAGCCCCCTGTTGAAGTCCAGCGGCGGAGCCCCTGGAAACTGAGACAATTGTTGCATTCTGGATGGCCGAGCGGAAGAGTATGCCATTGCAGTGCCAAGTCTTTCTGTGACAAAATTCTGAAACAATGAAAACCAGGCATAAACTAATCAAAAATTAGGAAAACGAAATGGCCTAACAATATGCAACCAGTACAGAGAATACAGAAACTTACAAGGAAGAAAGGGGATGGGTGCTGCCAAGTGCATCTTTTCTTCCATGTGCCTTTGGCTGGGGAGAGGTAACTAAAAGTACTGCAACCTCTAGCCACAGAGGTACTTAGGGACTGAAAGGCTCCTTGAGGCAAAGTAATGTTGGTGCATCCCAAGAGGTATATTGTGAATGCTAAATGCCTGATTTTCTGAAGCAAACAGAGCTATAGTTGCAGGGCTGGGCTATGAAAATGTATGTACCGTAAAAAATCCAAAACTCACATGCACCACGTTGCCCTCCAAAAAGATATGGATGTGCTAGACGATTGGGCTGATCGCTGGGGAGGCTCAATTGACTGCTTCTAGCAGAACAAGAAGGTCTCATTTGGTGAACTGAATGTGAGAGGAATGCCATAGGACTTTCATGTTTACTGTGGGGTAAGCCACCTGCCATGGGGTGAGCTTAGTGAGGAGGTGATGATTATTTTTTTTTTAGGTGTGAGCGGTGATATTCTAGGGAGCTCATAGTGGGGGTAGTCATCTTCATGTTAGGAGCCAAGGTGAGGTGATATTATAGGGAGCTCATAGTGGGGGAGGTGATCTTCATTACATCGGTTAAGTGTGAGGGTATATTGATAGGGTTAAAGTTTATCGTGGGGTTAAGTATTCATCATTATGTGAGCTGAGTGGGAGGGTGAAATTAATAAGAAGTTCAAGTTCAGAGTGGGGTAGTATTCTTCATTGTGTGGGCTGAGTGTGAGGGTGATATTAATAAGATTCAAGTTCATAGGAGGTAAGTGCATGCATTAGTATGTGAGCTGGGTGTGAGGGTGATATTAATAAGAATTCAAGTGTAATAGTGGGGAAAAAAATATGTTTCTGATGTGGGGATGAGTGAGAGCTGTGATATTAATAAGAATCAAGTTAGAGTGGGTAAGTCATTCATCATTATGTGAGCTGAGTGTGAGGGTGAAATTAATAAGAATTCAAGTTTCAAGGGGGGTAAGTATTCGTGGAGCTGAGTTTGAGGGTGATTATGTATAGAATTCAAGTTTAGTGGGTAAGTTCATTCATATTATGTGAGCTGAGTGTGAGGGTGATATTAATAAGAATTGAAGTTCATGGATGGGGTAAGTATTCTTAATTTGTGGGGCGGGAGGAGGTGTGATATTATTAAGAATTCAAGTTTATAGTGGGTAAGTTCATTCACATTATGTGAGCTGAGTGTGGGGGTAATATTTCAAGTTTCTAGTTTCTCAATTCAAGTTTATAGTGGAATAAGTAATCTCCATTAGGTTAGCTAAGTGGTGGAGTGATAAGAATTCAAGTTTATAGTGGAGTAAGCAATCTCTATCAGGTAGGCTATGTGTGATGGTGATATTGAGATATGAAATTCAAGTTTTATTGGTAAGTATATCATTCAAAATTATGTGAGCTGAGTGTGAGGGTGATATTAATAAGAATTCCAAGTTTATCGTGGAGTAAGTACTCTCCATTAGGTAGCTCATCATTATGTGAGCTGAGTGGGAGGGTGGATATTAATAAGATTAAGTTTAAGGGGCAGTTCTTTAATCATTATGTGAGCTGAGTGTGAGTAGGAAATTATAAGAATTCAAGTTCATAGTTGGTAAGTTCATTCATCATTATGTGAGCTGAGTGTGAGGGTGATATTAATAAGAATTCAAGTTTATAGGGGGTAAGTTCATTATCATTATGTGAGCTGAGTGTGAGGGTGATATTAATAATAATTCAAGTTTATAGTGGGTAAGTTCATTCATAATCTATGTGAGCTGACGTGTGGGGGTGTATAATAGAATTCAAGGTAATAGTGGGTAAGTTCAGTCATCATTATGTGAGCTGAGTGTGAGGATAGATTATTAATAAGAATCAAGTTTATAGTGGGTAAAAGAAGAGAGAGAGTATTTTTACAAGAGCAAGAGAGACGTAGCAAAAAGCGTAGAAAAAAGCAGTATTAAAAAGAAGAGAGAGAGAGTTTAACGAAGCAGAGACCCGCAGAAGAAGAACAGAAAAGACTAAAAGAGAGAGCCAAAGAGAGTAAAAAAGAGAACAGAGCAGCAGAGAGAAAAGAGAGGCAGAAACAAATGGACAAAGTTCATTCATATTATGTTGAGCTGAAGTGTGAGGGTGATATAATAAGAATTAAGTTTATAGGGTAGTCATTCATTCATTAGTGAGTGAGGGTGTAGGGTGAATATTAATAAGAATTCAAGTTTATAGTGGGTAAGTTCATTCATCATTATGTGAGCTGAGTGTGGGGTTGTTGGGGTGATTGTTTGGTGTTTCCGTGATTTCCGGTGTGTGTGGTGTAGTGGTGTGTCTGGGTGGGATTGTGTGGATTTGTCTGTGATTGGATTTTGCGGGGGTGGAGTTTGTGATTGAAGTAGTTATGTTACGTGTTGATGGAGTGATTTGGTTTTGGGTTGTGTGTGTGTGGATTGTGTGGTGAGTTTGTTTTTGATTGATATTAATAAGAATTCAAGTTCAAGTGGTCAGTTCATATCATTTATGTGAGCTGAGTGTGAGGGTGATATTTTAGGACTTGAGGTTTATAGTATGGTAAGCAATCTTCATCAGGTTAAGCTGAGTTTGAGAGGAATATTGAAGAACTTGTCATTATCATAATTCCCCACCTAAGGAGTACCTCTCACTGTAAACGTGGCTGATCAAGCTGCAATAATATTGATCCTGAAAGTCACTGACTCACCCCATAGCTTTGAAGCCTAGTTCCTCGATTTCCTTATGGACTCGACTCAAGTGCTCTTTGACAGGGAAAATCAACCATGAACCCACCGCCAGGGGGGTATGAATGGACAATAAAATGCTGGAAAAAACAGTGAAAGAAATATTACTCCTTACTTCTATATAGGATGCCAAATAGTTGAGTGTTCAAATTACGGTAACATTGTTAAACGTGAGGCACAAGAAAACTCATTGCGACTTGTAGCCAAAGCTTTTCAAATACTTGGAAATCAATGCAGAATTGGTTGTATCCTGTGAAATAATTCAACAATGCCAACATGCTAATTGGACCAGTTAGGGGGTGGAGGTGGGTATTTATATGACTTCTTTGCACATTAGTAGCTGGAGGGAACTGTGGACATGACTATTGTGTTCAGTAAAACAACAATTACGTATAGTGACAATGGCCAGATGGATATAAATACATACACCATATTCTAGGAATTTGAGGAAGAAGTAGGCAGTGTCCTTTTGATAATTTTTTATCACTTGCGATGATGATGACCAATGTGATGTGGAATAAGATGAAGTGAGTCTTGCTGCTTTGTTTGTCACTGCAACGTGACCAGCTGTGATCAGTAAGGAAGATTGCTAAGGGAAAAATACCAAGCCAAAGGAAAACATCTAATGAGAATCATATGTGATTGGCTATGAAACATCACCCCTGACTCACAAAGTTCATTAAATATTGAGATATGTAAATTATAGGTTTGTAAGTGTCACAATGTAAGGGCGAGGCATCCAACACCTGTCCACCTGTGTTGATATCTCAATAGGAGAGATGGTTGTCACTAGTCTTCCCTCCAGAGCCGAGAAGAGAATCCATAAAATAGGTTTCGCATATCACTGGCGTAGCCAGAAATTTTGAATTGGGGTGTCCATGGGGGAGGGGTCTAAGGAAAAGGGCTTTGGAAAAATTTTGCATTCTAGGAACCCTCAGATGAATCTGGTTCAACATTGCCATCATGTGAGTCATTGTTTCCTATACAAAAACTCTTGTTTCTTTGAGAAGTGGTCAGATATTCTATTTCCACGTGGCTTGAGGGGGGGGGGGGGGGTGGGGGGGGGGGGGGGGGGGGGGGGGGGGGGGGGGGGGGGGGGGGGGTTGGGGGGGGGGGGGGGGGGGGGGGGGGGGGGGTGGGGGGGGGGGGGGGGGGGGGGGGGGGGGGGGGGGGGGGGGGGGGTGGGGGGGGGGGGGGGTGGGGGGGAGGGGGGGGGGGTGGGGGGGTGGGGAGGGGGGGGGGGGGGGGGGGGGGGGGGGGGGGGGGGGGGGGGGGGGGGGGGGGGGGGGGGGGGGGGCAGAGTACCATTTTTCCCCAGATCTTGAAGCGCGAAAAAAATTGCTTGTTCTAATGAAATCCCCCTGAATTTCGTCTTTGTCTGAATTTTGATCATTTTCAGCCTGTATATTCGGTCTCACTTTTTTATCCTTTTCTCGAAAAAACTCCCTCATTTGGACCGAATGAATCAACTGTCTTGGTAAATGAATTTTGAGGGGGTATCTACGCTCCCCCCTCGTATGGTCATGCCAATTCAGCTGGCCAGGATGTACCCATGACATGCTAATAGCCCCAGGAATCAACAATTGCATAATCTAATAAAACCTGATTTGCCCGCGCATCTCAAATAGTTTTTATCGGTTTGTATTAAAAAGCTTACAACAAAACCACGGCTACTACTACTACGCGCAAGAAGCACGCAATTTTTTTGCACATTGCTTGGATATCATTTACGATATCCCAAATTCGTAACGGGGGTCAATAATTTCTGGAGTGGTTTTCGTCATCATTTTGTCACTGTTTTTGCCCAACTGGGAGGGCTCTCGCCCTCCGCCATGTTGGTTGGTCATTGACAAACAATTGAACAGCAACTGACTGGGAATGAGGACAAGGGAACAACATAAGTGACACATTTTGTTGGAGGGGTATCTACGCACCCCCCTCGTATGCCAATGTCTTCTATGATCTGAAGAAACTGCCGAACTCCAAATGGTAAAAATTGGTATATATAACCGGTAACTACTACTACTGCGATTTTGAGCAATTCGACTAGCACATGAGGAAAGAGAGAGCCGCGTAAGTGCCTAAATGCTGTTGTCATTAAGTGAAAAATTGGAAAAAAAATCAATTTGGGGGAATTCGATTGGGGGGGGCCATGGCCCCCCCCTCTGGCTACGCCAATGTTCCAGATTGACGAAGCACTGCTGCTATCAGAAGCTGATAACAAATTGAGCACAGGCACCGCAGAGTTTTCCCTTCCAATCAGACATCACCAATGCATAAACCTTTGCAAAGGTGGACCATGATGCCACGTTAACATCGACAGACGCCAGTTAAGATTTCCACATACAGCATTGCAGCCACTTCTTCCTGGAATGTGAAAGAGTAGAGCATTGTGGAGCACTGACGGTGTTTCTGATCCTGGGACCACTAGCATCCAAAAAATAGATGGTTTGGAGGATGACTCACTGGTAAGCAGCCTGCTATTGTAGGCTCAGTGTGAAGTATCAAAACTTCACCTGTCAATCTTTCCAATTGAAAAGCAACTGCATAACAATCTCTTCTCTTGTGCACACACCTGTCACACTAACATTTTTATACTGGCACCTAGCCACAGGGCTGATTCATCTGTGACAAAGATTTTGGAATCATAAATTAAAACCTTCAACAACTAAGACCTGCTGAATAATGTTTGACTTATGACAGGTAGTTTGAACTGATTTGATATCTTCCAGTTCAGGAAGCCAATACGTGTATATTTATTCATCCCTCAACTTATGATGGCTTACAATTCTTTTGAGTGACCCGCGAGTAGGCTAGCTTCCTCTAACTTAACTCTTGCATGCGAGGTCACTCAGATCATTAAACTACACTACTATGCTATGACAGAACCAGGCAGAGAGTGGAGATTGGGGTTACAGGGGACCCAACTAGACCGGGGGGGGCCCTATTGGATGAAGGACCAGGTCAGTGGGATATCTTATACCATAAACCTGAGTCTGCTGGCATGATGAAAACCAGGAGAGGTGGAAATCATCACCCCACGCTGAGCACTTTATATGAAGGCCAGTCGATTTGGGATAGTATGTGTTGCGACCACACTACCACCGCGCGCGTAGAGGGGTAGCGCCCGGCATGGTGGGTGAATCATACAGGGCCATTATAGGGTACACCTATGGATTAAACCAGCAGATGTTGATATTCCCCTATATAATACCACCCTATGATGGAAAAAACTAAAATAGGCAGAGGGTGAATAACTAAACCATTAGACCCCATCTATAATACCACCCTATGATGAAACAAGGAAAACAAGGTGAATAATTACACCATAATACCACCTATGATGAAACCAGACAGGGGATGTAATCAGTACACCACCCTACCACCCTATGAGGAAACCAGGAAGAGGGTTGAGATAGTTACACCACACTACCACCCTATATTGAAACCAGACAGAGGGTGGTTATCATGACACAATAATACCCAAACTGTTGATGAAACAGGCACGCAGATGATATCATTACACCACACCACCACCCTATGATGAGACCAGGGAGAGGGTGAAGATCTTTACAACACACTTCCACCTTATGACAAAACCAGGCAGAGGGTGGGATAGTTACACTACACACTATCTCTTGGGTGAATGGGTAGAATATGACACAAATCAATGCTAATAGCTGACTTTCGCCTTAAAGGATATCATGCCATGGTTAACAATTAGTGAGCTCAAAAAAGCGTATGCTTCTCCTCATGTTGAGAATGTTGTTGAAGTTATTGTTGCAGTACTGGAGGGTGGTCCTCCTACCACTGGAGGGCGGTCTCCTACCACTGGAGGACAGTCTCCTACTATCCAGTGGAGGGTGGTCTCCTACCACTGGAGAGTGATCTCCAACCACTGGAGGGTGGTCTCCACCACTGGAGGGTGGTCTCCTACCACTGGAGGGTGGTCTCCTACCACTGGAGAGTGATCTCCAACCACTGGAGGGTGGTCTCCTACCACTGGAGGTGGTCTCCTACCACTGGAGAGTGATCTCCAACCACTGGAGGGTGGTCTCCACCACTGGAGGGTGGTCTCCTACCACTGGAGAGTGATCTCCAACCACTGGAGGGTGGTCTCCTACCACTGGAGAGTGATCTCCAACCACTGGAGGGTGGTCTCCTACCACTGGAGAGTGATCTCCAACCACTGGAGGGTGGTCTCCTACCACTGGAGAGTGATCTCCAACCACTGGAGGGTGGTTTCCTTCCACTGGAGGACAGTCTCCTACTATCCAGTGGAGGGTGGTCTCCACCACTGGAGGGTGGTCTCCTACCACTGGAGAGTGATCTCCAACCACTGGAGGGTGGTCTCCTACCACTGGAGAGTGATCTCCAACCACTGGAGGGTGGTCTCCACCACTGGAGGGTGGTCTCCTACCACTGGAGAGTGATCTCCAACCACTGGAGGGTGGTCTCCACCACTGGAGGGTGGTCTCCTACCACTGGAGAGTGATCTCCAACCACTGGAGGGTGGTCGCCTACCACTGCAGGACAGTCTCCTACTATCCAGTGGAGGGTGGTCTCCACCACTGGAGGGTGGTCGCCTACCACTGCAGGACAGTCTCCTACTATCCAGTGGAGGGTGGTCTCCACCACTGGAGGGTGGTCTCCACCACTGGAGGGTGGTCTCCACCACTGGAGGGTGGTCGCCTACCACTGGAGGGCGGTCTCTTACCACTGGAGGGTGGTCGCCTACCACTGCAGGACAGTCTCCTACTATCCAGTGGAGGGTGGTCTCCTACCACTGGAGGGTGGTCTCCTACCACTGGAGAGTGATCTCCAACCACTGGAGGGTGGTCTCCTACCACTGGAGGGTGGTTTCCTTCCACTGGAGGACAGTCTCCTACTATCCAGTGGAGGGTGGTCTCCTACCACTGGAGGGTGGTCTCCACCACTGGAGGGTGGTTTCCTTCCACTGGAGGACAGTCTCCTACTATCCAGTGGAGGGTGGTCTCCTACCACTGGAGAGTGATCTCCAACCACTGGAGGGTGGTCTCCTACCACTGGAGGGTGGTCTCCTACCACTGGAGAGTGATCTCCAACCACTGGAGGGTGGTCTCCTACCACTGGAGGACAGTCTCCTACTATCCAGTGGAGGGTGGTCTCCTACCACTGGAGGACAGTCTCCTACTATCCAGTGGAGGGTGGTCTCCACCACTGGAGGGTGGTCCTCCTACCACTGGAGGGCGGTCTCCTACCACTGGAGAGTGGTCTCCTATTCCCATCACTGGAGGGTGGTCGCCTACCACTGCAGGACAGTCTCTTACCACCAGACAGTCTCCTGCTAGCTAGTGGAGGTCAACCTACCACTGGAGGGTGGTTTCCTTCCACTGGAGGACAGTCTCCTACTAGCCAGTGGATGACGGTCTCCTACCACTGGAGGGTGGTCTCCTACCACTGGAGGGTGGTCTCCTACCACTGGAGGGTGGTCTCCACCACTGGAGGGTGGTCTCCTACCACTTGAGGGTGGACTCCTACCACTGGAGGGCGGTCTCTTACCACTGGAGGGTGGTCTCCTACCACTGGAGGGCGGTCTCCTACCACTGGAGGTGGTCTCCTACCACTGGAGGGTGGTTTCCTTCCACTGGAGGACAGTCTCCTACTAGCCAGTGGATGACGGTCTCCTACCACTGGAGGGTGGTCTCCTACCACTGGAGGGTGGTTCTCCTACCACTGGAGAGTGATCTCCAACCACTGGAGGTGGTCTCCTACCACTTGAGGGTGGACTCCTACCACTGGAGGGCGGTCTCTTACCACTGGAGGGTGGTCTCCTACCACTGCAGGACAGTCTCCTACTAGCTGGTGGAGGTCAATCTACCACTGGAGGTGGTTTCCTTCCACTGGAGGACAGTCTCCTACTATCCAGTGGAGGGTGGTCTCCACCACTGGAGGGTGGTCTCCTACACTGGAGGGCGGTCTCCTACCACTGGAGGGTGGTCTCCTACCACTGGAGGGTGGTCTCCTACCACTGCAGGACAGTCTCCTACTATCCAGTGGAGGGTGGTCTCCTACCACTGGAGGGTGGTCTCCTACCACTGGAGGACAGTCTCCTACTATCCAGTGGAGGGTGGTCTCCTACCACTGGAGGGCGGTCTCTTACCACTGGAGGGTGGTCTCCTACCACTGGCGAGGCGTCTCCAACCACTGGAGGGTGGTCTCCTACCACTGGAGGGAGGTCTCCTACCACTGGAGGGCGGTCTCCTACCACTGGAGGGCGGTCTCCTACCACTGGAGGGTGGTCCTCCTACCACTGGAGGACAGTCTCCTACTATCCAGTGGAGGGTGGTCTCCTACCACTGGAGGGCGGTCTCCTACTGTACAATTATGGCAGCTACAGCACTGACGAGGCAACTTCTCAGGAGGGTAATATAGGTTGAACTTGTGCAGTGAACTCTATAAAGCCACTACTGTAACAACCAACACCATGACATTGTTCTCACATTTTCATATAAATGGCGTGTCCGTAGAAGAGACTGGCAAGATCCAGCTGCCATCATGACATTGTTTTATATTCAATTCACATTGCTACAAGTTATTTAGGATTGAATGCTCTGTAAGGTCTGAGAGCTGTTGTGCGATGAGTTAATCAATGCAGGATGTGCAGTGATATAGGTAATCGGCCACATCCATGGCCTGAGAATTTGGTACAGGATGTATTCACATATAGGTAGTGCATATTGATTGTTAAATTGCCAAAGAAATATATACTCAAGATAAAGGGCTGCCATGCACTGACAAATTAGTCTGTTCCCATGTAATTAAGTTGCTTGTACCTGAGAGTAAGAGAGGAGGGCCTGAATGGAAGAGATGGAAGAGAGACATGTCATTCCCCTCCCCCCACCAGTGTTTCCTAAATTGCCCATTCACTATGATTTTTCCACAGTTATTTTGGGGACCCAGAAAGCCAAAAAGGCTCAGTGATTCCTTGACTGCCTTGACCTCAGAGGACCCTGACTCTAAAACAATATGGTTCAAGTTCTCCATGTGGGGGAAACCCATACCTAGTATGAGCTTGATTTATCTAGGTGGGGTAGAGCTATCATGTTCACAAGTGAGAATTTGTCAAGATTAATTTTGGTTTGCTTATAGAATTTCATCAACTTCACACCAAAAATGACACAATCTACACCAAACACTGTAGGGTTTTGTACTTCCATGAAAAAATGCATACCAAATTTTAGCAGACTTTTGACCTCTGTTGACTTCACTGACCTTAACTGACCAAAAAACAATAGGATCAATGTACTCATCAAGGGGAACCAACATACCAAGTATGAAAGGATAACAGGTGGGGTCAAGTTCATTATCATGTTAAAAAAGCTAGGTGTACACAACATTTATACATTACCGACAAACACACACACACACACACACACTGCCATGACAGCATCAATTCCTTCGACTTCATCAAGAAATAATTTTTTTGAGAATTTCTCACAGTGTTTCTCCATAAAAAATCATCAAAACAAATGCGGTCGAGTTGTCAATAGAGCTCAACACGAGAACACAATACATACCACAATAACACCTCCGAAAGAGAATATGGATGGCCCAATATTACGAAGTGTTTTCATGATAACTTTGAACCTGCAAAAGAGAATGGGGTCACTGTAAAAAATATGAACAATAACATGTTTGCATTGCCTCCTGGCTAATGCTTGCATGCTAATTACAATGAACAGGATGCATTGCACACCTGGGGCACTCAAGGTTGTGTTGTTTGTACGTCGTTCCGTTGATAATTATGTCTCGATACATTCACATTAACAATGGAAGCTAAACCCCAGTTTGATTTTTATGTGTTCAGTGATCTACTTGAGGCTCTATGAAAAACCCTCACTTTGATATTCTTGAGAGGATTCAATCCACTTTTGACAGACTATTTACCACACCAAAGCAGGGAAGGTATGCAAATTAACTTCTGAATTTCCCATCTGTGATAGGCAGGGCTTTCAGTTCAAAGCCACTAAACGAAGCTAACAGAAATAGGAGGAACCCAGTGGCCCTACTACAAGGCAGTATTTTTGGAACTGAAACAAGTTTAGGCCAACCTGCTCATAAACAGTTACTAGTGCTGTCTGATGCTCACTGTACACCCAACATCTTCATTGTGATACCAGAAAGGGGTATTAACAAGTACCAAGTAGGAGCAGAAAACAGAAGCGAGCTACCTTGCTGAACATATCCAACAATATTCACAAACAACCACCAAATGTCACTCTAAAACACACATTTGATTAGATTTGACATATATTCCATTCGTTAAAAGATTCAATAAACTTGTTCAACTTGGCATTGCTGCATTGGATAGAACATTCAATCTCTCTACCCATGAAATAATATGATCTGCTGAACTCATGAAAATTCCATTATCTGTATTATATATTTTTTTCTTCTTATGAAACAGTTTTATTACAGGTCCACCAGTCACCACAGAAGGATCACCAGAGATCAACCACTCTTCTTCATCTATCCATTTTTTAATGAGAAAACTGTGAATGTTAAAGAAAGAAAAAGAGAAACATTTTCTTATCGGAATGAAAATTACAACAACCAAAGTTAAGGGAAGTGTGAGATTACCTCTCGAAGTTGTTGAATATATGACCAAGCGCAAACCCGAAGTACCAAGACAATGTCTAATGATCGCTTCACTCCACCTACAAAGTAAAACATATGTGGAAGAGACAAATGAGCTGGAAAAACTCTGAATGCAAGGTTCAATGCAGAATTTGACCCAATGCTGAAAACCAACATAATCATGGTTGTGTGTCAGTCTTCTCCCTTGAGTGGTGACAGTAGTCTGGTTATCACCATTATATACGATGCAACAGTGTCAGGGAATCAAACCAGAGGATTCAATGAATCAAAATGACCTGAACTGCATCCCATTGGAAACAAAAGGGACCATGAGTTATCAACAACGGCAGAATAACTTCTGGCCAGCCCAGAGACTAGACAGAACTGAACTACCTGTCATTAGAGTGCACTATGATTTGGTGTGAAAGTGAAGGAATTATGAAGTAGTTGTGACATATCAAAGCAAATCTTATGTAGTGTCTTCCAAGTTCTAGGATGGTTTCAGTTCTCTCCTTTAATTGCCTCTTACCAGGACAGCCAGAGAGCAGTCCATGAGTCATTTGGACTCCCTAATTTCTTGATTGCTACATGTTTTCACCACCTATTTGGACTGCCTGTACCCACCATCCTGGGTAAGACCCTGCCATGTTAGAATGAGCAAATTCTACAACTGCCATTATGAAATATTTTTAAATTCATCTAATCTGATAGAAGCACACTGGATGAATGCAAACACTCAGGCTCATGTCCAAAGCACATTGTTGCCCCAATAAAATGAAGCGGAGAGGTTTCGACATGAACACAGGAAAGGGAACCACCTTTTAATGCAGTGAGGGTTCCTGAGCAGAGAATCAAACCTATTTTCAGGGCCCAGCAAACGTGCAGACCTGGATACTGCACCTTATTTTATTGTCAGCACCGCCAAACGCACCGCAAACGCAGACCGCAACTTGCAAATTGCCTACTCTCACCCTGCTTCATTCCCTTGTGCTGAGCGACCAGCGAGAAGGCAACTTGTACTATTTTTGAAGTCTTTGGTAGGACCTGAACAAGATTTGAATCCCGGCCTCCTGGGTGGAAGGTCAATGCTCTACCAATTGTGTTAACCACTGGTTGAAAAGGCTTCGCTACAATATGATAGACACAAATGCTACAGGCCTATTTGGTCACCAAAAAGCCTGCACAGGGATGTAGAAGAAGAAATCAAATTTGTCATACTTGAAGTCTTCTCAGCAAGGAAATGGTGGATGTTTGCATGGAATGATAAAAGCAACGCAGAACTCTAACGAATATTCACGGAGAGGGAGGCAGCCTTGGCAGCGATGGACAGTACAACAGCCAGGACAATCACAGTGAAATCAAATCTGAGGAAAAAGATGGAAAAAGATTCAAATATTGATTGGATGCTAGAACCAGAAAATGGCCAACAAGGTGATCCCTGGACTGATACTTACTTGATCAAGCGGAGCATTGTCAACTCACAGGCTTACAATGATTTACAATAGGAATCATGTAGTACTCATTCATGGGGAGTCCACATACCAAGTATGAGCTTCCTCCGGCCAGGTGGGGTCGAGTTATCGTGTAAACAGGCTTAAATTGGCCCAAGTATCAATTTTTCAGTTCTCAAATTTTCTCCCAAAACTGAAGCCCCAGGCTGAACTAAAAACAATAGGGTTCCTGACTCCCCATAAGAAAGCTGCATACCAAATTCCAGTGACCTGTCTTGACCTCAATGACTTTCGACCTGACATGATGAGAACCCATATACCAAGTATAACTTCATCCATCCATCCATTCAAGTGGGGTGCAGTTATCGTGTGAACAACGGCGAGGTACACAAAACACACACAAGAGTGGAAAGATGTACTTGGTTGAATGAATGTCATGTTGTCAAAAGGATTGAAGAGGCATTGTTCATTGATATAGGGTTCTGCAGTAGCATGCCCATTCATTCCCAACATTGACTGAACCTCCCACCAATGGACGACAGGAAGTCATGAAATTAACACAGCGGCAAATTGTTATGAACCGAAATTCGCCCGAAAAAATCTGATCCCCCTAAGACTAGGATTCCATGGATGCCAAATGGTTGGAAGGTAAGATTCATACTTTTGCGAGGGAGGTTGATTTTTAGAAGGAATTGAAAAATGTATAATAATGTAGGAGCGGCCTGAATATATGGCGACCATGTGATAGGGAGGTGGAGGCTTTGAGGAAGATATTCAATGGAAATAATAGTAGTGAGCGGCAGTATTCATTGCAGCATCTGCAATCATTAGCATTGCCGTTCAAGTGTTGTTCCACTTATCTTTGGAATTGTGGCTATGGACTTGTTTATTCCTGTAAACAATTTCAGATGATTTAGATACATTTTCATGTTCATACTTACATGCATCAGCCATTCGCGGTGTTAAGACATCCCCACCCCCCCCCCCACATCTGCATCCATAGAATCTAGCCTAACTCCTCAAGTGAAACCACTCCAAAACCCAACAGATGTAACATACTGATTGAAAAGAATAGAACAGAACACAATTGGTCACTTACACATCCCAGGGGTTAGTGAAGTATCGGTAGAAGCCGAGAGCGTAGAGCTTAAAGACAATCTCCAGGCTAAAAACTGGGAGGAAGAACCACTCAGCACGTTACTCTGACACCCATCAGGACAGCATTGAGGACGATCAAAACATCAAGGAAGTACCCAAAGAACCTTGAAAGAATGAAGAACAAAAACCCCAAAGTCACACCGAAGCAACATTGATGAAGAATTTATGTCCCTAGCCTGGAGGGCTAGGGTACAGGTGAAAAAAGACTGGTCGATAGGACATGTCAACATAGTGAAGGCTGGATCAGGAGGAGTACTGACAGTGGTGAAAAAAATGTATGTATGAAATATTCACTTCTAAATGTTTATTGACTGTAATTATATTGTTAATATGTGAATGAGTGATTCAGGAATGAAATCCTCTCATTTATGGAATAATATAAGAATTAAACCTGAACCTGTCACAAAGACCTCACTGTGAGGTTACACTACACTACCACCCTCTAAAGATAGTTATGGTGTGGTGTAGTTCATTTGGTGACATCTGAGAAGTGTTGACTTTCCCCCCACCAACCCCAAACAGCCTCCCACCAAACCCAAATACCCCCAACCCCCTTATGTTATGCCATCGTCTTCTCACATTGGAAAGAGTCAGCGTGCCTGTGAATCACAGCCTGACAATCAAGTTATATGAACAATAAACAAATTTTTTATTGTATACTTGCTGAGCACAGAGAATCGAACATATTTTTAGCCCAGGGAGGTGCCGACCTGGAAACATGCATTCTGATTGTCAGCTGCCAAATCCTTCACCAGCTACACGAAATGGGGCAATGCCTCTTTGGTGTACCTTAATGTGGGGGTGGAGGGGTAATCACCGCCAGACAGCAACTTGCAAATTGTCCACCCTCATTTGTGCTTGCTCCAATCCCTTGTGACTAGCAAAAAGGCAACAGGTACCATTTATAAAGTCTTCGGTATGAAAACCCCGGTTCCGGGATGGAAGGCCGAAGTTTACCAATTTGATTTGATTTCTACGGGTCCAGAGAGCCAATTAGGCTCATCTATCTAGGAACCCTGGCCGGATGAGCACCAACTATAATAACTCGCCTACTCCTCTCGACTAGTGCTCGGATGATATCGAGGAAGGTGTACCCCAATCCCAACTGGCTCTGGGGACCACCTTTTACGTCCAAATCCGAAAAGACTACAGTGCTCTCAAGAATCGATCCTCCCTCAGAACCTGGAGGAGCTGACGTTCAAGTTCAAAGAACTTATTGCAAATACCCGGTAACAAACCCCAGCAACCCCTTACATCAGGACCATGATGTGAAGACAAAGACCTCCCCATTGCAACTGCAAGTACATCCACCTAGGGAAAAACGGCTGGTGAACTGCTAGATGTCAAACCCGGAAAAATTGCTTGTAAAGTGTCACTGATACCACTCACCATTTTTCCGCCCCGTGTACCAACCTCTCAGAATAGCACGCAATATGATATGAACAATCTGCAACATGCCTAGTTCCGGGATGGGTACTTACTTGTGTTTCACGGCATGGATGAAGAACCGACTCGGTTTGGAATTGTAAAACTTAGGAAACTTCATCTCCCAGAGTGGGATGAACCTTGACTTCTCAATGATTGATGTTGAGTATGTCCGCAGTCTTCATGAAGGCCCTTTTATCTGAAGGAGAATAGGATAGGCAACTGCCTGCTGGGTATATCATTTATTTATACTAATAAAGGAATGATGAATGTCTACCTTCTAGAGTAGATTCGAAGAATTCTATTTTTGAGGAAAAGGATAGCTCCACATCGAGCGCATTTACGAATAGAAATTGTGTCTGGAACCACGACCGTGCAACAGTTTGAAAATAATAAAGGAATAACACTATTGCTGTTTGGGGTGAGTCACAGCCAGTTGACCAATAATGAGAAAATTGAACTGTCATCGAATCAGCAGTAATCTTACTGCTGATTCTGTGCCCATCTACGGAATTGCCAAATCCTGTTATCATGGCAAAACTGTCTATGAAAGCAGGCATGAAGCACAGAGGAGTATGGTGGAAGAAGGAGCAGGAGGGGGTGGAGGAGGGGGGGGGGGGTAGATCTTACTTATGTTGTTAATCTCATCCGTCTAGTACCTTCCAGAATAGCGATTCAGCTGTAGAACACTCTTGGATTGATGACCGTTTCATCAGAGCCTGCCATCGCTCCACGTATTCACCAAACAGGCCGCACCTCCAAACCTTCAGGAGGTCCCAGGCAAACAGCAGGTTACGACGCTTCTTGAATACACTCTTCTGGACTTCGTTCTGAAAATGCAGAGCAGAGTAGACACTGTCGTTTGATGAAAGCCAACATGAACAACAAATGTACATTCCTGGCGAGTTCCACTCTGATAGAGCAACAGTGATGTACCAATAACAGGCTACACATGGCACTGCAAAATTTTACCCAGTGATCTTATCTAGCTGTTCCTTCAAAGGCACTTTCCTACTAAATTTCCAGGGTCTGGAGGAAACACGGTCATTGGTAGCTTCCAATTTACACAGAAATGACGGGCCACACTTTGAGATGCACAGGTAATCACACAGGGAGTCACCTTTCCAGGGGCTGCTGAAATTGAGCATGGCAATTTATCTCATTGATACTTCCCAGTCACAAGCTTGTAGAAGTCTTGCACCTCTTCTTGGTATATTGCCTAGAGTTTACCATGGCAGATGTAAATCATTGCTGCTTCAGGAACTGCCATTTTCCATGCCTCTATCTAATGGACGTGAGTGAAGATTTTATAAACACTTTGCAGATGAGAACCCCAGAATCGGTCTCGAGCTTTGAAATCAAAGCTCATGGGGCTTTTTCATTTTTTTTTTTGTTTTTTTCTCTTTTTAGGGCTTCCCTGAGGTTCTGGTGGGTATCAAGTTCATATTGCTCAGTGCTTTAGATTGTTGCTCCCTGGGACGAGTTGTATAAAGTTGGTTCATTTATCATTATCATTATTCTCATTATGTGGAAGAGGTTGCATGTTGATGAGTTGGTAAACCCTGGAGACCACATCAACAACTTCAATGTTGGGAAGCAGGCACTGTCACAGCACAAAAATGTGACTGAGTGGTTGGCACGATTACTAGAGCATCAGCTTCCCTCCTGGGAGACTGAGGTTCCGTAACGTCGGGCCGTACCAAAGACTCTGAAAATGGTACCTGTTGCATCCTCGCTGGACGCACAGACAAGGGATTGATTGGAGCAAGGACAAACGAGGGGCGGGCAATTGACAACGTTGCCATCCGCAGGTGATTAACCCCCGGGCACCAATTAAGGTACCGACCCAAAGAAGCATTGCCTTGTTTTGGGTGCTGGTGATTCGCAGCTGACAATAGGTGCAGTATCCAGGTCGGCTTCCTTGCTGGGCCTTGAATAGGTTTGATTACTCTGTTCGGGCAAGTGTTATATATACATAATACCGTGTAATTGTTAAAAACGCACCGGGGGCTTTACATTTTCAGAGAGGGGGGGACGAAGTATTTGTGAGGGGATTTTTCTGAGGCAAAAATATAATTTTTGCGGTATAGGCTTTCCAGAATTTCCTATACTACACTGTGTGTGTTATATGCCTGATTGACAATAACCCAGTACTCTGGAGTCCTCTAATCCTACGTTTACTACCTGGACCAACTCATCAAGGATGTGGTGGATACAATCTGCTCAGCTGGCATTGTCCACAGCTGCAGCCTCCACCAGAGATGATGGCATACCATGCACCAACCGAATACCAGCTGTACAAAATGTGACCATCATTTGAACAAAGCCTATGGTACGTACTACTCACCTGTTTCAACCTCCTAGTAGTTAATAATAATACATTATAGTTAAAATAATAATATCTCGCAGATGCTGACGTGTTTGCATCCACACAGTGCACAGCTATGGGAGAGAATACGGGTCATACATGCTACTACACAGAGGTACGTACCTTAAGATGTTTTCTGTAATCTTTGTAGATGACGGCCAGGAAGATGCTCATGAAGATATAGATGCAGAGGATTACCTAAATGATGAAGAAGATCATGTACCAGGGACTGGCATCATAAGCTGGCATCCTGTGAAGAAAAAAAGACACAATAATAACAACATTAGTCATGTCAACAGGGCTTCTCCTATTTTGGTACCTTCCATTCACCACAGTTGGGGAATCTGAACACAAAACTGAGTTTTGGCCAATATGCATGTAAAAATAGGATACATGTGCTACTGCATGATACACCTTACAATGTCACCGGTACTTGTGGAATACAAGGTCCATGCAAGACACTCAGTTTTGAAAACTCTGTGCAAAATGAACTGAAAATTCAAATAATTAGTTGCAAAATTATCACAGGATATGGAAGAATTTATTCATTTTCATTTATGAGCATTCCCTGGTGTCTCCTAACTATTGAGATGCAGAACAGCAGCATTTACTGTTCACTTACTGTGAAATAGTTTACGTAAACTGAAATACCTAAACAATTCATGCTGCAGCCCCATCTCAGAATCTCAGGGATCCCCTGAACATATGTGTTGACATTCACTTGTTGTGCCATCAGTTTGACATTAGCATGTCTGCATATTTAATGCAGTATGCGGTTATAGGTGGATGAATTAACTCTGATATATTCAGCGGAGTGGTGGGGGGTGGGGGTGGGGTAGCACGCACCATTTTCGACCTGGCCAAATAAACCCAAATTCCATTGCAGTAGAAAAACACGACAGAAGATAGATGTTTTGGTGCATTTAGTGAGAGAATTATTTGAGAGAAGTGTGCAATCTTCACACTTTCGCCTTATCCCTGCTATTATTGGCGTTGCTTACCTGCATTATTCCTTTTCTCTCTCTTGACTAGATCAGTCATTCCCGCCTGTGCATGCAGCCTTATATAAATAAAATGGTAATGCCAACCTAAGATCACAGTGTACAAGCAGTGCATTTGGACTTAAGCTTATCAGTCCATTATATCCATATCGGATGCTGTGTATTAAATTGATTGATTCGGTACTCACATGATATCAGGACTGTTAGCGGTGGTCACAAGAACATACAGGTCCCAGAAGTTTTCAAAGTAGTCTGACATGTATTTTGATGCATCAGGCTTTAACAGGGCACTGTAGGGGAACAAGAATGCTGGAATAAATTAGGGTGGGCTTCATCTTGACCTCCATTTTGTTCCGCAGAGGGAGGGGGGGGGGACATGGTGATTTTACCAAATGAAACACTGCCCTACTAGTCTACCACAATATATTCCACATGTAGGCTAGCAATGCAAATTAAAGGCACCTGAATGGCTGAGATATCGCATTTCGAATTTTATTGTTAGAGCGCCTTCACTGGCGAAATGTCAGCTGCAGCATGATATGGGTTAAGTTTCTAATGTGCATGCACATGTGGTTGGTGAAGATAGTTGTCAATGGTGTGCCTCAAGGTCAGAGGTATGGAAGGCCATTCGGGAGGGCATATAATAACTTTGGAAGGCATATCTACAATCTAATAACTAAAGGCTCAAATTGCTGCAGGTGTAAAACTATTGAAAACAACCAGCTTTTCCTCTTCAAGGGCTATGAACATCACAAACATGAAGCTAGTATTGTTTAATTTGACTGGTGTAACATACAACCATACACTGGCAGTGGAAACCTAGAGGACATGACACCTGTGTGGTTGAACTATCCTGCTGACTGGGCTACCAGGTGTCATGATGTGATTCTTCTAGAGTGAGGTCTAGACATCTGTGAAACGAACATGAAATCTCTTGATTCGAGTTCTAGCTCTAGTTGTGAATCCCGCCCGGATTCTTGCAAGAACTGTTCAAAGGGGGCGCTATTTGGAGCAAAACCAATATGCATCTAGCATTAGAATGGTAGAAGTATTGATAGGGAAACATGTGTGTTTCTGCTGAAAAGGCACGAAAAACCCACATGGAAGTTCATCATGGGATATCTGTATATATTATCATTGGTTGCAGAGATGCATGGCCCACGTCCCACTCACTAACTACAACACTGTGCAACAGCACAGTGCCAGTCTTCAGTTGTACATGGGCAACATCTAGTCCACTGCCTTTCAGCCACTCTCAATGAATTCATACAGAGCTAGGTGTTTTTGGCATTGACACTGTGATTAACTTCAGAACAGTAAGAGCCATTGTTGTTCTACGATGAATGATGCTGTGATTCACGTAGACTTCAGTAGGCCTACATATTAAAAATTCCATGAGTGAATGGACTCAATTCACTGGAGAGTCGAACCAACAATCATTATTAACAGCTTTAGCAATGATTCTTTCACATTCAAAACAAGTTCCAGGTTTCATCAAAAGTCAAGTACAGCATTGATCGGTGGAGTAGGGGGTCCTTCCAGGCTATTTATCTGTAGTGTAGGTCCCTAGGCCAATGGCATGGCTAGATCAAGTCATCTGAAAAAGTTAGGGTAGCACTTTGGGATAGGTGTATTCAGGAAAGATACAATAGGAAACACGAGGCTACTTCTTTTGCAGATTCAGCATCTAAACAAGGAGTCAGTGTGATGCCTTGATTTACTGTGCACTGACAGGTGGGAATTGAAACCCCAGATTCTCAAGCTTTCTATACATTCTCAACTTAGGGCTTCAAATAATGTCTGGTAGAAGCATGTGTTAAAGTCATGTAAGAAAAGACATTTGTTTGCACAATTGGCATGGTGAGCCCATTGACTCGGATGAAGGCAGTCTGACAGACCGTTGCAACCAGTTACCGAAGGTTGTGTTGTTGGCCTTGTTGCCTACAAACTGAAGCAATTGAAGGCAAATACTGTATCAGATACCAGATTCATGTTAATTTGTCTAGCTTTTGTCTAGTGTTACTTATTGAGGAAAAACGCATAAAAACTCACTCATCCTCAAATATTTCTCTGGCCAGGAGAGCAAATAAACCAATCACCAGGAACAGCAGTATGAGTACACTGAAGATACCGAGGAGAGAACGACGGATGTTACGGAATGCCCTACGGATCTGTAAGAAAATATTGCAAATTCAAATAGACTACAACTTTCAGGGCGGATGATTATATACTAAGAGAATATGATCTGAAAAATTTCTATTCTGACCTCAAGTAGATGAATTTTCAGCTCCATACATATCACACGGTCACTATATACATGCAGAACCCAACTAATGGAGCAGATATCACTTGCAGTGAACTAGTGCATGATGATTTGAAAGAGTAAGAAAAACAAAGCTCTTGTAAAGCAGAATTATTTCTGGGTATTCTGTTCAAAGTGTGAGAGGAAGAACTCAAATGAAAAGGTATTATGGAGAAGCAAGGGTGGGGCTGATCTCTGGACCAGGGGTGGGGCTGGATCTCTGGACCAGGGGTGGGGCTGGATCTCTGAGATGGTATCGGCAAAAACGTCATCCACTAGATGCATCACGCCAACATCGACAGTCAGGAAACTAGGTCACTGTTGGGGGTCAGTTCACATTAAAAATATTAGAGGTTTGCTGTTAACAACATGGGATGGTAAACAATTCCAATCATATGGTAGCCGGAAAAAAGAAGTTGATAAGCTAACTTGTTACAAAGTAGCTGAATAAACTTCTGGGAGTACCCTCTTGTACCAGGTTTGCTCCAGGTAACATAATTCAAAAGAGGTTTGTCGACGAGGTGGTTCACTATTTCATACAACATTGTGACCCGGTTTGCCCTTCCTTCTATTTCAAGTGGCCCCCAGTCAAGTTCTTCAAAGATTCTAGTAACAGTTCCTGGTTCTCTACAGTGTTCTGACTTGCAAAATCTAGCAGCTTGTCGATGTATATCATTCAGAGCATTAACATTCTTTTGATGGCAGGATTCCATGACGTAGAGGCATAATGAAGTATTGAGTTTAACAAAGTATTGTGAGCTGTAGTTTAACCTTCTGATCACAGTTGCAGAGAATTCTATGGATTAAACACCAAGCACTCACTGGGCCTTCTTAACAGTTTGGGATATGTGGGATATGAGCCAAGGGACCAATGTTTCTGTGACATTAACTCCCATTGTAGAGTGCGCGTGACTCTCTCCAGTAGTTTCCAACAAAAGGTGTACGTCTACACTGGCGGGTTCTTCGTTTTGAAATTTTTAAGTACAGTTTTTTTTCTCAGGATTGATTCCTCGGCAATTTTTCTTGCTATTTCCCCTGATTGTGAAGATCAATGTTCCAAGTTCAACAAATTGTGAATCATCCACTCAATAGCATTTGAACAAATGTGAATCAAATTTAAAACTACTCACATCAGTTGTCTCTTTGAAGTTTAACAGAAGGAGCGGCCGAAGTGCTCTGAAAAGACGGAACCACTCCTCCCTTGGTTAATCAGGATCAGGTATACCATCATATCAATCAGAGTTAGCTGAAAACAGAGAAAAAATCTTATAGACCAAGCTGGGAAGAATAACTACATTTGTAGTAATTATGAGTATTATCAATATAAATAAAGTGAGTGACGATGGCTCACCTATCAGTTTTGGGGTAATCCATGGATCACATGCAATATTGCAAATGCCCTACCCGGCTAACCCTCATTCCACAGAAGCAAAACACCACTGCTCACCTCGTCACAGTTACCCACCCTCCTCAGCACATATCTCTCATTCTTCTTGACCTGCACTGGCTCCCTGTTGATCTCAGGATTATATTCAAGCTACTCCTGCTCACCTACTGTGCGATGAACGGGTTGGCTCCACCCTACATCAACAAGCTCCTAGTTCCGTATCAACCAACCCGTTCAGGCCTGAGATCTTCAAGAACCTACTCGTAGAGCCAAAATCAACACATTCATGGTGGGACAGGGCCATTTCGGTGGCAGCACCTCGCCTATGGAACAAACTACCAGATAACACCCGCACTCACCCTCTCTGTCATCCTTCAACTCACCCTCTCTGTCATCCTTCAACTCACCCTCTCTGTCATCCTTCAACTCACCCTCTCTGTCAAACCTCACCCTCTCTGTCATCCTTCACCTCACCCTCTCTGTCATCCTTCAACTCACCCTCTCTGTCATCCTTCAAATCCAGGCTGGAATCTCATCAATGGACCAAAGCCTATGTTTCACTTGTTTTAAATGTCTGTGCATGTCTGTACATATTTTTTTTTATCGATTTGAACATTGTGTGCGCCATGAGTGTTTCAGCGGATTTGTGATAATCGGAAGTATTTATCATTGTTATTTTACCATCTGAGTTCCCTCTTTACACGAGTTGGACGTGTGGCAGCATGGACTGCCTTCTTACAAGTATGACAATACCCTCTAACTCCAGCTTCTGGGTCTCCTTGATTCAGTTTTAGACCAGATTTTTCCTGTCAATGATTTCATTTGAAGTGAAGAGGTTTGATGTGTTATCATTGGGTACTGGTACAGTAATAGAGAATCTCACTGACGACCCTACACAGAAACCTACTAATGTATCAGATTAAGACATGGTGCAGTCTTCTGGAGCATAATAATTAACAAAAATTTCGCGAAGTCCTACTCTGATAGCTTTGCTCAATGGAATGACAAGCATTCTTAGTTTGAATGCTCTTCAACATAGTTCACATAATTGTTCTTCATGTAGTTAGTGTATCAACACCCTGGACTCCAGAGAGTTCTAGACTGAGATGAAGAGGAGAGATTGCAAGACCTGAGGGAGTTTTCCACAGCTGTCTGGATCCCCCCCCCCATTGTCTCCTGCTTCTCGTGTGTGGAAATGCAATACATTCAAGCACTTTAAAAGCAGAACTCTTGAAAAGGTGGACTATCGCGAGGTGAACTCTTCAGAGGTCCCCCAGGGATCATAATGAAGGTGATATACTGGTAAGGAGTAACCTCCAACAACAATATCTAATGCAAGTTATTCCAGTAATAATAGTTCCAATTTCCACCTGGCCCCTGGAGGCCAACAGGAAGCCCAAAGAAAGGAAAGGGTCGGGAGATGGTCGGGTGTTACACATTACTCTCAACCTCCCCAGCAACTTCCCCTTCTTCCAGGCGACCCGACACCCAGCTCTCCAACTCCTCCTCGGAAACCTCCAGGGCAGTTTTAATCCTATTTACAAGATTAATTGAGGCATATCTCAAAATAGGGTTAGAAACATGAGTATACTTGTCCTTGACCGAAGAGGAAAAAAAAATTATTTGAATCAATTATCCTATCTTCAATGGGAACTGTATTTGCGACTCATGATCTCCTTTTAGGAGTGTATAGAGTAGTGAATAGCAATGGTTGATCAAAGTTGGGGATAGTCCAAATGTAACAGGATGGTATAATCAAGCCTAGCCCAAGTACAATCTGCCTCAGTTCTAAGTGATTAATTCTTCACATTTTGTAAATTTAGTGCAGACTGTTTCTATTTTAGCTTAGCCTCGACTGCAACGTTACAACTTATTCGCCTCCAGCCTATACTAGTTAGTGTTATTACCGTTCCGCTACATGGCCTGGGCTGGGCCTAGCCTACATTGTGCATTCAGAATGGCCTATTGTCTGAGTTTACTTGTAGTCAGGTAATTTTTAAATTACGCGCGCATAAGTAAATAAATTGTGACGTCACTAAGGTGTTCAAAGATTGTTTCTGAGGTCACAGGGTGGGGAGTAAGTTTCAGCAACGCTAATTATTTTGGAGTTTGAAAATTCAAACATTGAGAGAGGACTCGGGGATAGAACGGCACGGTGTGATGTTGTATGTGGAGAATGAGTTATGTGATTTTCAGAATATACTTCCTGAGTTCAGTGTTTCTCAGTTGTTCATTGGTATGTGAGAAGATCTTGAGCTACAGCCAGAACTGCTAAGGATCAGTTAAGTAAATCATTTTCCTATAATAATATACCGGTATAGAAACAAAGGTCACAGATCATTTGGGTGGCGCAGGCTTGGGTTGATGCCTCACTTTAGCCCATAAACTAAGTAACTGATTGATCATAGTAATTATTAAATTCATTCATTTTTGTATATTTGATGTTGTATTTCAGTTTATAAAGGTGGGATGGTGCTAATATTTTGTTACTAAAATTATTCATTCTTTGTCGCCTTCATGTATTCCGTCTTAGGATCCTCTTATCCTTTGACAGATGACAGTCACCAATAGTGTTAACAACCCAGACTTTACACAAACACATGTCACCCCCCTATAGGTTCTATAAAATATAGGTTTGACAAGTCCTGTTGATCAGTGGTAATATCTATGAGGCACCTTGATATGTTTGTAGGATAATAATAGTAATCTGCATGCATTGCTTATATAGCACTTTCCAACGTCATAGACGTTCTCGAAGCGCTTTACAGTTATTACCCAAACACAGGAACCGGTACGCTCTCCGACAATCCCGGAGAGTATAGTTGCTGCCATTGTGGCACAGACTGTACTCAAATTCCTCACAGGATCCCAATTATCGCCTTGGTGGGGTGAGGCATCGAGACAAAGTACCTTGCCCAAGGGTAAACCGGAAAAGTTGATCGGTCAGTGGGATTCAACCTCACAACCTTCAATCACCAGTCCTAAGCTCTACCAACCGAGCTAATCCGATCTCTGATTTAAATCCGATCTATGTGTTGTCTATCATTTAACTACAGTACCATCGTGGAAGTCCATTGGAAATGAAGAGCAGAATATACACTTCCTTTCTCTAGCTCTCCCACCAATATACTCACAACAATGACAGTGACGACAACCCAGTTCTTGATGTCCCTCACCCAGACCGATGCAGGCATGCATCGTTTGCTGTGTGCTAGCCGGAGATGAAGTAGTAACAGATACATACAAACTCCATCGTCATGGTAGCCTGAGGAGAGACAAGAAGAGGGTGGGAAGGTAGGTGGGTGAGCAGATTTGCAGGGGCAGGCAGGTAGGGAAAGTCTAATGCCCAGCGACACATATGTGTTATATTGTGTTGTTCAAATTCTACGGAGTTCAAGTCCTCCCCTTCACTAAGAACAGGAGAACTCTAGACTACCATAAAGGTACCATAGCTTGTTTGAGGGCAGCTCCTTCCCTATCACCCATCCCTCAATGTTTTACACCACTTATTCCAACTGTTGGTAGTGGTATAGGTCAAATACTGCGGGATCACAGTTTTCTCTTAATAGATGCCCCACTATCATGATATCATCTCGGTACTAGCAAGTTTTAAAGGGTAGGTCATATTGCGATTCAAAACTTTTTTCCATGAATATGATTGAGAGGTATTGTTCAATTAGGCACGGTCTGGATGAGTGACAGTGACAGGGCCACGGGCTGCAACAACACAAATCCTGCTGATCCGCATACGCTGCTTTTTATTATGATCACTCCCAAAACCAAAATCAACCTTCATGGTCCTCTGTCCACATGGGATTTTGGGTGCATAGTTCGGTAAAATAAATATGCCACCACGAGGGGGAGTATTTGTATGTAAAGCTATCGTGAACAAACAGTAAACAACAGTAGAGGTTGGATGATGCATGACAGATCGGATGATTCAATAAACTGTGATCGAGATCACAGAAGCTAACCCTCACTTGTATATATCAGATCCACCACATAAAATCACATGAAGAGTGCGCAACTACATGTGAATGCAGCATCTGCCACCCATCCGTATGATTAGTCAATGTTCGGGTTACCATTTTCGTCTGAGCGAAGTGAGACGTTTCGGGCTGCGCCCAATAGAACAAATGTCTGAATGAGACTCACAGAAAAAAAATATGACCCACATCCAATACAGCATCTTAGTCATCATCAACATCACTATGCCAGAGCTTCGGATCCATCGTATGCAAGTTTAGACCGTTAAATCTTATATAGCTATGAAGCTACCAATTCTGGTAGTGCAACACAGATGGGTGATGGGTATATTCCATAACTCACCTTAGTATAGACCCCTTTGAGGGTAGGAAGCCAAATGTGACTAGTATGCAACTCTCGGGGAACAGGCCACCTCCCCAGTATACGGCAGTCTGTACGAGTCACCTTACAATGCATATTTGTTGAAGGTCAGTGAAAGGAAGTGAATACTCATATTCTTTGGATTGCACCGGATTGTTTTAAAACTAACATGGATGAAAAGAGTATGTATCAAATCCCAAATTGCAATTTTAGAGTTAGTTTTTGTGTTATCAATATCCTACATTAATTTCTTGGGTCCACCAGCGGAACTAAATTAATGCTGTCCTTGAGTTTACACAGTAATCGCTGAATTTTCTTCTTTAAAGTCATTGAATGCTGACATCTATATATTTTTCAAAATTTGTGCGCATCCACATTCAAATCCATTTCACACTCATACTCCTTTCATACATTTAAACAAGGCGATCACCAAAAAGTGTCCTCCCTGGTTGACGCGATATCGTGGTTTGTATTATTCACTGCCACATACAACAACTAGTTCATGCAGACCATCGTCAGAAAAATGTACAGTATTTTTGTAGGTCTAATCAACCTAATCAGATTGGTTGGGTAAGAGAGGGTTTGCTTGTGGGCAGCTTATAACAGCAGTAAAATTGTCTTCAAGGAGCTATGGTTTTACTCGCTCCTCAGTACTTTATTCTAAACAGGAGCTATTATATAGGGCTCTACCGATAATCGGATTTGACATCGGACTGGCCCGATATTTTGCACTATCGGCAAAACATCGGATCGGGGCAATGACTAACGAATTCTACCGATGTTTTGCTAATGTCAAATTTCACGCCACCATCACCCTTCTCAGCAGAAAAATGCCAGAATGAAGCACCCCGGCTGCCAGCAGGCTCGTGAAAGTAGACAAGCTGGCTACCTTGCCCCGCGTCGTGACAGTCAGGATTTATTTATAAATTCCATCCCCTTCGCTGTCTGTTAAACTCACCATCAGGCTGAGCCGATCTGAACATATCACTAATATGACCCCCCACAGTGACATACTCTGTACTTTAATAATTCATAGGTGCGGCCAGCATATGCAAGGCTCTAGTTTGATCCCGTCGTAGCTTCCTAATACATGTCCCCGAATACACGCTCAGACCAGAGACAATGGGGTTGAGCCAAACACGAGCACCGATACACTACAAATTATTACAGAGAAAATCACTGAATGATTTCACCCACCACCCACGCACGCACGAATTAGGCCTATGAGAACGTTCCGATCAGTTCCAATGTTCCGTAAAGATTGCAATAAGTTTGGAAAAGTGATAAGCACTCCGAAGACTACAGCATGTGCAAAATAAACATATTTCAAGAGTGAAAGTTTCCCTTCCTAACCATATTATCCAAGTCTTTGTATCATGGAGCGTTGTCAGTTAATCATAAATTGAAATTTGTTTGAAAAAAGTTGTCAACGCAGACACAACTAACACAAAACCGTACTCTACATACTCACCAATCGATCCTCTCATAGACTGCGACATAGGCGAAACGTACAGTAGGTTCCCACACTAAGACATCGCTAAATTTATGGAGCCCGCAAAAGTAATTATTCAAGCAGCAACTGACTAGGCCTTACTGATTAGTGAGGTATTGCCTACAAACAATCGCATATTTTTTGGACACTTAATTAATTACTACTACTCCCATGCAGCACATGTTGACAACAAGTTGTCCCCCAGAAGGGCTTTCCATATACGTGAATAACGTTAGCTTTAGCCATAACTAGTAAGACACAAACGAGTGGATGAAGATCGCTCCCCATATGGCATTTTCTTTATGAAACTTGCAGCAGTCTGAATTAGTGATCAAATTGTTTTCAACATCAATGTTCGTTTAGAATGCTTACATCTGAAGGGTGTGGATGCTCATTTCTTTTTAAGAGGTTCTCCAATTACTTAATTATAAACCGGTACACTACACCCAATGAAACAAAACCAAACTGGTCACATATGTTCGTAATAGTGCAATCCTGCCGTCCATCATCGGATCCGATCGAACATCGGCCGATTTTGGAAAGGAAAACATCGACCATCGGATCGGCATGAAAAATCTTTCGGTAGGCCTTATATGATATGATGGAATTCATCAAATTCATGAACATCGAACACATCAGATCCAGAAAATGTTAACAGACCATACCCACCTAGTTGGCGAAATTCTTACCAAGTTGGAAATTGGAATATATTATGCAAATTAGGCACATACAATGACCTCTACTGACCCCAGCTTCACCTTCAAAATGATCAGGATCAAAGTGGATCCCATCTACCAGTTTGTGGAAATCCAACAAACCTTCAAAAATTGCATGAAATATGCAAATTAGACCACTTAATTAGCATATTTTAGTTAAAATCTGTTCAGTTCATCTACCTGTTCATCCAGGTCCTACATGCCAGCCTACATCACTGTAGCACATACGGTTCTTGCGTAATCTTGCTAACGAGCTTAACGATAAATGACATAAAATAGCTAATTACCCCAACTTAATTAATGACTTAACTGCCCAAAATCTAATCAGATCATGTACACCCAACCCTGGTGCTACACAATTTTTTTTGTCATAATCGGCCTCACGGTTTGTGAGAAATCAGGACTGCTAACAAGAAAGTGTGACATACACACACACACATACACACGCCAGAGTGACCACTAATTCTCTTCTCGCTGAATTTCATTCAGGCGAGACAAAAAAGTGAATTCACATTGAGCAGGTATTTCTCTTCCCCCTGTAATGTCATGAAGACATTGCACAATAGTTAGATTTGTCTGGGAGTCAGTTGGGTGGGGGGGGGGGGGGGGGTTTCTTCTTTACTCATTAGAACCGGCAATCATAATCTTCAAAGTCATGTTTTGCACTTCCACTGACCATTAACATTTCGTACTGCAGACAGACAGACAAAAGGAAGTGGAAACTTGAGCCTGCTTTACTGAGGTTTTTCAGTTTGGGCTGAAGTGATGACTCTCCAAATAGTCTATGGAACTACTTAAAACTCACCATTCAGAGATAATGGCAGCATGAGATGCATGATGAGTACGGAGCTGATATGTATGCGATGACTGCATGGTGAGACTGCTGATGACAAAATGCTTTCCTGAAATTGTACCTCTGGAATCATGTTCTTTGTGAAAATAGGCATTGGTTCAATTTCCACATACTATATGTATTTGTTCTTTTAACCATAATCTCTAAAGGAGAAAAACAAGTGTCAAAGGGCCAAGTGCAGATCGCTATACAAAGAGTTATGTAATAGCTAAGGAAACCTTAATGTTTCATTTTGGTTTATTAATCGAGAAATCAGTCATTTTTGATTCCATCCTCTGCCGACGGCAAAAGGAATCTTTTTAGACATGTCGTGCATTTGTGTGTCTGTGCATTGGTGTATCTTTGTGTGTGTATTTGTTTGTGACACCCTTGTCAGCACAACATCTAACAAACTCAAATGGGTATCAAGTTCAAATTAGGCATGTAGGGTCGCTCATGTGGAGAGAATGAACCCAATTGTTTCCAGGGCCCATGCAAGTCACAGGTCATGAAAGGGGCAAGTTCAACATCCTTGAGTCGCATGATCTCTAATGAAGGCAAGTATCTATATCTATTAGATTCATATCAAGTATGTGGATTTGCACATATGGTCAGGGGTGAGGATGAACCCTATTGTTTTTGGTGTCAGGTCAAGGTCATTAAGGTCACCATAGGGCTACCAACCTACCTATAAAATCTTGGCAACTAAACATTTTCAGAGCATTTCGTAATGAAAAAGTTTTGTTTGTCTAAGTGAACTTATCTGTGAACTAGTTTTATTTATAATAAACCTTACCTCATTTGACCCTTTGACTTATTTGACCTAATAACCTTGTGACCTCTGGGTCATTTTTCTGTGATGACCAGACTCGTTTTCGGCTGCATACAAACCAGTCAATGACTTGATGTACTAAAACACTGCTATGATGCTATCACATGCTATTTCCAGCTATTTCCTGAAAAGGAAAACATATCCTCTAAATCTGAATGAATTAAAAAATCTCCAAATATCTTCACAACGGAACATCTGAAGGGGCTGGCATAATGGAGAATTTTGTTTGTCTGTGCAAACTACATCTGGTGACTAACTGTGACTTCCTTCGACCTTTTGACCTCACTTGACCTAATGACGTTTGTGACCATCTGGGTCAGTTCTTCGAAATGACTCGTTGTGTATATATTGGCTTGGTATTGGACATTGACAACCATTAACTTTTGTCCATATCGTTTCAATCCTGGAGTGAACCAAGCTTCTGAATAATACATATAATATCAAACAGTGTATTGTGATTGTTCATTCTCAGTATTAGTAGACAAAAACCCTTACCATTTTGGGAGAGTAGGAATCATAGACACAAGGTATTATTTGCATGTAGTTAATGACCGAAGCAAGGGAGGTACTTTTACTTGAACCTCAACTCGACAGCACAATCCGGATATGTCGGTGTGTGTTATTTCTGCTACTGTCAGCTTAGAATGATATTCAAATTTTAGGTCATCTTGAAAGTCTCCTTCTGTTACAAAGGTTGAATATTTGGCAAGGAATCGCTATGCATGATTGCATTCTTGTTTCAGAAGAAATTCATATTGTATTGTTTATTGTCTGTAAAATTCATTCCCATTATGTGGGATCAACATTGTCATTGAGCCCCCCAGCTCATAATAAAAACTGAATGTCATTTTCCTGGGTAAATTAAAGAAGGATAATAATATCTGGTAGATACAGTAATAGTAGCAAAGCTGTTGGATTGTGATAGTAGCAATACACACAACAACAGTATCCATTATTGTTAATGGCTGCATGATTTTCTTTATCACTCTGTTATTAACATCTTTTCCACTGAATTCTTTATATTGGGAATATTTCTCTGCTCTAACAGATTAGTGATAGTTTTTGCTCACAAGTAGATTGTAATGATTAGAAACATTACTGTGAATTGACTTTTATACTCTGATGAAGGAAGAAAACATGAACTGTTTCCACTGAATCGATAGTACTAGCCTATGGACTGTTTCCACTGAATCGTTGTACTAGCCTATGGACTGTTTCCACTGAATCGTTAGTACTAGCCTATGGACTGTTCCACTGAATCGTTAGTACTAGCCTATGGGCTGTTTCCACTGAATCTTTAGTACTAGCCTATGGACTGTTTCCACTGATCGTTAGTACTAGCCTATGGACTGTTCCACTGAATCGTTAGTACTAGCCTATGAACTGTTTCCACTGAATCGTTAGGACTAGCCTATGGACTGTTTCCACTGAATCTTTAGTACTAGCCTATGGACTGTTTCCACTGCATCGTTAGTACTAGCCTATGGACTGTTTCCACTGATCGTTAGTACTAGCCTATGAACTGTTTCCACTGATCGTTAGTACTAGCCTATGGACTGTTTCCACTGAATCGTTAGTACTAGCCTATGAACTTTGCCCCTGACAAATTACACCCTTGCTGCTTTGATGGTTACACCCCTGCTTTGATTAAAATCTTTTCATTTGAGCCTACATATCAGAAGAGAAGGCGATTTAGCGCCGGTGCTAGTGCTTTTATCCTTGATCAATACGGCCAGGGTTCTAGTGAGCTTACTTAGCTTCTTGAACCTGTAGAAATAAAATAAAATTTTGAAATCAAATTAAATTGTCACATTGGCTGTGAACCTGCGAAGGAAAAAGGGAAAACTTTGTCTGAATGCACCTCAATTGCTTCTACTGATAACCAGGAGGCGAAAAGAAAATTAAGAACACCCCAATGAAGAGACTTAGGCCTCTTGCAATAATAACTTTCATTCAAAAGTATTCTGCACTAAATTTGCAGTACGGAACTGGCGTTAGCAATTTGACTTTGTGGCAATATCAGAGACATGGTTGACTACTGGCAAGGATCGCAAGACACTGATCATCATACACTCCTCATCTTGGTTGGTGGTGAATTATAATTAAAATGTCTCCAAGTGGTCACAAGTTATGGAATCAATACTACAATAGTGCGACAAAGACTGATTCGTAGAACAATTGAAACTGGTTATTGGTTATTTATCTTTCCAATACTGGATCAGTCCTACCCCAATAGGTGGGGCTCCTCTTACCTACCTTCAACTTGATATCTCTTTTTTTCTTCTAGTCACCAGACTGATTCAGATTCATTCAGACTCTTCAGTGATATCACTCTACGGTTACAATTACCAATTACTGATGGTGGACCACATTCTAAAGTTTTGTGGAAACTAGCTTACTTCAGAACACGTCACAAAAATAAATAAATGTAAATTAGGCTACTCAATAAGCATACACGCAATGCACAAAAATACATCATCAATGCATCTACCAATCTCCCCTCCGACAGTCATTGAAATCCTCGATAAGATACAGTCAAAGGCTCTCAGACTGATTGGAGATGATTCTTTGACTTCTTCTCGGCAAAGTCTTCCGCACCACCGTAGATGTGTCACAGGTCTCTCCCTTTTCTATCGATACATCTTTGGGCATTGCGCTTGTGAGCTGTGCTCTATTATGCCCCCACCTTTCATCCCATCTCGGATTTCTCGACTGACAAGCAGCATGCACCCATATACTGTTTGCATCTCGCAGCATCCCGCTCTGTTTCTCATTCTTCCTCATTCGTTGTCAGAATCTCTCACCTTTGGAATGCTTTGACAAGAAAAGCATTTTGATCTGTCTGCTTTCCCTCTTCCGACAATCTTCCAGCTTTTCAAGTGCTAGAATCAACAGCTGTCTCTCACTACTCTTTCATAGCTCTTTTATCCCTTTCTCAAGATATCTTGTACACAACACACAAGCTCTTGGGATATTGCTTAAATGTGAAATTATGCAAATCCTCTTGGATTTCAGGCTCGAAATGAGAGATGCATTGAAAACACTCAGCATGAGAGCATTCACGATTCCGGAATATCGCTGCGCACATACAGACAGACAGACAGACAGGATTACAAAGCGAGGGGAGACAAAGTCTGGTATTCACGGCAAGACAAAAATGGCACACAAAACTAAAAAATAATTCCTGACCCTACGGTACACAAAGGAGAGAACTTACATATATGGTAGAAGGAGCTTGTTCACAGCTGGTTCTTCAAATAGAGCCAGGGCCATGATGACAAATAGGAAGAAATACAGTAAGTGACCAGGTACCTCTGTTTATACACATATTACAAGTTAGAGATCTCTCGTCGGTCTTGAACTTGAAGTGCGACCAGTTTTAGCAGCCCTTACATAGGTGAGCCAGGTGCGATTCTGTGAGAGGGGGGCAGATAAGTGTAAAAGAGACCAGAGGGAGGGTTGAGAGAGGATTGGTCTCAAGAGCAGGAAGTTCCTTGTGATGAATTCGCAAAGCACATTGGCCTACTATACATTATGAATATGTATGAATATGTATATTGGTGAATTCCATCTCAGCCTATCAGTGAGACAATCCTATATGAAATGTACAGCCTGAGCCAATTGAAGAAAAACTTAAGGCACCTATATGGTGATAGATTGAAGTCTGTTTAATTTTATTTAGCATACTTCGGGGTGTACCTCATTGTGACATTCATACGTAAACTAGAGACCAATTGTTCGTGCTCAGTCCGACAAATTTTCAATATGTAGTGGACTGTTATGATGTGTTATTGGAGTGGTGCATTGATTTCAGTTATACTGACTTTTGATGACACAGAGCAAGCATCATGAAGAGTTACAACTTCATTTGTGAGAGAAGTTACATAGTTTTTCACACGATGCACTCATTAGGCTTCCCTCAAGACATTTGAACTTGACCTTTGGTTGGTCAATGTCACCCAGCAGTCAACAAATATTACGGTCCACTCTCCATCAAAGCATGAGCATTTAATGGCCAAACCTTCAATTGCTATTATTCGACATTTGAACAAAATTGCCTACAACCCCCCTTTTAATGACCGTCCACATACAATTCCTGTGGGACCCATAAGTACTACTAGTCAATGATTAAATACTGTTCACATATCATGGCAATCTGACCTAATCTGCAGGAGACAGTAGCATTTCACAGTTTTCCACATTATGGCCCATTGTGCCTCATTAATGTCATTTGACCTTGACTGTTGGGTATTCAATGATGACTCATTGATTAATAAACCTTGTGACCAAGTGTGGTCAGACCATCGAAGCATGAGGTATTGAAGGACCCCAAAAACATGGTAAGGCATGACCATGGACATTACAACAGCCCAACCAGCATAGCTGGTTATTGAAGCTATGGGCCCTAGGACCCAAATGGGCCCTGACGCAAATTCCCAACACCCCCCCCAATGGCTCTCTATCAAAGGACCATTACATGTAACTTTGGAGCAAATTGATTGAAGCTTGTGGGAGAAGAGGCATTCCAAGTACCAGGTATGTGAAGTTCATAAAAAGGGCCCTCAGGCCCAAGTGGGCCTTGGCTGAAAAAATCCTGCACAACCCGTAAGAACGCCGTTAGGACCCCATATGACCGCACCTGCCCCGTTGCACTAAAATTTTTAGCAAAGTACGTTTTGCAGTTTCCACTTATTGGCCCATTGTGCCCTTTAATGGCTCATTCAACAACCTCAACCTTCAGGTGGTCAACGATAACCCATTAGTCTGGTCGAGGTTCATCAAAGGCCACAACATTTTGTGGAGCCAAAAACCAGAGGTAATAGATTATAGAAGGAGAATAGAATGACCTGGGCATCACATAGCTTGACCAGCATCGCTGTGTTTGACTAACAAAATATCATACAGAATTGTGAATATTGTGTTTTTTTGTTTTTTTTAAACCATACCTTTCTTCAGTAATAACCAAGATTGCGAAAATAGGTTCTTACTGAACAGTTATAAAGAGTCACAATTTTACCAACAGTGATGTTTCCATGGAACAGTGAGTTTGGGGGGGGGGGGGGGGACAAGACCTGGAAATTTTGGAACATTGACGATAAGCAGACAACCTGCGAGTCAATGACCTATACTTGTCTGCTCCATGCTATTAGAATGGGTTATCAAGTTAATCAACTACTAAGTCTTTTCAGTAGTACTAACTGGATCCTAAAATTAGTTAGGGGGGGTCCAATCACTGTAAATCTCTGGACACCATATATGCATTTTTTATAGCTGGATCGGCAGCACTTATAGTGATTAATACAGAATTGAAGCTTAGAATATTCTATATTTTATAGTCAGTGGCGACTGACAAGCTAGAAAAGTAATGCTGGGTTTATTTCAGCACATTCTCATCTCATGGTGGCTAACTACTAGGCACAAGTGTAGGGCTAAATGCCAGATGGTATTTACCAGGTCCCGTTTTATCTCTGAGAGCTCTTATCTTAGAGCAAATTAACCAACAAGGACAAAGTTTCCTTTGCAGTCAGATGCAGTTTTGTGATGATGCTTGGAGTCACAATATTGTTCTAATTATTACTACTGGCCCAGCCCTAATTATCTTCTGCACTATAACCAACGACCGTTGCGGCAGGTTCAGCGGAATTTATTAAGGCAATCTAACTGACTGTTTGGTCAAATTTTATCCATGAGGGAAAAGCAGCCGCCGTGGTTATTATAAGTGTAGTCTGAGTCACTACACCTTTATGCCACC
This sequence comes from Sclerodactyla briareus, assembly GCA_026419785.1. Classification (NCBI taxonomy): domain Eukaryota; kingdom Metazoa; phylum Echinodermata; class Holothuroidea; order Dendrochirotida; family Sclerodactylidae; genus Sclerodactyla; species Sclerodactyla briareus. Next base: position 137,251 of record JAODTK010001566.1, on the reverse strand, counting down.
TATAGCCTACTGTTGACTTGTTGCTCACCCTTCTGAGGCCGTTCCGGTGAATATTCATATCATAATCGTTTCGTCCTCCCCAGTTGTCCATTACTGCGACCTGCCCACCTAACAACCGTCTGAATTTGGCCCTCCTTATATAACGAACGGTATATTACGGGAGCATTTGGATATTCAAATCGTCGGAGCTCTGATTATTTATCTCATCCACAAAAACCTGCTACTAATTGGGTCAGGGGCTTTTTAGTTGATTACCCACTACCTTGGCATAATGCCGAGGGAAGTTTCAGGGTTGTTGCAAGTGTTATAAAATCAAAGGCACATGAAGGAATGCTAATGTTTAATCTATGTGTTGGATCACATGCTCGGTCTCCTATGTGCATGCAGCAATTGTATGAAGATGTACTGATACAGCAATAGGGTAAATTAAACTGATCAGACTCCTGAAGGGCTAACAAACTGTCCAGGCTTTCTACACGTACTTTACCCTGAGGACATCTTTAATTGTAGTCCTGAGTTTGGCCTGGGTGCCTGGAAAATGTGTCACTAGATGGAGGGCTGCTCCGTAGCAGTTTGATGTTATTGAACGGTTGAATTAAGTGCTGAGCTGAAAGCCTGCCCCCCTTTGTTTTAACAAAAAATAATTTTCGTCTCTGTGGGACTGATACTGAAGTGTCAATTTCAGCAGAAAGACATTTAATTTGAATGCATCTTACTTCTTGAGTGCTAAACTCACAGTACTTTACATATCAATTGCCCAAACGATGACCAAATCTCCCCCTTCACATTTATCTAGCCATGTCTACAATAGGTTTTTTGACTGGTAGTGTGCATGAGTTTTTATTACAATTTAGAACACATGAGTCAACTTCCAGGATTGCTTTTCCTTAACTTATCAGTATCTATCCATCAATATCTCAGACCAAAGGTGGACCACATGGCCAAGTTTTTGGGAAAATCAACAACATTCAGAATTTTGCAAGTTTAGACTAGTAAGTTAGCATGTTTTAGGCCTATGCTGAAAATCCAATCAGTTTATCTCCTCACCTAGGTTGCAAACCCGTTTAATAGTCTATTAGTATGGAATTGGACTTTTTCCTATACTATGGTGGGAAAAACTGTTAGACCCGGGTATGCAGTTAATTACTCACCTTCCTTCCATAACCTACCTACTAAACTAGCTACTGAGATTCCGGCCATACTTTCGTACACACACGGTGGTCACTGATCATTTCATATATGTGGATTTTAAATGTACCCAAGCGAGTGTGAAATAATTTCACGGTTTCAACAGTCTTTCATGTAGGGCATGCAAATTGTCGTACAACACACGTGGTCACTGCATCATTTTCATATTATGTGGTTTTAAAGTACCAAACAGAAGTGTGAAAGATTTTCACTGGTTTTAAACAGTCCCCTCCATGGAGGCAGTCACTGTATTTTTTAACAACCAGGGGAACAGGTGGGATTCCTAAGTAATGAGTTCATCACTCGGAATAAATCTTAAAATAATCTTAAAATTCTAAGTAAATGACACTTGCAAACATCAATATACATCATAGTAGTTGCAAGTCCATGGTTCATGACCAACCATAAATTTACTCACATGGTCACTTATTGGTGGAGAATCTGGCACATCCGCACCTCCGTTCATTCCATGGATGGTGCCTGAATCCTGGTCGCCCCGCTTGCTGAACTTGACACTTCTCTTGGTGCACAGACCCAGGGTTGTTCTGGCTTGGCCTTTATCAGAAGGGGAGGGTTGTAACCATTGACTTGATATATTCTCCATGATGTCCCCAATTATGCAGGTTCCACGGCAGTCTTTGGATGTGTCGTCACAGCAAGTATGAAAACCTTTAGGCTTGTGATGTCCTTCATCAGGCATCAACATTGCACAGACCACTTCGGACCAGCTACTAGCTCATGAAAACTGCTCCCACCTTCTATCTCAAGATTCCTGTGATCATAACAAATTAAACGAAATTATCTCAACCTCACATAAAAGTCCTGAATGTGGGTTTTATCAATTTTTCATGGGATGCATTCACTGTTCTAATCGTATATGAGAGGGCCATAACGGGTCATTTGCAGTCGTTTCCAATTCCATCTATTTTCCACATTGTTTTTTGCCATGCAACAGTTGCTATGGTAACACCATGATGGTTTTTACAACTATCAACTAGGCATTTACCCCATACGTGTGGTACACATGGGTGTTGGGGGTCGAAGCAATAAGGGGCAGCCCCAATTATCTGTGTTGGCGTTTGTGATAGCACAAAAGACCTTTCTAAACTTGTTTAACTGCCTCTTAATCAATGGTCCCTGCTGGTGGGGGGGGGGGGGGAGGAGGATGGGGCATGGAGTTAGTGAACAGATTGGAGGGGGGGATTGGAAGGGATGACTGGTGGTGGATACTAGCTAAGGGGGGGCTATCTAAGGGTGGCGCCACCATTGGCTTGCGTGGATAATTCACAAACGGGTCCCTGGTTGGTGAATCTGTGAGCTAACGATACTTACCACCCCCATATTGCACTTTGCACCCCACCACCGCGCCATTGAACATATCTGGCAATTCTTAACGGAGTACCGGACTGGTAACCCCATCGTCCTCCTTATTTTTCCAGCCAGGTGGGCGTCCATAATGAGGGCAAGGCCCGGTGGTTCGAAAAGGAGGACGCCCCGTGATTTTCCGAAGTGGGGACGGTGGGGAGGTGAAAGGTGTTGTGGTAGAAGAAGAGTTAATCGTGTTGTCGAATACGCTTGGTCTTTTCCAAGTACCATCGCAGGGCCCGAACCGGGCCCCAGCGTTGTCTTCCTCCACTGTGGACAACGTCCCTATAGTAGGCAGGTAGATTTCCTGGGCGTGAACGAATGGTCTGGTTCTTCGCCAGGACTAAGGTCTGGAAGCAGAACGGATTCCGTGACGGTCCTGGCGTAGGAAAACTTGTTTCGTAGTTAAGCATGAATGCAGCTTCTACGGCGTGCCGAATGCTGCCAGCGACGAGAACAGACTGTCTTGTGAGTAACGATGACGAGAGTGGCTTGATGCCATGGGCTCGTGAAGGCTGCTCCGCTAGGACCCGGGACGTCCTGTGAGGACCCGAAGGTGGAGAAACTTTCGACTGAGTTTCGTGTGAAACACCCCCCTGCAGGAGTGGCGTTTGGGTGGTGTTGGTCCGACTGAGGAGCCACGCGAACCGCGATGGACGGCGGCAATGGCGATCTATATTACTAATGGTCGATACTGTTTGCCTTTGTTGAAGAGCTCCAACAGAAATGCGACAAATCACCACTCACTGACGCTTCCCCAGGGGATCAATGTTGAGTCTGAGAGCCCAGGTCCGTCCTGCACAGTTATCGTCGTAAGTGGCGTGTGTAGACTTCCTGCGTGCTGCTATTGCAACTTGTGCAGCGGGTTGTGACGCCTTCTCCTGGAAGCTTCCTGCCATTTTTCCCACAGAAAGATGAGGTTCTCTCCGTGGTAATGATCTGATACCGCCTTCTTCGAACTGGACTGGTGAGTCCTGGGAGTCGCAGCGGGAGATCGGACGAGTAGGCAAGAAGGAGCGGAACCATGGTTGAGCTGGCAACAAGGGGCCACAGGAGAATTGTAGTGTCGGAGCTGTCGACCATGTAGCACCCTGCCGACTTGTCTGACGTATGGAAGGGTAGAGCGTAAAGGTCGGTCCCATGGAAGGATAAAGCGTCTGTTCTCCACGCTCGCGGTGAAACCTCTGCGCTGCATAACGTTGGTAGTTTGTTTTTGGAGGCCGTCGCAAAGATGTAGACGTGTGGCGTTCGTACAGTTCGAACACGTGATCTGCCCACCTCTGGGAGAGACTCCACTCGTTGTGGTCGAGTCGAGACAGTGTGTCCGCCGTTACGGTTGATTTTTTCCCCGCTGGGTGCGTTGCCCTCAGCTTGACGTTGATCTGATGCACTGGCGGAGAAGCGTCCCGACTCTTGTTTGAGCAGGGAGGGAGATTTGGTTTCCCCCTCTCTCTGTTCATATAGGAAAACGCGAGTCTGTGACCCGACATCACTGTCACCTCACCCTTGGTCCGTGAGGTCCCTCGACCAAAATTGGGTAATTGCGTTGAGATGCCTGCGCCTCCAGGAGGTTGATGTTTTGTCGGCTTCCCTCCTCGAAGCCAACCCCCCGAGGCCCAGCCTGTTCCTGCCACGTCGCCGCCCCTCCTGTGAGGGAGGCATCGGTGGTAATCATTGTCCTTGGTCGTTGGTCCCGGAGGCCCTCCGTGGGCTGTATTGTGTCGCTTAGTCCACCAAATAGGAGGTTTGGCTTCCTCGCTTCACGGGATAGGCCGTAAAGTTACTGTCCCGGGACGGCTTGTAGTCCAGTACAGGCGCTGGAGGCGCACGCATCCTGAGTCTGCAAGAGATCCAGGACATCGACAGACTGGCCTCTGGCCCAGAACCGCAGCCAACACCTTTACTGGAGAACCGTCGCTGGCCAGAAATCAGCTCTCGGCTGAACCTGGACGGTGTTGTCGACCCATTCCGGTGTTAGGAAAGCGCAACCTGCTGTCAAGGTCTAAGGTCACGCCGAGGTAAGTGTCGACTGAGAGCGGTACGAGGGACGACTTCTCTCCTCGTTGATGAGCCACCCGAGACTTGGTAGTATGTCGATGACTTCTCTGTGTGTCGGTTGTCGTCCTGCTGTTGCGTTCTTCTGCTACATCAGCCATCTCATGTAAGCAAACACTGAATGCCCTGACGACGTAGTGGGCCAGGAGGGGCCTCGTGATCCTGGTGTGGAAAACCCTAGGCGCCGTGGACGGCCGCAAGGTAGGCAGCGAAACTGATAGTCTATTCTTCTTATTCGTGCTGGTAGCGAGCTCGAAAGGCCCGGTCTTCGGTGAATACCCATGTGCATAAGCATCCTTGATGTCACTGAGGTCGCCCACCCCCCTGCTGGTAGGATGGGTTATCCCTGGCTAGGGTCTCATCCGAGTGCTTGGGCCGGATGAAGCGCTTGTTTAGGGGCTTAGGTTTAGAATCGGTCGGCCACAGGTTTCCTTCCTTGGAGCCAGGAAGAAACTTGAAACCCTGAACAGCGGGCCACGGTGTGTCCCTGTGGCAGGGGCGCCACAGCCCGCTTCGCTAAGAGGGCATCCAGCTTCGGCCTCCCAGAACTTCCGCTTGTCTGGGACGGGGGGCACTGGTGTCTCCTTTAGAAGGAAGGGTCGTACCGCGGCGGAGGTGAGGTGGGGGGTGGAACCCCCTCCACCCGGTACCCTCCGCTTACGGACGTCCCAGAACCCCCTGACCCGCTGGATCGTCCCCCTCGTTTTCGTACAATTAGTCATCTCGCCCCCCCCGGGGTTGAACTCCGGTGGGGAAGGGCACCCCTATGGGTGACCCTTTCCGGACCTGCGAGACTACGCGAGCCCCGCGGCCACCCTTGGACGAGGTCTTGCCCTGGTAGGGCGACGGTCCCTGTAGGACAACCGCTGAGATCCCTTTGCCCCTGGTAGGGGCGACGGTCCCTGTAGGATGATCGCTGAAGAATCCCCTCGTGACCTCGGACGGTTCCTTCCCCTGTCTTGAGTAAGAAGCCTCACTGTCAGATCTGGGCTTGGAAGGCGGCGGAACCGCTGTCTTCAGGCCGGCTTCCTTCAATATTTCAACTTATTCTACCTGCCTCCGCTTGCAAGTCTCGTCGAATTTTCCCTGCAAAGAGTCCCCCCCCGCTAGAGAGGAAGCTTACTTAAAAATCCCCTTCATAGCAAGTGCCGGCCACTTGCTGCGTCCAACAATGTCCTACGCACCTCGCAGTGGCCCGCCTGAAGCCCTAGCGAATTGTTCGAATGTGAGGCGGCGATAGGACCAGCGATGGTGATTACATTCCCGGAATCCTGTCGAGAGACTCCCGAAGACCCCGCTTCTCTGATGACTTGACCAAGATCTCCGCAATTAGAAGAAAACTTTTCTGCTGCTTGCTTGGTCCTTCAAGATCCCTTAGCTGAGCGGGCTCCATCGGCAACGTATGTGGCGGCCCTCTCAGAGACAGCATATCTGACAGCGTGCCGGAGCGGCGGCGATAGGTAGGAACGCGAGAACAGCTCTCTGCCACTCTGAAGCTTCGACTCTTGAAACTACGTTAGCATGCTTCCTTCGGGAGCGTGCGCAGGCAACCACTCACTGTCGGGTGTACTTGCTCTAATGGTAAACGGCTTCGCCGTCCACTGTCATCGTACATGGTCGCTCCGCTTGACCGCGCGTTCGTATATATATCAAGTTCCTCTTCATGCGGCGGCTCAGGTGGTGAGTGGTCCCTCCATGGACGAAGACCCAAGAAACCGCGGAATGTCTCACTGCTCTTTCACAACGCCTTCCTGGGTATCTCTTGTTCCAAGGAGCGCCGGCGTGTACCATTCTCCCCTCCGTGGTCAGACCTCTGAGAACCCCGACTGCCGAGGATCTTGACGGTCCACTGTGGCCCCCCTGACTACCTCGAGAGGCCGTCCCGGGCCGTGTCCGACTACTGTGAAGTGTCTGCTGCGAGGAGCCCTAGGGCCTCGTGTTTGGCCATAAACTGGCCCTGAAAAACATGGCGAAACTGTTCCGCGAAGCCACCCTGCACATCCTGGGCCGATAGGCCCTTACTTCTCTTCCATCGTAGGGGAATCTCGCTACCAATTTGCAGCAGAGAAATCGTTACGCGAGGACCCCCCGCTTCGGCGTTTCCTCACTGCTGTATACTTGCAAAACGTTTTGCTCTTATCTTCTCTGAAGAATGGACACGACCGGCCTGTGTCCAGGATCGGTAGAACCTCAAAACTAGTACATGTGGGTTTTCTGTTGGACCCGACGGCTATCTTGAGTCCCTAGCTGCTTCCATCACTAGACCCCTTCGTGGCGAGGAGCTGAGAGATTGCTTGGTGCTCATGTCTGAGGAGTCCTGACTCGACCCTTGGGGCCGCTACTATCGCCCAGTAGTCCCTGTGTGCTGGTCCAAGCCCATGCGGCCGGTACCGGCCCGTTGGCCAAATCGTCGGTCCTGGCTCAGATGCCAGCCGCCGTCCAGGCCGCCGCGGCCCCGTCCGTACCGGACACGGCCTGGGCCAGGCCAAGACGAGCCCTTCTGCCCGCCCCGCCTGGGTCGGTCCCGACCATCACCTGTCGGGACCATCGACCTGTCCTATGTTTACCGACACCCCGTTCGGGTCCGGCGCTAAGGAAAGGACCGGCAGAGTCCGTCCTCCTCGGTCGTGGCGCAGACCACCGGAGGCTGCTCCCCCTCGCTGGCTTTAGGCTTCCTACCTACACACTCTAATCCGAGCGTTGACTACCCAGGAGCTTAGGTGGCCGTGGGATAGTGGCGGCAGCTAACTGCTCACGCCCACCCGCGGGCCCCGGTCGGGGCCAAGCTCACGCCTGACTTCCCTTGGGCGTCGCTCTTCTTCTGGGCCCTCTTCCCACTAGAAGGCTTCTTCGTCGAGGCGGACGAGACGGAAGACCCCTTGGAGCGACGTTCCCCGGCTTTTTCGACTCCAACCGGATCTCCGAGAAACTACTCGGGCCATGGTGGCAAACTCACACCTCCCTTTGCGAGCAGGGTCTGCAGCGGGGGCACGTGGGATGTCTGTCCCACGTTGAGACCGGTCGGAAGATCCGCACTGGCGACACGCTTTCCTATCTGACGGAAAAGGGCCGCAAGGGAAATACTTCGGAGCAACCATTGCCCTGACAATAAACATATATTTGTTAAATACATAACAATATCACATATTGGAGACTCAACAAAAAGCATACGCATAATGTGAGCGAACATGCGAATACATTAGCATCGCTAAAACTACAACCACAAACACATATGGTGAGAATTCGAGAGCTACATACAGGCATCGCCTATAAACAGCAACCTGATCATGATTTGTATAAACTACACAATATAAATTAAAAGGACGTTCGCCAATCTCAGACGGGACGCTAACTAAACCCAGGTCAAGTGTACAAACTCCAAAAACCCCCGTTCTCCCCTCTTTCCCTGTTTTGCGTAACGATCCCTAGCGCCCCCGCGCGCGGGAGCCACCACCCGGTAAGGAAGGGAGGGAGGGGGAAAGGGTAACCCCAGGAAGGGACGGTGAAGGGAAGGTAGGAGGCTAGGCCACAGGGAAGCACCCGGACAACGTCCAGCCTTACCGAACCTAACACAATAGGAGACCACACACCCACGTGTGTTGGCTACGGGGGGAACCACAACCCTATTGGGCTAGGAACAGCCTAGGCTAAAACCGACTTAAGCAAAACGGGATCCAGCGAGAGGAAATTCAATCCAAAAATCACGCAAACCGCTAAGGATACTTCGTTCTGACGAACGAGATCGTGAGGAAAACGCTCCCTGCGGCTTCTACGCGTTGACACGTAGAATAGCGATTTCATCGATGAAAAAACGGTGAATACTTGAGCCAAGATGCTCACCACTTTCAGTTGCGTCTGTCAATAAGAAGGACGTGGGGGTTGCCACCCGGACTTCCATAAGATTGCCAGATGTTCAATGGTGCGGGGTGGGGTGCAAAGTGCACTAGTGGGGTAAGTTGAGTAAGTGAATAGATTACAGTTAAAATTTTTGGATTTTGAGGGACCCTCCGGCACTTGCCGGGTGTTTAGAGCTAGCCATTTAACCAGCCTTGAAATAGGTATCACATGTCTCAATTCCCAATTAATGATCTGATGATCTATAGAAATTTAATACGAATCCAATGAGTCAAGATATATAAGGAATCATATCTTATTATGTCATCCTCTACAAAATTTCATTCCCCGCTGCCAAGTCCATATAAGCCCTTCATATCGCAAGTTACATCTGTCCATCAGCTCATCCATACTAGGCCTACATGTCCCAACTGGTCCGTAATTTTTGAAATCATAGTACACCGCACTGATTTTGATAAGACTGGTGACATCGCCATCAATATCTGGGGCATCATCCCCCATCGGTTGGCCGCGTAGGCATTCAGGGAATTTTTTCGTTTACAGATCTCCCAGATTGCAGGAAATGGCACATCATACAAAATTGACAATACATTTCCAAAAACTGAACAATGTTTATTCCCTTAAAGTCGTCACGTGGCCTTAATTCCTACCATACCTCTATTTTTGGAGGTATTCCGCTGCCCTAGACCTTTCAATTGGGTTAGAGTTTTCGCATCTTAGAAATTTGCTCGAAACATCACTGGCGTGCGAAATGTGTGCATTTCTCGGGCCGTCAAATAAAACATTGAGCCATTCAGTAGGAAATTTTGTGAAAGGAAATTTGTAATTTTTTCAGATTTTTTCCTGTTTCAAATTTACAGTCCCGAATTGATTTTGTCCTGCCTCCTGACTATATATATAGTGGACAAAATGTCAATCATGTGAGCCTACATATGATGGGCTATGACCCACCGGTCCCTGTTGTTTTGTTGCATATAGCCTTCATCAAGAAGCAGCACATCAGGCTGTAAAAAAAACAATGAGGATTAAGTAGGGGACTGGACTCTAGCACAGTGGTTGTGTGCAGGTTATGGAAAATGCCAGTTGGAATCCAAGCATTGGTGGGGGGCCAACAGAATCTCAAATTCAATTCTACTGGTGGTTTTTCAATATGTTCACTGCACTTGTAAGATGGACAGTATGGCAGTGGTGGTGGCGCCTGGGTTTCCCCGACGGGAAGTCCGAGTCCCCTGACGGCGGGTCCAAGTTCCCCGACGAGCCTCACCCTACCCATACGTCAAAACCTGCATTTTCGATGTGTTCATTTTGAAACTGTTTTTCTTGGAGAAAAAAATGAATAAATAAAACACACAGTGTGGAAGGCATTGTTTACCAGTCTCTCAGTGCAGTACACTTCGTTTCAGGCGCTCTCAGGAAATAATGAGAGAAAATACTGAGAAATTGGGAAGTGTTTGCGTCGTGAGAGCACACCAATGAACACCAAGGAAAACAGTGGTAGAAGGCAGTGAGGGACGACCATCCTCCCCAACAGAATTGACATTATTCTCCTGCAGGACATGAAGCCGACATATTCTAGACTTGTGTTCTTCCATGCACGATTGTATAGTGGTAGGAATATGGATACGTGATATTTCAAACTCAAGGAGGAGGGAACATGAAAATAAGATAAATATCTGACGCGTGAACATTTGTAGCGTTAATATAGGGATTTTTTGTTTATAAGAAAGTTGATACATTATAGGTTGGGGCAATAGGCCCTTGTCGGGATGCATTAATTTTTAAGTTACCCACCCGACTCCCGACGAAATGGGAAAAAATTCGCCAACAAAAAGTGGTCCTCACCTGGTTGTGCGATCAGTGGTTTCTATTATTCACTTCACTACACCTATACAACAAACCAAAGTTCATGCAGACCATCGTATCAAAAAAACATCAAATATTTTCACATATAAAACATAAAAATTCCTAAAATGACTGACAGTAAGTTTGACTCTATTACAAAAGTCCCTTAATTGTTTTATTCTCATGCCACCACGCACTCTTCTCGCCATAACCAAATTTGAATTAAGTCTTATCACTCAGTCAACTAATTCTCGACCAAAATCCAACTGAATGTTCTAAATCCCCAGCCCGGGCTTCTTTGCCTTTTTAAAAATCATTATCGTTATTATTCATTGCCTTTAATTTCCAAGCGCAGGACATTGCCAGATCCCCCCCCCCCCGCCTGACCAGGCAGGAACATCCTCCCCCGCATCCCACGCACCAACCAAACATTTCCACGCAGCAGTAAAGGATTGTCAGAAAATTTTATCTTTAGGAACCTCAGTATTTTTTAATGTCTAATTCAACCCAATCAAATTGGTTGGGAAGAGAGGGTTTGCTTTGTGGGCAGCTTTCATAACAGCACAATTGTCAAAGCAGCTATGGTTTACTTGTTCCTCAGTCTTATTCTAACAGAAGCTATTATATGATGGGATCATTCAATATCATGAAAATTTCATCAAAACACATTCAGATTCAGAAAATGTTAACGGACCATACCATTGAGTTTGGAGCGAAATTAAACGCGAAAATTCTTACCAAGTTGGAAATTGGAATAAATTATGCAACTTAGGCACTACAATGAGCCTATAACAGCAGTATACAATTGTCACGGGAGCTATGGTTTACCCGTTCCTCAGTGCTTTATGCTAAACAGAGCTATTATATGATGAATTCAAATTCCTGAACATAAAACACATCAGATCCAGAAAAATGTTAACGGACCATACCCGAGTTTGGCGAAATTCTTAACAAGTGAAATTGAATATGGAAAATTGGAATTAAATTATGCAAATTAGGACCACACAAGACTTACCGACACAGCTGTACCTTCAAAATAATTGGATCAAAGGTGGATCATTCACATCTAACACGTTTGTGGAAATCCAAAGGAACTTTCAAAAATACATACAATAATGCAAATCGACAATTAAATGACCTCCAGTGAACCCGACATCACTGGTGAAAATTTCTGAACGGTGACACATCCACCATAGTATCGTGACAATCCGACAAACTTGGAAATTCGCCTAAATTATTGCAAAAATAGACACCTTAGTTAGCATAATTTAGGCTGAAAATCTTAATCAGTTCATCTACCCATTGTCATCCAGGTCAACATGCCAAACTGCATCACTGTGGCACATAAGGTTCTTGCATAATCTTGCTAACGAGCTTCAACAAAAAATACATAAACATAAGCTAATTACCCAACTTAATAAATGACTTTGCTGCCAAAAATCTAATCAGATCTGTACACCCAAACCCGGTGCTACACACAAAATTTGTCATTAATCGGCCCACCACGGTTTGTGACAAGAAATCCTGCTAACGAGGAAAGTGTGCCACACACACTCACTATGAACACGCCATGTGACCATCTTTCTGGGAATTTCATTCAGGAGAGGCAAAAAAAACATATTTGCCTAAATCTGAAGCAGTTAGTGTGCAGGGCATACTGCTATTATATATTGGAAAGGAGAAAAGAAAGAAAAATGGAAAAATCAGCGTGGCGCAGCACAAAAAACTTTGCATCTAGCCTCCTCAACATAAATTTATGCAATCCTATTATGTGTCAGGTCTTCGTGCTATGGCCTGTACTTGTACCTTAATTGCTACCTGCTCCCATTTTCATTCATTTATTTTGGGAGATGCATGCCTGGACCATTGGGGGATGAATCACATAGGCCATCCCCCAGCATCAAATATTTGGGGTGGGGGATGTATCCTCCCACCCCCCTGCGTCTACGCCTATGATAGGTGGCATGCTTTTGAAGATGGTTTTGGTTTGACCACATTTGTTTTGGCGAATGTGGGGGGAAGCACTCTGGGATTATTCGCCGATGGTCGGTGAAGGTTCGTCGGGTGTGATACCCGGATATTCTTCCCGACAAAACTTTGGGAAAAATTTCGATGCAGACTTTGAAAATTTTTGCCTTTCTCTCCTTCCAATGCTTCCTGCATGCTCCCGAATGACCTGGCAATCCCCAAACCTTCGACGAACTCATTCCGAAGTCTTTCGATGCTCAAACATTTCTCTTCGGGAATCAATCGCCAACCGCGAAAATTGCTTGGGTGGGACAAGGCATAACACTTTACGTTTGGGTTTAATATAGCATCCCCCATAACTGTGTCCTGTACTCAATGTCCCCCGGACACCATTCACCACTCATGATAGATTGACTGAAGACTCAAAAGCAGGACCAAATAATCGGCGCTGGGAGATTTTCCACCATCGGTCCCGTCGATGTAGGCCTAGTCATTGTTTGAGTATGCACTACCGGGCGCGGTCTTTTTCACATGCCGATGTCGCCCTCACAACTGAGTCGCATTACAGATTTGCAACCAAAAAATATTCGCAGAAAATTAGCTTCTGCAAATACCTCCAACATCGGCCGTGACACTCACTCGACAGTCACGAAAAATGTAAGCCATCACGATCGTAGTCCCCTAAAACAACAAGTTGTATAATAAACGGCCGGCCCCACATTTACACAGACTCACCCGATTGAACTGTGCATTACAGCAGTGTCACGCTACTGTGGTGATCGCGCGATCTGCGCACCTCAAACTAAACTCAAACTCAGAATCCCCACAAAATAATTTGTATGTGGGAATGTCCCCGCACTGGTTTCCTTTCACAACAGGAATAGTAAATTTTTGCACTCTTTTCAACCATCCATATGTGCATCCTCATATAATTGTGTGTCAGACATCGTAACAACTGTAGACATGGGAGAAAACACTATTTTTCAGCCCACACATCGAAACGAAACGTTCGTTGAACATGATTTGGGTAACTGGTGTATTTACACATTCTATGTTAACCATGTTGAATGGGACCAAATCACTGTAAATTGTAAACTAATGTTAAAATCTGCAATCTGAAAACATTTAAAAAATCATCAAAATAACGAGCATGTAGATGGGTTTGAATCAAACACATTTCACAAAAGATTGAATTCATGTTATTTGCAAGGTGTCTTCAATAACCCTTTTCCTGGATCTAGGCCCCTGTACAAAATCATAGCAAGTTCAGTAGCTCAGGTGTACTGCTGGCTACCATGTGGAATTGAGTGAAGCCATGAAAACTAGCATTTGTGTTTCTTATTTATTCACACAAAATCCATTTGCCTGGGAAGAACATTCACTATGGGCCAGAAGAAATGTTGCCGTTGCAGGATTTGCCCTTCGGGGGCAGTCATGTTGCTATGGGTTGGAAGCAGAATGGCTATGGCATGGGGGATTATCCCCAGGTACCCACCGTCTATATACAGGGAACTTGTGTAACAATAGTTTGCAGTGCAGTTGATTGGAGAGAGGGACTCAGGGAGACAAACTTGGGCAAATGGGAGCACTGTAACCCCTGACAAACACATCCTATTGTTAATAATTGGCGATGTGGCGACTGTTGCGGCGGGTATGCTTGTACCAAAGAACTGCTTACTATTTTCTGAGAAACCCCCCCCCCCCCCCGAGATTTCAAAATCCCCCTTGAAAAAAACGATATGAACTGATATCTTTGACCTAACTTCACGGCCCTGTTCCCTAGCTACAGCATTCCGCGCGACTTTCACGTACCTCTCGCTCCCCGAGTATCGTTGGCCTGAAAGTTTTGCAGCGAAGAATAAACTATTAAACAACGTACGAAGTAGCAGACACATAGGCCATAAGTTGTGTGAGATGTCTTTGTCAGAACGAGAGTTGGCATATATGAAACTCTAGGATTCGACATTGTGTAACGTAACCTAGGCATGCTGTAGTGGTCACCTGTGAAAGAAAGATGTAGGGATGTGGGCATTCATGTATTTGACTTCTGTTTTTACTGAATTCATATAGTATAACTCAATGTACTTCATTGTTTGCAAACACACTACATAACAAAACTATGTAAAATGTTGATTTGGAAAATTGGAGCCTGGTATCCCCAAAGAGAGCCACGGTTTCTTCTCCTGATCTTGAATGACCGGGCTCTACTTTTGGGACCACATAGAGCTCGGTCCAAGAGACCTTATTTTCGTCCCTGCTCAAAAACAACTGCAGGATAAATATTGAGTGGACAAAAGAGCTATGTATTATCTGGAGAACGAGGCTAGGATTAGCTGAGAAAACTAAATGTTCATATGACTTTTCCATTACGGAGTTACAGTCCTTGAAGTTTTTGTCCGGTGATTGAGTTTGGGCCGTGTCACAGCGTAGTGGGGTGGGTATTTGTCACTTGGTAAATCTTTGGTGTTTGGTAAAAAAAGGTGTCTTATGTTGTGGAGGGGAGGAGGGGTTGCTGTAGGGTGGGGGTGTGTGGTGTAGTGTACTGTGGAGTGCGGCGGGGTGGGTTGTTATGAAGGAGAAAGACATCATACTTTTGAATGTTGACTTATTCAAGAAATGAAACATGAAATACATAACATAACTTCCGAGGTTGTCCAAGTGGGAACGTTCAGTGCACGTCATTATGCAATTGGGATTCTCCCCAATTTTCGGTGCATAATAAGCAAATTTGAAGGCCACTAACTCCACATCGGAACATTGATGAAATGGGATTTGGACCTATCTGAAAAGTTTTCCATTAAACCCAGTCAGGTGTATCCAAGCCTGCGTTGTCCTTTAAACATCCCTAAATAGAATGCACTTGAAGATTGAATGGTTGTTGCCTGGGCGTGGATGTAGCGTTTTATACGACTCAGTCTCCAGTGCGAGACCGTATTTTCCAAAACTCAATCATATATCAACGATTTTATAATGGTAGACAGTGTTATGGGTTAAATTACACACATCTCTTTGCAAGGTGCACGAGTCTGCGGGCGCGTTCCAGCAGGGGTCCTGGTTTAAGGGTTTTAGACCTGTGTAATATTTATTGTTCGCCTTAGTGTCGCCCCTAGGTGTGCCGATTTGGCGGGGACATGGCAACACAAGATGTAGCAGCTGCTGGGCGGAGTCGGAAGGTCGCTCGCTCAGTATGAATTTTACCAGGTTTTCAGCAGGGGTCAGCGCCCTTGGCGCCCACCGGGTCGGGACGGGGAGGCCCCACACGCCCGCGCATGTCACGCCAAAACCGGCGAGCAGTGCGACACGGTCAGTTAACAACCGCTGTTATTGCGTGTTATATACCGGGCAAGGCTTAAATTGGCAGAGCGGCTACTGTTTAAAATGTAATAACATAAAATACTTCAGAGTAGAGACTATGGGATGGTCAAACCTAAGGGACAGGTGCGAATATCAGAGGTCTATGGTTTACCTGATAGCCGGATATAAAGGGCATAAAACTATACTTTGGGTGCGACACACACAGGAGTTGCCTTGGTGGCATGATCGCTGAAGTACAGGCACATCCCAAACAAAAAAAAGCTTATAAACAATATGAAATTTGAAAATTAAATTTGTCAAATTCAATGCATGCATTATCTTGCATTGAAAAGCATAGAGAAGGAAATGCTTCTACACATTCATCTCCTTTTTTTATGGGAAGCTTCTTCATGATGAACCATCTCCCTCCCGTGATCATTCTTTTAATTACATACCATTATCCTATTCACATCTCACTATCGTTATTCTATTCAATTGAATAAATGAGATGACGCATAGCGATCGAGAGATATCAAAAAGGGTACTGCAAATGTTCGCGGAGGCAGAAGATTTGCACCCCTTGAATTATAGAGAATTACACCGCCTGCCGGGAACTTCCCCATGATCTATTCACATAGATTTACCATGTAGGCAGGAAGTAGAATACCCACTGCCAGTTACGTTACATAACAAAATATGAGAGCACATTGTGAAGAAAGTAGTATCCAACAACATTGGAACAAGTGAGATGAGAGCTATGCTATAAATCTTTCTCAAAACAAGATTTGATTATTATTATATCCTTTTATATTATCCAGGTTGTGTTAAGTTCGTGGTTACGTTCATTTAACTGAAAATGCCGTCATGTTTCTTAGTAATATCACATTCATTTGAATGCAAACAATTGTTTTTAACTCTTCGCACAATGTATAGTTTTTTTTTTAGCATGTATCTTTATCTCATAATTGATTTCTTGACCATAAAACGGGCGAGCTGTGTGGAATGATGTAATTCCTCTAATTTAGACATCGTCAGTCGGAAGTATGTGGGTAAAAGTTTGGGAAACTTTTCAGGAGAGCGTTGTTGCGTATTATCTTGGTTTTCTCTTGAACGATCGAGAATCAGTTCTGTATTTGCAAAATAGGGACTCGGACCAGGACTGGACCGAGTCCCTTATTCTTTGGTTTGAGTCCGAGTCATTGGACTTTGAGTCACGACTTGAGTCCCCCAGCCACTCTAGTATATTGTCATTTAAAATATCCACTCTCATAAGTCTATCATTACTGCCTGTAAATCTCCATTTCACTTGAGTATGTGGATATGAAATCACAACGTCTGTTTCGTAGTTAGGTTCATTTCTTTATGCTAATGTCCGTAATTTTCGACTGATTTACATTTCATCTTCGCAGGCTGCTTGGCAAATGGTTAAAAATTAGGAAGGATTACTCCCCAAGGCAATTGCTAAGACACAACGGCTTAAAGATGCTCAAAGAATTCAAGAAAGCAGAGAAACCTATCCAAAAAGCTTCATCTGAGCAAAGCCAAACCGACAGACCAATGGGCCGTACCTGTTTGTATGACTGGACATTGGAAAACGGGCTAAACTGAAGGAAGTTTTGCGACATTAGACTCAGATAAGAATGATGTCATATCAAGAGAATGATTTCTAGATTTTTCATGACCACTGGACGCAACTCGATCCGATGAGGAAGATTCAGATTATTTCAACTCCACGATAAAACAAAAGAAGGTGTTATCAACTATGGGGACTTTATAGCAGCTAAAAAGTATGTGCACAAGACCTATTTATTATCAGCCTACGAGAAGAAGGAAAAGAAGTGTGTAAAAAGGGTGGCAAGGGTGGAAGGGGGGAAAGAAGAAAAAGGAAAAACCAAATACCGATGCCGATATGTCTTGGTCCGTAGGGGGACAGGAACGCCGTTCGTGGCCCCCTGAGTACGCGATAGAGACCCCCCAAAAAACCACGTGCCCTTCACACGGATACGGGGCGGTTTGACGGGACTGTCCCCCCGCATCCCTACAGGATGACTCTGCCTGGTACCTTCATAACCAGGAGGTGACCTATGTGAAGCTGAACGATGCGGCTGCTATTAGGCGACATAGAATCATTGAAGCAGTGCTTAGTCACGGTCGGAAGTCGACATCACTGACAATACTTCAAGACTTGCTCCATGTGCCTGTGCTAAGGGTAATACAAGGTGGTGGAATATCTACTATGAATGGGTGAGTGGCTCAGTTTGTGTAAGTTTGTCGCAACCCACAAAATTGAGAATGGGAAGTGCTTTAACACACACCCCTCCTGAATAATTGCTGAGGAGGCTGAGGTTTATCCTCGCAAATTCTCATAAATATTTGTTTAAAATGGAATTTAGGTTTTCATTATTTGACAGTTACTGTGTCGTACCTCAGCCTATTCTGAATATCTTTGCCTAATCTAACCACTCTGTTCTATTGGAAATTGTCTCCTTTCTCTGGAATCCTCAATCCTTCAGCTTCATGGCAAGAGGTACCTGAAGTTTAAAACCTAACTTTTTTCTTATGAGCTTCTTGAATATACATGTGATTTGATGAAAACATCTGAGATTTGTTGGTTTTTTTTCAACTTTTTTTTTTTTTGTTTTGTTTTTTTGATCGAGGAGGCTGGGGTCTTAGTTGTTTGGTTATCATCATATGCTTTACTAAGAGTGCCAATGGCACAGTGGCATATGCAAGGGGGTTTGGTCGAACCCCCCCCCCCCTAATTTTTTTATATTTTTTAAAAATAAACCACAAACACAAAAACCACATTTTTCACGCTGTTACTTATATTGTGACGTCATGTGTCTAAGTGCCATAATTGCATTATTTGCCAATAAGGATAGTGAGGCTATAAATAGGGGCGCACTTCCCTTGGGGTCCCAACCTTCCCACCCCCCCCCCTAAGAAAAAAAAGTCTCTGTAAGCCACTGCAATGGCACAGTGGCTCATCTGTTCAGTTGCTGCAATGCAATAGAGCACTGTGCAAAGTACAATTTGTTGAAACTACCCTTCAATGACATTTGACCTCATCTTGGCGAGGTAGCCGGGCCACATGCGATCCGATCGATCATAATACTGTCCAACTTCTTGATCGTATTCAATTTTTTTCATAGGAGAGTTTTGAGTAATTGGGGGGCAAAACTCTAAATAACCCCTGGGGAACCTCTGTCCTCATTATAACCAAACCAACTATCCTGTTCATCCAGTTCAATATGTGGGAAATGTTTGCTCATCTTGATCCACCAATTTACCATATTAGCTGACCCAATCCCTTAAAGGTGAAACTTCCAGCCTTTAGCTCTTCTTAGGTTGAATAGAATAACAAATCATTCAATTATCACTTTGTTCCGATGTTCATAATAGCAGGTTCGTCGGGGGGGGAGGGGGGTTGGGAAAGATATGGGCTTCCCTCTGCGAAATTTTCGCGTGATAAGGTGGGTGGTGGTGCTGTTTCGGCAAACGGCAACATTTATTTGACGTCATATCTACAATCATAATGGAAAGATGTAATTTCTTAACATTTTCTCTCAACTTGTGTTGATGATGAGTGGGGGACGTCATCAAATTTGCCAATTTGCAAAATTGCCAATTAAGCAGTGATTATTTGTTATCTTCGAAAAATATCATAACCGGAACATGCTATGAACATGAACAAAGTTGATTGGCAAGTTTTTAATCACATCATAATGACATTTAAATATTTGGCTGGAATTTCCCCTGAATGAGTAATCCCTGAACTGTCTCCATGAATGCAACAGGCTCCTATTTTTTCAACTCCTCCTACTTTTAGCCCTTGCCTCCTACTTCTCCTCCATTTTTTCTTCTTCTGAAAATCCACTTTCTCCTACTTCTCGCTACCTTTTTAAAATGTTCGCTCAAAAAAAAAATCACACAGACAATGAAGGATGGTGAGGAACTGCCTGGACCACAGTATCTACTATGGAATGGAGTCCTTTCCTGATTTAGCTGTACAGTCAAGATGCATTCCAGGACCTCTATTCTGTAACTGCCTAATGCAAACCATGAAATCTCAAACCGTACAGATGTACCAAAATGTCTTGCAAGAAGACCAAATGTTGAAGTTTTTGGTAAATGTCTAAGAAGACACCAATTGCTGTTTGTAGGGAGAGATGCATTTTAGCTCACACCAGCTAAGCCTATCTGGTTAATCTGCATGCCATTCTAATCTATATCATCCATCTAGGGATCAATAGGCCTTTTTTTAGTTCAACCATTTATTCGGGTGACCATGTGATCCGCAATGTCAATTCTTTCTATCCAATCCATCCCATCCATCTATCCATCCCCATCCAGCCATCTATCCCCCATTCATCCCTCCCGGTTCCTCTATCCATTTCCGCTATCCATATGATCTAGCCAACCGTCCACCCTCTCATCCATCGATCCATGTCATCCCTCTATCCTCCATCCAGCCTCTATCCCATCCCATCCAGCATCTATCCACCCCATTCACCCATCCATTCTTCTATCCAACCCATCCATCTATCCCTCCATCCCTCTATCCATCTCACCAGCCTTCTAATCCATCCATTCAAATCCCAACCTATCCCTCTGTCCATACGGTCTATCCAACCCCAATCCCATTCATCTTATCCATGCAGCCCATCCATTTCTCACATCTATCCATCCAGCTCATCCATCCTAACTGTCCTCCCCCCATCCTCTGTCCATTACATCATTCTATCTAATCCATCCCATCCACAAAAAGTGTGTGCTTCCGCCTACAAAGGCATTATAATGTCATAATATGTTCCTCGCGTGGTGGTTTTTCAGCTTGGTCACATAGTGTGTGAATGTTGTGTTGGAAGTCCATTGGAGTTTACAACAGTAACATCTGGTGAAAGAAGCTTATGGGCCTCCAATAGTCACATCACAGGGTTCATTGAGTACCTCTTGAGGCATCTTTGTCTATGTGAATTGTTTAAGGTCATTGGAAGGGTCACATAGACCATCGTGTGGAAATTGCCTTTCTCTGGCCATTCTTTGATGGATGCTGACCAAATGTGGAACACAATGTCCATTGACTTCCCTTAGGCATCTTTGACCCATATAAGGCAAAGGTGCATTGAAGGAGCACCATGGTCATTGTGTAAAATTAAGCCTTTTCGGGCCAAATTGTTCTTTCTTCATGTATGAAATCTTGGATGTTGAACCATGTTAAGCTCAGCATTAGAGGGTCATTAAAGGGGCACCATCGGCCATTGTGTGAATTGCCATTCTGGCCTCAATTCATAGTCTTCTGTGATGTATGTTTGCCAAAATATAGTACAATATTGAATGCTGGGGATCTATGACCTTGTTGCATAGGGGACGATGGGCCACTAAGTGAAATTGGCCTTCTTGTTGACCACAATTATTTATTCTTCGATGGATGTTAAACCAAATGTGGACACAAGTTTCATTGAATTGCTGGGGTAAAACATTGACCATGGTCAATTTAAGGGATCAACAAGCGATTATGTGGAATAAATTTTGGCCACCATAATGGTCATTCTTTTGGATGAACACAGTGGTCATTGACTGTTTTTGGCTTGCATGGAATACAAACAGCTTTTGTTGAATTACCAAATGCATCTCCTGCAAAGAATACAAGTTTCCTTGAATTTGTACCATAATTTCTAGAGTGTTGCCTCTTTCACAGT
The DNA here is from genome assembly GCA_026419785.1 of Sclerodactyla briareus. NCBI lineage: Eukaryota > Metazoa > Echinodermata > Holothuroidea > Dendrochirotida > Sclerodactylidae > Sclerodactyla > Sclerodactyla briareus. Next base: position 115,982 of record JAODTK010001566.1, on the reverse strand, counting down.
GTTTTTTATAAAGACATCATTTGTAATAGGACAGTCCGATTAGCTTTTGTTGTGGAACACATTGCAAAAATGCATCTCTCCTGCACATTGATCTCTTTGCAATGAAATATTTGGGACAATTGGGGGGGTGGTTTTGAGCTGCGGCACCCTTGTGCTCTCATTTGTGTAGCAATGAAATGGGAAAACATTCAAGTTTCAAAATCGGCCATTGTGTGGAATCTTGTTAAAATTAATTGGATGTTCTTGACCATCACCCCATAGCTGCACATTGGTCTCTTTGCAATTAAAATTTGGTACAATTGGGTGGGTTGAGCTGCTGCAGTGCAGTACCATGGTGCTTTCTCGTTGTAGAAAGGAAATGGAAAACATTCAAGTTAAATCAGGCATTGGTGTGGAGTCTTGTGAAAATTAATTGGATTTCTTGAACCATTACCCACCACAGCCTGCACATTGATCTCTTGCAATGAAAGATTTGGTATCAATTGGTGATTTGGAGCTGCTTGCACCAGGTGCTCATCGTTTGTAAGAAATTAAATGAAAACTTCAAGTTAACTCAGCATTGTTGGAAAACTTGTGAAAATTAATTGGATTTTCGTGCCCATTCAACACATAGCTGCACATTGGGGTCTCTTGGCAATGGAATATGTGATACCTTTTGTATGGGTTGCGCTTCAGACTATAGGTGCTCTGTTTGGCAACAATTTACCACAAAGTAACAAATATATTCGACGAATGCCCAATTGGTGGCCACAAAGGCTGTTTCAGCAAATGTCATCCTGCATGTGTTTTTTTTCAGCCTGGTTCACAGATTTTTGATGCTGTGTTATATAATACCATGAAGCGTGAACAAGAACATCTGTGGGAAATAAAGGGCTTCCAATCATTCACAGTTGTTCATGCCCCTGGGGCATCTTTGACTATCTTGTCCGTATCCATGCAGCTCACACGTGTTGTCGTTTCCAATTCCTCTTCAACTTTCATAATTTCTTTCTTACTTTTGGAATGCTCTGCCTTCCTGCTGTTTCCTTCTTCTTACCACCTCATGGCTTGCAAGTGTAATTTCAACAAGTTGTCCCTAACTACTCTCTCTTTCATCAAATGAACTGATTGTGCCACTTTGGTGCCCTTTGAAACTTGACCTTTCTGTGTTCCCAAAGATGTTCCAGGTGTCAATGACCGACATTGTGTCCCATTTTGGTCAACTTCAATCAAAGGGTGACTGTTTAGAGGGGCCGGCCCATAATACTTCTTTTTTACCCGATGGTTGACTGTTTTGATGCTATTATATGACATCACATCCTGAACTGTACTCGAGCTGGAAGGAAGTCACCAACCCATGACTTCATGACAAATTTTCAGAAAAATCTAATGCATTGAAAACTAAACTGGAAATGAGATTTTGACATCTTACATATAATAGCCTATTGTGCCCTTCAGTTACATTGACCTTGAACTTCCCAAAGCGAGAAATATCCCAGGGTCGATGAACATCGATTCCAAGTTTGGTCACTGGGCTGGGCAACTGGCCACACCACTGACAAGTTCACATTTTGCAAATCGCTCTGTTTTCCTACTGATTTTCCTCTCATTTCTGCATTTTTTTGTGATCCATTCGTATCGTATTCTTGTGTGATCTGTGTTTTTGTATCTTTTCCCGGGGCCGTGAGATTTCTCAATGCTTAGATTCCTACGGATCTCTTTATTCTTGCGTGTTTGTCTGATCCTATTTTGTCATCGTGTGGAGTTGCAGCCTATCGTTCTCTTCTACGTGTAGCATCCTGCCCTAAGCTTACTCCGTGGGTGGTGAGTTTTCCTTGCCCCCTTCATAGACCCAATTTTGCTGTATGAGGTTCAGTATTTGTGTCCCTGTGGTGTGGTGTGGGGACTGTGTTTATCGTTTGTTCTTCGACCGCGTGGCTGCGTGTTAACTCGGTAACCTTCCTTTTGTATTCCGCCGGCCGTATTGTGTTTGGCGATTGGTATGTTTGTGAGTGCTTTTTCCCTTCACCTTTTTTTTTTTTTTCTTTTGCATTAGTATTTTTTTCACTGGTAGTGGTGCCCCTCTTTATTCTCATTCTCTGTACCTCTTGTCTTCTATTTATTTGCTGTTATGGGAGGAAGAATAGTCTGATAAGCCTTCAGGGTTGCGAATGTGGATTGAGTTTTTTTGTGGGGAGTGTCGTGGCGAGTTTTTAAGGGGTGAGCTTTGAGGCACTAAGGCGGATGGGTATATTTATAGATGTCAGAAGTGTCATAGACTAGCTAAGCTTGAAGCGAGGCGTGGGGCACTAGCAGTCAGTGGGAGAGGTTCAGAGGGGCGCTGCTGGCCGATACAACGTAATAGTGTTGGTCCTGCCATGACACTATTAATTAGTTTTTAAGTGGCTGGCAGTTTTGAGATGCAGTTCAGGGGGGTCAGTTGGATTGCGTGGGGGCGGGTGTGAGTACATAGGAGGGGCGAACAGTCCAGAGCCGTGGTATTTTCAGTCTAGGTTGATGCGAAGTGAAGGTGGACGGTGGGGGAGGGATAGTTAAAGGAAGTGTTGCTGGTGGGGGATTCGATTGTCGTTAATGTTTGACAGGGAATTCGTCGCATAGATAAGCTGACGCGTACGCGTGTTGTCTTTTCCGGGAGCAAGGGTAACGATATTAAGTGAGAGGGTTATAGGGTCGTGGAGATGAGGAGGTGGTGGTTGTCGGATCGGCCAATAAATCTCCCGGGGTGACAGTCATGACGTCCTAAGATCCCGATCCGTGAACTGCTTGCAGGCTGAAGTCCATTGGGTCGAAAGTCGCGATTTGCGGCATAGGTTTCGAACGGTCGTGTTCAGGGAGGACGATAGCGGGTCTCAACAGGTGGTTAGAATTAAGTGCACCGCGGAGGGCGTTCATTTTGTTGGTGTTTCGTGTTTCTGGGGAAGGAGGGATCTTTTCGCAAGGATGTTCTTCACTTACATGGTGGCGGTGGCTTTCATGTTAGGCAAGTTGGTAACTGTCTGCGTGGAAGGGTATGTTAAACTAAATTGGGGGCGAGGGTTTTCTGGTGTCCGTAGGCTTACTGGCAGGGTTTGTTAATCGTAAGCATCGCACTGGGAGGTCTGGCGAGGTCAACAGTAGCGATAGATATGTTAGCCAGCTGTTTTTTCCTGTGCTAATGTTCATAGTATCAGGACCAAGTTTTGATATTTGCAAGATTTTTTGTCAGGAAACGCAAGCCTGCGTAATGGGTATAAAGAGTCCGTTGTTGTACAGTGATATTTCCACAGCCGAAGGTCACCTACTGGTTATGTTGTTTATAGGCAAAGAGGATTGATCCTCTCCTGTGTCATTGGTGGTGGATTTTTGTGTATGTGGGTCTGATTGAATTATTTTGAGAAGGCCGATATTGTTGTAAGTTTTGTCAACTCTGTTTGGTGTGAAATTCCGTCTAACTCATCCGGTATTCCCAGTTCCTTTATTCGTTGGCCGTTGTGTACCGTGCCCAAATAGCTCTGAAGACAACACGCTCTTCTTTCCGACAATGCTTTTCGAAGTTTTCTAGGAAGAGTTAAATCAATTATGGTGATTTCATCAAGTTACCAATTTCTTGGTCTGATGTTACTAGTGCAGTCAGTGATTTTTGTTTTTTTAAAAAAAAAAAAATGCTGCTTGTGTTCAATGACGCAGAATTGTTTCCGTTCTCACATGGACATTGCCTACCGAAAGCAAATATTTTGGATTATTTTTGAGGCAGTGGATCCAGATTTCTGTAGATAATGGTAGAGAGCTGGGGTCGCTTGGTGCAAGTGATCACGAAAGTTTAGCTTTCAATGTGGTCTCGTTCCGTCAATATCCCACAGGAGTGTAGAGCTTGTTCGCTTGTTTCGCGAATGCCAATGTCGATGGCATTCCTAGGTTTTTTAGCGAAATAGATGGGCGTAAATGTTAGAAAGTAGAATGCTGTTCACTCTTCTTGGAATGGTTTTCTATTGAAACGGTTACGAGGTTATAAAGTTTACGTTCCTTGGAGAAACGTCGCAGTAAGAAACAATAGGCCTTCTTGGATGAATAGGGCATTTTTCCTAAACATCGAACGTAAGCGACATTTATTGCGACTTTATTCGTTCTTCTGGGTCCGTGTCTGAGCTTGAGCATTTCAAAGTTCAGTAAAAGTTTTGTCCAGGCGTTTATTCTGGTGGTAAACTTGATTTTGAGAGGCAGAGTGCCTCTAATTATTTCAAGGAGAATCCTCGTGAATTTTTCTCTCATGTGAGAGGGAAGCAAAAGTCCAAGTACAAGCATTGGTCCTTTGATAGATTCCGACTCGGGTAGTACAATCACAGCGATAGCCAGGAGATGGCGAGGTTCCAATTATTATTTCTCGTCTGTTTTTACTCATGATAACTTGGAAAATTTTAGTGACCTAGTTGGGGGTTTCTTCTCTGCATAGTAATTGGTAATAAGGTGTGCTCGCCTGGTTTAGTAAAGAAGAAACTGCAGAAGCTCAAAAGTGATAAGCTCCTGGTCTGACTGACAGGAGTTTAATTCCTTTCTTACTAAAATCCCTTTGCCGACGAGTTGTCTTTCCATTAGCTATTATTTTCAATAAGGACTCTGCAAGAAGGTGTTGTTCCGGATGTTGGAGGAGAAGCAAATGTTTCTCCTATTTTCAAGAAGGTAAACGTTCTCGTTCCTTGTAATTACGGCCAGTCAGTCTGACTAGTGTGTCTGCAAGTAATGGAACATCATTCGGGAGTCATATAGTTATTCTTTCAATGAGTCATAGTCTGAGTTAGGGATTCTCAGCTGGGTTCAGTTCAGGAAAAAAATATCGTTCGTGTTGTGACTATTCCTTGGAATTTATGGAAGTGTTACTAGTTTCTGTTGATATCGGCAATGCTGTTGATATGATTCCCTGGACTTCAAAAAGCTTTGAACAAGGGTTCCTCATGAGCGTCTCTCAAGTTGGAGAGCTTTGGAATTGAGGGGAATGTCCCTTAAAGTGGATTCCCGTGAGTGGCATTCATAAATAGGGAACAACGAGTTGTCATTAATGGGCGGGGGGGGGTCGTCTTGTGGCAAAAGGTCACTAGTGGGGTGTTCCCCAAGATCGGTTCTCTCGGGCCGTTCCTTTCTGGCGTATATTGACGATCGGGAAGGTTCTGTTCATTCCAGTGTTAAGAAGTTCGCAGGGACTATACAAGTTGTTATCGGGAGGTCTTTCAAATGATGATGCGAAATTGTTCCACTGGATCTGGATTAATTTCCAAATGTCTTTTTTCCGACGGCAAATGTTTTTTCAATGTCGACCCAAGTGCAAGTTTATCATGTTTTGGTTTTCACAATCGCCAAACGCTTTCCTTCAAGTTAAATGGCAAAATATTCAGAGGTCATTTCAGAAAAAGATCTTGGGGTTTGTTTTGATTTCTTCTTTGCACCTTCCAAGCAGTGTGCCGAATCTGTGCTAGCCAAGAAGGTAATTGGATTCTTAGCTTGATTAAACGTCCTATCAGTTTTCCTGATCATGATTTGTTGTCAGCTGTTCACGCAAACAGGTGCGACCGCACCTTGAATATTCTGTGCAAGTGTGGGATCCCTACTTTGCAAAATCCAAGCAGGTTATTGAAACGTTCAGCGTAGTCAACTAGAATGATGACATGTCTGAAAAATTTATCCGACGAGGAAAGATTAAAGGCTCTCGTCTTAACTCATGGGGCGAGGCGTATTCGTGGGTGACTTGATCCCGGTTTTCAACAAATATGTCCATGGACTCGATGGCCAGTCCTTCCACTACTTCTTTGATTTTCCCAATGTTACTGCAAATAGAATCCACTGTCTCAAGCTTCGTGGCAAGCGCTGCAGATTGACATTCGTAAAAATATTCCTTCTTGCAGAGAGTGAGCAATGAGTGGAAATTGTCTTCCTGAAAATGTTGTTCTCTCTAAGCGTGTGAATGCGTTCAAGAACATTCCTTGATTTATTTTTCAGGAATCACGGGCGAATTATTTAGTGGGTTTGGTTGCATTTTTCCTTTCCTGGGATGTGGTGGCTCCCGGGGTCCGTTTATGAGGATTTTGTCTTCCTCCTGACCCTTATTCACTAACTAAACTAAACATCCATCAAAAGATACCATCTTGGGCCAGAAGGGCAATTGTGCTAACAAGATTGGATACTCTATAAGAAACTTGTAGAATGGAACATGCAGATCACAATAGCTCAGAGGCAACAGCTGATTTGAGCAGAAAATCATTACTGCATGGGTCGAGGAGAAACCACTGCTGCTGTCGTTCAAATCTTGCGACTTGTCGAGAGATTAGGAACTATTTGGAGAAAATGCAGGAAAGTCATGAACTACTTTTCAACATCTCTTGCTATGTGACTTCCCTACTACAATCCAGGTTCCATATTGCATAGGTTTATGAAATGACCTTATAGAAATCCTTGCTAGTGAGTAGTAACAAAAACTACTTGTGGGAATCCCCTACTTTACTCCTACTTTGCTGATTAAATCCTACTATTCCTCCGACGTTTGGCAAATGTCTACCTACTTTTTCTCCAACTTTTGTTATGGAGCCGGTTGTATGCCTGTGTATCTGTTTTATCACGTTGCATGCAGTTCAAATGATAGAATGTAATAGAATGCTTAATAGTGGAATAGTGGAATTTTCATGTTTGGCAAGAAGGTCAGAGTCAATGCCCTTCTCATTTCATTTTGGAGACATTCCAGCAAACATTGAAATTCCATTATTTATTTCCAAAAGATCCTTGGATTATTTTATTGAAATTGTAGAATGACCATCAAATGTGGGATTTTAAATTCTCCAATAACAACTCATGATTCGAATAAGAACTGAGAATGAGTTCGATGGGTTGCCAGGGTGGTAGCGAGATTGTGGCACTCTTGTTCTAAAATGTGAGAATCAAAGTTTGATTTCATCTTGATACATACGAGCCGATTGTTAAGCACAGTGGAACAACTTTAGTGGGGGGTGGGGGGGCGGAGCCCCGCTCCACCACGCCGCCCTGTCTGGACAGTTGGACCTAGCCAGCTGCTGTTGGGCACACGGCTGACATCAGCCCAATCACTGAATGGGCAACCCCCCACTCATGAGAGCTATTACAGGCCTCATCTCAGAGACTGTCGAATATCTAATACCAGCATAGGATGTGACTGCTCCTTAGAAAATTAGAAAAGTAATCAATACTTTAGACCTCACTGCAAGAGGCAAACTTTCATAGAAATGCTAAAACATAACCGTACTGCACCTGGGTCTAGTCTTCTAAAACAGGACAATCTCACTAATGGGAGAGCCCATACGGCTTCATCTCCAGAGGACTGTCGAATACCAATACAGCAAGGCTGTGACTGCTCTCAGAAAATAGAAAAGGTATCAAGAATTTCGAACCGCACTGCAAGCGGCCAACTTCATAGAAATGCTTTGAAAACATAACCGTACTGCCACCTGGGTCTAGTCGCTAACAAAAACAACCCCACTCATGAGAGCTATACAGGCCTCATCTCCAGAGACTGTCGAATACCTAATACAGCAGGCTGGACTTGACTGCTCCTTAGAAAATAGAAAAGGTCATCATCAATAATTTATAAACCTCCACTGCAAGAGGCCAATTCATGAAATGCTGTTGTGTGTACCTGGTTCTAGTCTCTAAACAGGAAACCTTCACTCATGAGAGCTTCACTCATGAGGGCAAACACCACGACAAGTGCAATTTTGCCAATTAATTCGCCTGTTTTCGCTTACTGATTCTGCATTTTTTGTCTTGATTCATTCGTTATATTATTCGTGTGTGATCGTGATTTGCATCTTTTTGGGCGTGAGATTTTTCAAGTGCTTAGAATTTCATACGGATCTCTTTATTTTGCGTGTTTGTCTGATCCTAGTTGTAATCGTGTGGAAGTTGCAGCTTATCGTTTTATCTTATACGTGTTTAGCTCCTGCCCTAAGCTTATTCCGTTTGGTGTTGAGTTCCCCCTCGTAGACCCATTTGCTGTATGAGGGTTGTTCAAGCATTGTTTGTCCTTTGTGTTTGTGTGGTGACTGTGTGTGTTAATCTGTTTTGTTCGTCGCGTGGATGCGTGGTATACGCGGTAAGCCTCTTTGTTATTCCGCCGGCCGTATTTGTGATGTGCGGATTGGTAGTGATTAGTGTTGTGAGTGCTTTTTAGCCCTTTACTCTTGTTTTTTTTCTTTTGCATTAGTAGTTTTCACTAGTCGGCCCCTCCTAATTCTAATTCTTGTACTTTTGTCTTCTATTAGATTGCTGATATGGGAGGGAAGGATGGCTGATTAGCCCGTCGGGTTTTGCGATATCTGGATTGAGTTTTTGAAGTCGGGGCTGTTGGTTTTTAAGGGGGTGAAGCTTTGAGGACATAAGGCGGATGGGTATTATTTATAGATGTAAGAAGTGTCATAGAGTAGACGAGCTATGAACGCGGCTTGGGGCAAGTGAGAGTCAGTGGGAAGAGTTTAGGAGGGGCGCTGCTGCTGCCGATACAACGGAAGTAGTTGTTGGTTGGTCCTGGCCTTGACACTAGGATGTTTTAGTGTGCTGGCCGTGCAGGAGGAGTGCTGGGGTCCTTGGATGGCGGCGTGGGGGCCGGGTGTTGTAACAAGGAGGAGGGGCCGACGTCAGAGCCGGTGGTTTCAGTTGAAGGTGAATGGGTAGTGAAGAGTGGACCTGTGGGGGGGGCATACAGGTAAAAGGGAAGTGTTTGCTGTGGGGGATTCCGATTTGTCCGGATAGGTTGAAGGAATTCAGCTCCGCATATGTAAGCTGAAGGTACTGCGTGTTGTTCTTCTGGGAGCAAGGGTGGAGGATATTAGAACGAGGGTAAACAGGATCGTGTAGAATTAAGATGGTGGTGGTTGTCGAGATATGCACTAATAATCTTCTGGGGTGACGTCAGGACGTCCTAGAAATCCCGATGTCTGTGAATGCGTCTGTGCAGGCTTGAAGTCACTAGGTCGAGAAGCGCGATTTGCGCATTCTCCCTAGTTGACCGGTCCGAGTTGCAGGTAGGACGATAGCGGGTCTCAACAGTTGGTTAGAATTAGAGTGCGCTGAGGAGGGCGTTTCCAGTTTTGTGATGTTTTGTTGTTTCTGGGGAAGGAGTGGATCTTTTTCGCTAAGGAATGGTCTCACCTTAATTGGCGGCGGGGGCTTCCGTGTTAGGCAAGTTGTAAATTCCTGGCGTGGGAGGGTGTTAAACTAAATTTGGGGGCTAGGGTTTTTGGTTTCCCGTAGCTTACTTTACTGGCAGGGTTGTTAATAATAAGCATCGCAGTGGGAGTTCTGGCGAGGTCATAGATAGATTTTAGTCCACTGTCTTTTCCTGTGCTAATGTTCATCAATCAGGAACAAGTTTGGATGGTTCAGATTTTGCGTTCAGCAAACGGCCAGCCTGTAACGTCTTGTATTACAGAGTCGTGGTTGAACAGTGATATTTCCCATCAACAGCCGAGTTCACCTTCCGGTTTGTTGTTTATATGCAAGATAGGACCGATACTCCAAGTGGCATTGGTGGTGAGTCTTTGTTTTATGTGGGGGGATGTCTCGACTTGAATAGTTTTGATAAGGCCGATCTTTGTGTGAGTTTTTGTCCAACTTCGTTTGGTGTGAACTTCCGTCTAACTCATTTGGTATTCCCAATCTTATTAGTTGGCGTGTGTTACCGTTCTCCACAAGTATGATCTGTGAAGACAACAACTCTCTTCTTTCCGACCATACTTTCGAAAGTTTCTAGGAAGAGTACAATCATATGCGGTGATGTCAAACTATCCTGATCTTTCTTAGGTATGATGGTACTAGTGGCAGTCAGATCTGGCTTTTTTCAATGTCCCGCAGGATTGTTTCTTTCTCAGCATGTACCTTTTTCCAGACGCATAATATTTTGGGATTTGTTTAGTTTGCGCAGTGATCAGGTTCTGTAGATAATGTAGAGTAGAATGCTTGGGTAAGCTCGGTGTAAGTTATCACGATATTTAGCTTTTCAATGTGTTGGCGTCTTGTTCCGTCAATATCGCACAGAGAGTAGAGCTTGTCCTCGTTTCGCGATGGCCAATGTCGATGGCCTTTTCTAGGTTTTTTAGCGATGTAGATTGGCATAAATTGATAGAAAGTCAATGCTGTTGACTCTTGGAAATGGTTTAATTGAAAAGGTTTAACGAGGTTGGGGTTGTATGAAAAGTTTAAGTTCTTGGAGGGAAGGCGGGAAACGTCGCAGTAAGAACAGAGGCCTTCTTGGAGGATGAATAGGGAAGTTTCCTGGCCATAAACGTAAGCGACATTTATGGCACTTTATCGTTCTCGGGGTACGGTCTGATTTAGGAGCATTTCAAAGTGTCAGCAAAGCTTGCCAGCGTTTAGTTTATGTGCTACACTTGATTTGAGAGGCAGATGCTCTAACATAAAGGAGATCCTCGTGCATTTTTCTTCTTATGTGAGGGGGAAGCAGAAAGAAAGTCAAGGACAGCATTGGTCCTTTGATAGATTTCGACTCGGGTAGTACAATTAGCGATAGCCAGGAGATGGCTAAGGTTCTCAATAATATTTCTCGTCTGTTTTTACTCATGAAGAACTTGGATAATTGGGTGAACAGTGGTCGGGTTTCTCCGCATAGTATGGTATATGGGTGCTCGCCGGGTTAGTTAAAGGGAAACTGCAGAAGCTCAATAGTGATAAGTCCTGGTCCTGACGGAGTTTATCCTTATTAATAAAATCCTTTGCGACGAGTGTCTGTTCCATTAGCTATATTTTCAATAAGACTCTGCAAGAAGGTATTGTTCCGGATGATTGGGGAGAGCAGGATGTTCTCCTATTTTCAAGAAAGGCAACCGGTTTCTTCCTTGTAATTACAGGCCAGTCAGTTTACTAGTGTTGTCTGCAAGTAATGGAATCAATCATTCGGGATCAATATGGTTGATTATTTCAATGAGCAGTCTGATTAGGGATTCTCAGCATGGCTTTAGAAAAAAAGCTTCGTGTTTTTGACTAATCTCTTGGACTTTATGGAAGATTTACATGTTCCTGCTGTCGACAACGGCATGCCTTTGATATACTTTGTTTTCTGGACTTTCAGAAAGCTTTTGACAATGTTCCTCATGCGCGTCTCTTGCTCAAGTTGGAGAGCTGTTGGCATCGAGGGTAATGTCCTTAAGTGGATTCGGGGAGGGGTTTCTAATAGGAACAACGAGTTTGTCCATTAATGGGGGGCGGGTCCGTCTTCTTGCAAAGGTCACTAGTGGGTCCCCGGGCCTCTGTTCTCGGGCCGTTACTCTTTCATCTGTGGCGTAATTGACAATCTTGAAGGTTCTGTTCATTCAGGGTTAAGAAGTTTTTGTGCAGCGATAACAAGTGTAGATCGGGAGGTCGGTTCGAATGATGATGCTGAAATTGTTCAAAGGGATCTGGATATGATTTCCAAATGGTCTTTCCGACTGGCAAATTTTTTTCAATGCCGACAAGTGAAAAGTTATGCCTGTTGTTTTCAACAATCGGAAACGCTTCCTAAGTTAAATGGCCAAAATATTCAGGATACGAGGTGATTTCAGAAAGATCTTGGGGTTTTTGTTTTTGAATTCTTGTTTGAAACCTTCCAAGCAGTGTGTGCCGAACTGCTAGAAGAGGTAATTGGATTCTTGCTTGATCATACGTCACTACTTCAGTTTCCTTGATAATGATTGGTTTGTAGTAAGGCCAAAAAAAGGCTGTTTAAGCAACTGGTGAGACCGCACCTGTAATATTCTTTACAAGTGTGGAATCCCTACTTGCAAAAGACAGCAGGTTATTGAAACGTTCAGCGTAGGGCAACTAGAATTATTGACTGTCTGAAAAATTTATCCTCGAGGAAGAATTAAGGCGTCTCGGTCTCACTAAACTACCAAGGAGCTGAGGCGAATTCGGGTGACTTGATTCCATGTTTCAAAATTGTCCATGACCTCGATGTGGCCTGTCCTTCCACTACTTCATTGAATTTTCCCGTGGTTACTGCAACTAGAGGCCACTGTCGCAACTTCGTGGAAGCCGCTTGCAGAATTGGACATTCGTAATATTTTCTTCTTCTCGGCAGAGAGTGAATCCATATGAGTGGCATTGTCTTCCTAAAAATGTTGTTCTCTCTAAGATTGTGAATGCGTTCAAGAACGTCTTGATTTATTTTTTCCGGAATCACGGCGAAATTATTTAGTGGTTGGTTCATTTTTCGTTTCTGGGAGGTTGTGGCTCGGGGTCGTTTATGAGGAATTTGTGTCCTCTCCTGCCCCTTAATCCCTAAACTAAACTAAACTAAACTCAGGCTTCATCTCAGAGACTATGGAAACCTGATACCAGCAAGGCTTGAACTGCTCCTTAGAGACTAGAAAGGTAATCAATAAATTACCTTATGCAACAGCACCCTTATAGAAATGTTGAAACATCATCTTACTGCAGCACCTAGGTCTGTCCACTAAAACAGCGCAAGGGTCTCACTAATGAGAGGCCTCCAGGCTTCATCTCCAGAGACTATGGAATACCTGATACAGCAAGGCTGTGACGCTCCTTAGATAATAGAAAAGGTAATCAATAAATTGACCTTTATGCAACAGGGCAACCTTGCATAGAAAATGGGCAACATAATCTTACTGCATCCACTAGTCTAGTCACTAAAAACAGAGCAATCTCACTAATGAGAGCAATACATGCTTCATCTCCAGGACTTTCTATACCTATACAGCCTAGGCGGTGACTGCTCCTTAGAAAATAGAAAAGGTAATCAATAAATTGACCCTAATGCAACAGGCAACCTTATAGAAATGGTGAAACATTATCTTACTGCACTCTGCACCTAGGTCCAGTCACTAAAAACAGAGCATCTCACTACTGGGAGCAATACAATGCTTCATCTCCAGATACTGTGGAATACACCTATACAGCAGGTTGTGACTGTCGCCTTAGAAAATATAAAAGGTAATCAATAATTTGACCTTATGCAACAGGGCAACTTATAGAAATGGTGACACGTAACCTTTACTGCACCTTGGGTCTAGTCACTAAACAGAACAATCTCACTAATGGGAGCAATGCAGACTTCATCTCCAGAGGCTATGGAGTAATAATACAGCAGGGTGGGTGGACTGCTCTTAGAAAAAGAGAAAATGTCAAACATGGGCAACTTTTCTCCTATATAAATACAGGCATCAACCCTGGAGACTGGAATAACTATTATAGCAAGGGTGGTGACTGTCCATAGAAAATACAGAATACGGCCAACCTTACTGCACCTGAGCCTTTTAGTTGAGAACATGGGCACCAACCCATGAGACTATAAATGTTCATTGGGACAAATGCAATGTTCTAGAAGAAAAAAAAAACGAAGAAAAAAAAACATCTAACTTAACAGTGCAATCTCACTTACGAGAGCAAAACTGACCTGATCTCCGGGGTGAAGTATACCTGATATACGTGTAACAAGAAGTTCCTTAGCAAACAGAAAGGTACTTATCAACAGTGCTGAAGTCCAGTCCTCTCAATCCGGTCCGAGTCCGAGTCTCATTCCGATCCGAGTCCGAAGTCTCAGCTTCCGAGTCCGAGTCACAGTCTGTTTCCAAGTCCCGAGTCCTCGAGTCCTTATGCAAATTCGATCTTGACTATGTGTTGTGGACAAATTTAGGCAAAACTTAACAAAATTGCTATATATCGGGCAATGTTTCCATGCAGCGGCTACTGAGCGACAATATACCTGACCATACGAGACTTTGAAAGAGTACTGCTGGGCTGGTCAAACCTCATGCCGAATATCAAAGGTCTAATGATTTTACTGATAGCTGAGATGTACTTGGCAATAATGACTATACCTTTCCGGTGCAATGATTTTGTCTGTAGGCCGGAGACTCCCGGAGCATACAGGCACATTCCAAATGAGAATTGACATTATGATTTGGAAAATCAAATTTGTAAAACATCGATTGCCATGCATTAACTATCATTGAAAAGCAGAGAATAAATTGGCTCTCTTCCACATTCATCTACTTTTTTTTATGGGAGTCCTTCTCCATCATTGAAACCCAGTCCTTTCCTCCCCCTCCCTGTGAATCACTCTTGTATTTCACCTACTATCTATTCAGCCATACCGGTACCTAACTCTTCGTTAGAGATTATGCATGCCACATGAATCAAATGAGCTGACGCATATTGATCAAGAGATATATAAAATGTTACTGGCAAAATGTGCGCGAGGGCAAAAGCAATTGCACCCGCAATATTATAAGACTTACAACTACACAACCAACAACAACAAAAAAAAATACACAACCGCCTCCGGTAACTTTCCGTCATGATCGATTCACATTGATAACCATGTAGGCAAACAAGGAGAATTACCCACTGTCAGTTATGAATAACCGAATATGAGAAGCACATGTTAAGAACGTATGCCTAACATATCATGGGCACAGTTTGCAGGTGAGAGCTAGGCGTATAAATCTTCCCGAAAACATAAATTTCCAGGTTGTGTTAATGTTCGGTTGATGTATCATTATACACAGGCATACTGCTGTAAACGTTCGTCGTTCGCAGGTAGCACAATCATTTGAATTCGATTGCAAAAATATTTTATGGATAAATTTGTCCATGCTGATTTCTAATGCAAACAGTTTTTCTAACTATCACACTTTTTCGGCACAATATACTGACATAACAAAACTTGAAAGAGTACGGGACTGGTCATACCTCATGCCGAATATCAAAGGTCTACTGATATTTTGAAGCTGAGATGTGTAGCAGGGCAATAATGACTATATTTAGTTGCAATGAATTTGTCTTGTCGGCCTGGACTCCCTGGAGCGTACAGTCACAATTCCAATGAGAAATAATTATTAATTTGAAAATCAAATTTTGTGAAATATTGATTGCCATGCATTAACTATCATTGAAAAGCATAGAGAATGGAATTGCTCACTCTTTCTTCCGCATCCTCATCTACTTTTTTTATGGGAGCCTTCTCCATCCTTGAACCCATTCCTCCCCTCCCTGTGAATCACTCTTTTTTTTTTTTAAATTTCACATACATTATTATTCCCTAACCGGTACCTAACTATTCGTTATATATGGCATGCCACTGAATAAAATGGCTGCACGCCTATCGTCAGAGGATATAGAAAATGTTATTGCAAATGTTCGCGAGGGCAAAAGCATTGCACCCCAATTAATTATAGAGAATTACATTACAAGACAAACACCACCGCCTGCCGGTAAATTCTCATGATCCTATTCAACATTGATTAACCAGTAGGGCAAAAAAGTAGAATACACCCACGTCAGTTATGATAACAGAATATGATAAGCACAAAATGGTTAAAACGTATCCTAGAAACATAAATTGGCACATGTGAGGTGAGAGCTAGGCTATAAATCTTCCCGAAAACAGTAGTTCCAGGTTGTGTTAATGTTTTCGTGTTATGTATCATTTCTAAACAGGAATAATGCGTAACGTCTCGGTCGGTTAGCAAGGTATCACTCATTTGATCGATTCCAAAAAAAAAATTGTGGATAGATATATTGTTCCATGACTGATTTATAATTGCAAACAGTTTTTTTCTAACTACGCAAACGTTTAGGCACAATGTATAGCTTTTCGTATTAAGCATGTATCGTGATCTCATAATTGATTAAGTGACTGTAAAATGCGTGGGAATGTGTATTTCCCTCCTGATTTAGACATCGGGCAGTCGGAAGTACGTGGGAACAGTTTGGGCTACTTTTTGGTTAGAGAGGCGACGTTATATATATTGTGCTTGTCTTAATTGTACGATCGTAAAATGAAGTTCTGTATTTGTAAAAATAGAGGATCGGACAGGGACTCGCGACCGAGTCCCGAGTCCTTTGGGTCGAGTCCGAGTCCGAGTCATTGCACTTCGAGTCCGAGTCCCTGAAAAAAAGGGACTCGAGACCGGTCTCGAGAACGAGACCGGACGAGCCTTCAGCACTGTTATCAACTTCTGACCTTACTGCACATGATATGAGTATGGAGTATCAGTCAATAGACAGGAGCAACCCACTCATGGGAGCCAAATAGGCATCACCTTTAGACACAGTGGACTACCTAACAGGGTAAGGATGTGACTGCTCCTTAGAAGAAAGAATGGTCTTTATTAACTTAGAACTTCTAATCATAATGCAACCGGGGCTAGTTACCCTATAAGGGCAAAACATCAATGATATACTCAATACAGGCATCATCTCTGGAGACTTGAAATCTTATACAGCAAGAGTGAGATCTCCCCTTACTCCTTGAACAGAGAAGAAAGTGAATTACCTTACAAATTTACTGCACATTGACTAGGTTCAAATTGCTGTATGAGGCAGTCTCACCACTGCGATACCGCAGGGTTTGTAGAAAAGGTACTAAATCAAATTTTAGGGACTGATCCCAGTCAATAAAAGCTCAGTCATGTAGGAAATGGGAAAGCAGTGGCCTTTGTAATACTCATGATACTGTGAAATATGTGATGAACAATGGCTTCTGAACAAAGGAGACCAACCTCTAAATACCAACTCCAGATCATCCAGACAACCTCAAACCCATGTGGCCTCACAATAATCCTTTCAGGTGATACCGCCCTCGATGTCCGCTAAGGGTGGGCAGATCCTAGAGTTATCCAGATTGTCCAGGCCAAGTTTAGTAGCATGCCTCCACCAAGGAAAGACAAAGGGAAGAAGAAAGGAGTGCCAAGAAAACGGGGAGGAGAAGGGCTCAATCAACGGGCTCAGTCTGTACCCCCACTACCCCAGACCCGCGGGGGCCTGAATCTCAAGCCGAGCCCTACGGTGAGTGGGTCATGGAAATAAAAACATTGGCAGAGGGTGTCAGAGGCCCTATTGTTACTAATATTATTCCCTTATGATCACCTAATCATGGGGGGGATTAGTGGACAGCAAGTTTGATGACACACCTTTTTTATATAAAAAAAAGGTGGTATTGTCAACTTTTTCCTCGAGCCACTTGAGCTGAATGACCCAGCTGAAGACTGGTTAGGCTATGGGGCCTATTGGAGGGGTACTGACTGGGCCCCCAGTGCAGGGAGGAAAAGCCTAATGGATAATAGTTCAATTGCGAAAGTTTATCTCTCTTGACTTTTCAGATGAATAGCACCGTATGGGCGGGGGCTTTTTGATGTACGTCTGAGACCCTGTATGGGGAGTAAAAATTGCTGGTATTGCTATCATGATACAAAGGTATCATTGTGAGTATGAAATCAGCAATTTTCATCCTTGTACCTCTAATTCAGCTAGATCAATTTTGACTTTCTATTTTGGGCCCCAGACTTACCGTGCAAAACACATTTTACTGTGTGAACTTGGTCACATGCTGAACTACATAACAGCAACAGCAACAAATGACATACTTCTCACAATTCTTACAATCTTCCCTTCCCAGGGTCCCAAGTTCTCCAAAATTACCTTTTGTGGGCATCTACCCCCAATCATATTTTGACCCTTAAATCATGATTGAGCAATCTTTTATTCGTAAGGAGTAGGGTAAATGTGCTATGACAGCACCACTGACATTTCAACATCACCAAATCAAGATCACCACCTCTTGATATGACAACCCCCCCCCCTTTCCGCAATCAGTCAACCCTGGCACCACGCCCTAGTGTCAACTGTCCATATTCAAAGAAGAAACAGTACAGTGATGCATCACCAACATAGCTCTCCCGATCCTCACATCCTCCTTTCCCAGAGTCAAGATTCCCCCCCAAATTGACCCCTTTATTACAGAAAGGTTCTTGTCCTGGGTGTGGGGGTCATCAACTGCCGTAGTAAGGAGTAAGACAAAAAGCCCGTAATATTCTGAACATGCATGCCTTCTCATACACCACCAACATACCTCTCAAGATCCACGCACTAATCCTTTCTTCCCAGGGTCAGGATTCCCCCAACATCACCCCTCGTGACAGGAAGGGTTCAGTCCTGAGGGCAGCGTCTGCCATGGCGGGGGGGATAGAGCAGCACGAGGACATCACCTACTCCCCTCAAGCTTGGAGTAAGCTCCCCTCTACGAGGAATCTCATCTCAAGAAGGAGCAACGGAGGCAGCGCTTTGGTGATGGCATTGACTTCCCAGCAGAGTTCAACATGCCCTTCAAGGAGAACTTCATGAAGAAGTCTGCTGAATTGGGCGGAGTTGACCCTGAAGAGAACTAACGCAATAGGAATGGTTTTCAATGTTGTGGTATCTTTTGTCCCATTGTGGAGGATGATCCGATACTGTTAAACTCTATATCAATGCCTGTTTGTGTAGGTGTAAATTGGACTTGTCATTCCCCTGAGATGTGTTAAGTCAGTGAGTCTGGTTTGAGCAAAAAGAGCAGAGAGTGGGAAAACTGGTCATGTGACTGCATAAATTCAGCTTAGAAAATCTGCTAATACTGTGCTGTAACGGGAGTTCAGTTTACTCTCGATATCCCCCACCCTGAATAGAAGTGTCAACGGTAAAATGTGATTTTGCTAATTATGAGACTTCAAAGTGTTGGATGAATTTGGAGTATTTTGTTAATATCTTTGAGGTGATCAGGCAAAAATCAATAAATGTTTATGCTGTTAGAGTCTGTTGAGTATTTCCCTTTCGTCATGGTGTAGTGGAAAGTTATTCATAGTTCTTCTCAAAAGTACATATAGCAGTGCCTTGAAAAACATCTATGCTACATTCATTAAAATCCAGTGACTTTTTTTTTTAAAAGAGATTTGTGAATTATATCTTCTCAGAAAAGGAAATTTTTTTTCCAGGGTGATGAGTTCTCACTGCCAGCAGTCAAACCCAGTATTTCAGAGTAACGATGAAGTCTTTTTTTTATCTAGTAGGTTCCTGAATAACATTTGCAATAATATGTCTAGTGCTACAGAGACCATTTGTGCCATGCGTGCTACAGAGACCATTCTGTAATAATATATGTGTCTTTTGTATAAATCATGCAATACATATCGTTCTATCTGTATACACCCTTTGATCATTATTTGTTGAAATCAGGATATTTCTGTTTGGTGAACAAGTGCCCTGATATACACGTATATACGGTATACTCTATAATAAGCTCCTTTGTGTTCTTGGGTTGTCAAATGGGCGCCTTTATGCAGCCTAGTGTGTCTAGACAATGCAAGCATGTATTATAAATTACACATTATGCATAATTTTATAATTTTATAAATTCAACAACCTTGATGTAAATAGAGGCTACTACCTTATATATATATATAGACCCTTCCTAGGTCTTGAATAATTTTAAGTTGGTATGTTAATATCCAATTTAAAACATTCCTAATGTGCGATGGTCATATGAACATGACTTGACTTCTGGTACTTTTGTTTTATTACATCAGGAATTTTAGCCAAGAGGAGTGTGTTAATCTTGCACAAACTGCATGCTTTTACAAAATATCGCTTGTGACGTCACGTCAGAGGACCTCTATATTACAAAAACACTGCTAAACATACTCTTGAAGAGCCTGTACAAGTGAACTATGGTTGGGATTCTAATGAAAACTTAGCACAGGATATAAAAGAAAAACTTGTTCGTTTCCTCGTGAATACCACTTTCTTTTGGTTTACCTGTAAGTATTGACAATGTAATGATTCTGTCTCCACAAGATGTGGTCCATCAAGAATTCAGAGTACACATGATTCAATCAAAATCTAATGCTCTCTCTCATGACCCTATAATGTATCCCAACTTCCCCCCCCCCCCCCTCTCCACCAGAGACATGACTCCCCCCTCCCCAATCCTTCAACACAGTAAGTGTGAGGTTGCCACTGTTATGTGGATTTTACTGAGAATTTACAAACGACCCCCTTCCTCTTGCATGTTGTACTGTTAGAAAGATTCTGTGGCATTTTCTCTAGCTGTGGAGTGAGTGCTCCAACAACTACAAATTATTAATTTCTGCCCAGAATTGCCATGTTGGCCATAGTCCCCTGTGACAAATTGCAGAGGGCAGAAATATTGTAACATATCTCAAACTAACACATTATAATGGTATTAAAATAATACTAAAAACATGTTTTCTTCGAGTAATTTCTTCACATCTATGGGCTCCTGTCTATGCTGGCATGTATTATTATTGTAGTAGTATTGAAGTAGTTCATACATCATGTTATCTAATATTTTGGCCTTTAGGTAACCATAGAGTAGATTGAAGGATCAGTGAATATATTATGAATATGAAGCAGTACCCAAGCAATATATATTTATGATGCTATGCATTTCACTACAATGCCTGAATTCCCTGCATATTGTGTTCATATATGTTTATATACCTTTGTTTCAGAAGAGGCGGTACTATGAAAGCAATATATCTTACGTTGACCTTATGTTTTTCCCATTCATCACCAGCTCTTACTCTCGAGTGTAACATCACAGGCAATTTTTACGCTCGTTTCACAGACCCAGTTTCGAGACTTTTCTAAAGCCTATTTTAACCTTAGTGTCATTATAGAACAAATGGGTCCCTGAACATCTAGTCTCGCCTGTTTCATATCGTCATTGTTCCTGTTTTGGTGTTTAGTTGGTTTCAACCATCAGTTTTCCGAAGAGTGATTTGCTAGCAGATAATAACAGCAGATAATGCCAGAATCTGAAAGCATTTACCAGCCTCTGAGTGTTCTACATAAACACTAACCAGTGACCATTCACACCTACAAATTTGTTGGGACTGAATATTGACCATGTCTACCATTTGCATCAATTATGCACATTAGACACATTATTGGACTTTCAGTGACCCCTTCTCTAACTTGAAATATCTTCAGATTAGAGGTGAACCCTATCCACAAAGTTTCATTGAAATAAAACAAAATTATCAATTTCCAGTTAGCAGATAATAACATCAAAATCCAAAAGCATAGAGGTGGATATAGTTTGTCAGCCCCTAAGTGTGCCAACTATAGAATGGCACTAATCAGTTTCCTGTTTCAAATACATAAGGACTGATTGTTGACTATGCCTATCAAAGGAGAACTAAGTTATTATGAAATGTAACTAAAATTGCCAAAATTATGCAATTAGACACAATATTTAAATTTCAGTGACCCATTTTTGTAATTTAAAATATCTCAGGACTAGTGGTGGGACACAATTATTACGTTTCATGGAAATCCACAAACCTAGGAAATTCGCATACATCATGCAAATTAGACAATTGACTGACCTCCAGTAACTTCATATCCATGGTAAGAATTGAAGTGAACAATACCCACAAAGTTCAATGAAAATCCAGCAAACTATGGAATTATGCAAATTAAACATGTTGAATGATTCAACTTTAGTTTTTATTTAAATTAGAGGTACCATACCCACCAGGTGTTTCATGAAATGCAACAAACTTTGTGAATGACCTCCAGCAACCCCGAATCTTTGTTAAAAAGTTTCGAGTCAGATGGTAGACCATATTCACCAAGTTTTGTAGAAAACAATGAACTCTGAAATTTTGCATAAATTATGCAAATTAGATAACTTTATTAGCAAATTCTACTCTGATAATCTAATAAATTCATCTACCATATATCCCCTACCTATATGAGCCAAACCATAGCACCTACGGTTCGTTCCTCTTGCTAACAAGCTTGAACAATAAATTACATGGAGTAGGCTACTAATAATCCGTGACTTTTGTGCCCAAAATCTAATCAGGTCGTGTTCACCCAGGCTATTGTAATGGCACAATTTTGAGCCTCTGTGAGTCACTAAGCAGTGAAATATTATTGATAAAACTGATATTTTCATAAGAGTTTTAATATACATTATGTTACCTAATGTTTTTACCTTCATGTAACAGGGTGGTGTCGAGGGATCAGTGGATATTATTATGAACATGAAATAAGACCCAAGCATTATATATTTGTGATGCTATACATTTTAATGTGATGCCTTGCATATTGCTTTCATATAACTCCATTTCAGAAGAGGCAATATGTTATGTTGACCCTATATTTTCTATATATTTATGAACAGTGTAATCTTTACAGGAATTTTTTATGCTCGTTTCTTGGACTGTTTTTTGGGCCCCATTTCTTGTTTCAAGAGATACTTTTGAAGAAGAGGCAGTATGAAGCAATACAGTTGACCTGATGTATTTTTCCATTAATGAATTAGCTCTCATTCTTGGTTTCCTGAAGGATTGTAACCTTTAGAAGGTCATTTTGATGCTTGTTTTTCTCGTGTGGCAATTTGGCTCACCTTGGACCCTCAGCCTTGTGGCTGGGTGAGCTATTGTGACCATACAAGTCTATTTATCTGCTGGCAATTGGTCCAAATTGCTACTCCTCCTACATGCTGCTCTGATGGATCATGATAACACTAGGTCACATTAATGACTAAGTGTTGGGTCATCTTGGGTGTCCAACAAGAGTACCAATGGCAACAGTAGCTCACCTATCAATTTATAGTAGTCGATTGTGTAGAGGTTACTGTATCCTTCATTTTGTATCAATGATATCCATCAGGTTTCTTGAACAACTTTGAAATTTGCATGAGTTCTGCAAAATGCATTACATCACATTTGACTACGAGGGATTGATAGATGAGCTACTGTGCTATTGACACTCTTGTTCTACCTTGGGAATACTATTATGACAAACTTGTGTTGATGTGTCTATAATTCCGATTTACTTATTCAGGCTACAGTGAGGCATTATTGTAAACCTTTGTGGGTCACACTAAATGCTGAATGTCACTTTAACTTTTCTCGATACTAATAATAACTCAACATTAATGTTTATATTAAATATGTGATGAATACATTATTGTTGGCTGGTGTTGTTCTAGACATTCCCCCTCAACAAACATGGAGATCACTTTCTCTTTTTACTTCCGTTATTCTACAAGGAAATAATGGCCACTCTTGGCCTGTCCTTCGAATATTGTATCTGTTCGCCCTACACGAATCTGTTCGCCCTACACGAATGCATAGACGTAGAAACGCGCATTTATCAGAGCAATGAATCGCAGAATGAGTACATGTATCATAATGACACTGTACCAACAGACATATGAAAGTGCGCCCAATTCACCAATGAAATCAGGGCTCAACATTTTTTGGCTGTCTGAATTGTCTACAGTGTTGTAGTCGAGACTACATCCCTGCTGATTGTCAAAGATGACGCAAAGCAAATTCAACACAAAAATTTCATTCACAAAAATTACAAAGTTGGTCAAAAATGCATGTGCGTGTCGAATGGGGCATGAGCATTCTGTTGTCCAATCAATCAATTTATCAAGGTCTGTTACCATTGGTTTGGGCGTTCGGCAATCTGGTCCGAAGGTTCACTACTCCAGAAGCTCAGATCCCCATATTGGACAGTACACACACCTCTGTATGCTACGTACGGAGCACTTTTGTACCAAAAACTTTGTTTGAAATTCTAGAGGGGATTGCATCATCGCACAATCTTCTACTCAAAGTGCAGATCTGATAAGCTCATGTTAGGGTTGCCAGATTGCTTGACCTGGCAACTGTAACCACTGTATGCAGCTATGTACAGCTTGGTCCCAGTGGCATGTATCCTCTGAAAAAAAACCCAGTTTCTATGCACCCAAAGTCGCTCGTAGGATGAGCCGACTAATGTGGTGAATGCAGTGAGTACAGTAATGCACTTGTCAATTACATGACGCACCCCTACTACCCCGGACAAGATGAGTCATTGCACTTAGGCTGGTCAACAAACTGGGTGAAAAAACCCACCCCTCAGTCATTTTTATGACGGACAAATCATGAAAAGTGACACACGCCAAATTTCCGAAGCCCCATACCCTGCTGTACAATTTTAAACAACTGACTCACTCCTCCAGCACTTTGGTAAGCAACAACATCGGTACAATGACCACATGTGTGTCACCTTGCCATTGGACAATGACTCACTTTGTCCAGGGTAGTGGGGGCGTGTCATGCAATTGACAAGTGCATGAGGACTGCAATGAACATACCATAATGCAGATGGAAGTATAAAAAGAGCAAAATGTTGAACTAAAAAAAGTTCACTCCACCATTGCAATTATAAGGTTGGCGTATATCCCCTGCTCCTATTTAAGAGTGATCCAACATCTAGCTGAACTACCATCTTTTCTCTTGTTCTTCATTCTGCGCAATCAGAATTGCCAGTTCCTTCTGATGTTGCTCGAGCTGTAAGGCCAGATTCATCACACGCAGTCGCTGTTCCCTCCCCATAGTATAGTAGTAGCAGCACAGCAGTCAAACAACCATATGATGGGAATGCTGCGTCCTTCTAAATGTTACCAACTCCAGAGTAGTAGGAAGGTCAACAGACAGACAGATAGATAGGTTGACGGTAGATGATCACACTAGCTAAAAATTACTTCTTGTAACAGTTTACTAGTCCGGTCAACTATATTCTCAGTTAATAACATTGGTAATTGCTGTATGTATAACACGAAATATTTCCTGCAAATAAAACCATCATTTTCATTATTTATACTGATACGAATAACCACATGGATTCAATGAATTATCAATAATAATTTACATGTGGCCCAGTCACATATAAGGGTGCAGGGAACACACAGCAGGAAAATAATATAGTACTGACCTCTGGGTAAAAGAAATAGGAAACTACTGTCATCACAGAAAAGAAGCTGCTTGGATGAATGTTAAATTTGGGCACAGGTATAATGAAAATTCTTGAAAACAGAATTATGGATACAATCCTACTACTCACATTACAGTCTTTTTCAACAATAAATAAAATCTAACAAAATGAGGGCAAGAAGATGCATCTACATACAGAGTGGGTTCATGAACCGCTAGTCCCGCCTTTTTTGCGATCAGTGGTTGTTTCTGTTAAGGCATTTAATGTGTTTCAACCAACCGATCTTAGAGGTGGAAGAGAGCAAATTACCAGTTAGTAGACAATAACAGTGAAATCTAAAATAATATAGAGGTGGGATATGTTTCCCAGCTCCGAAGTGCCTTGCTTATAAATGACACAAACAGTGACCGATCAGTGATCAGTTTCAAATTCATTATGACTGATAGTTAACCATGGCTCCCACAGCATAAGTTTTGTGGAAATTTGACTAATTATGCACATTAGACACTCCTCCTGATATTTCGGTGACCCGCTCTCCAATACCAATTATCACAGGGACACAGTGGACCGCACTCGATATGTTCGATGGAAATCTAACAAACTCAAAATTCTGCATGAATTCTGCAATTAGATACATTGAATGATCTCCACAGACCCCGTCCCTATGTTGTTAAAATCAGGATTAGGGTAATCCATACCCACCAAGTTTCATGTTTCAAGTTTCATCCATCAAACTTCGAAACAAGGATTTTGCATGAATTATGCGAATCGGACACATTGGATAACGGTGACCCCTAGTCATTTCGTTGAAGCGATTTGGGACTTCAGGTTTTTTTTTTTTTTGGTTGTTCCATATTTTACATGAATGATGCAAGTTAAATAACTCGATTAGCACTCCACTTAAGCAGTGATTTCCTTGCCCAAAATCTAATCAGATCATGTTCAACCAACCCCAATACCACATTCAAAATCTGTCTCTCCGAAGAAATCCTGTTAACAGGAAAGTGTGACACGTGACAAATGATCTGAGTCTCTTTCCGGACTTTCAAGTGAGATGATAAACAGTTAAACAATAGTTCTTGCGTTGCCAATTGGCTGAATAATTCTTTTTTTATTCCAACTATTGTTTGTCGCTGTAGAATTGTGACTAATGATCCTCGATGTAATAAATCACACAACCTTTGCTATTCCTGCTGTGCTCGGTTCATTAAATCTAGTTTGACTCATTCTCCTAGGTTCTGAAATTCTTCCCTTGACACGAAATAAGACTTCATAGGCGCAATTAGGAAGCTGCAAAGGTCGAATTTACCTTGAACAGCTGTACAAGTAATCTATACACTTCCAACACTATTTGTAATATTTTTCCAGTAGATAATTGCCTATTTCTCCATTCTTTAGCTGGTTGAAGAGGTTGAAGGATGGTGAGGCTTACTTCTATTGGTAGCTCTTCAGCTCCAAGCTTGGGTGTTAAATCCAGATAGGATTCAATTTAACTATTCGCCTAGGGTCTCACATAATAGCATAGTGACCTGAGCAATATTCTAACATGTTGCATCCATGCCTGCACATGGTTATGGAAATGATGAATTCATAACTGTTGAGAATTCAGAATTATCAAATTAATGAAAATTAATTTCTTATTTGACAATAATAAAAAAACAAACATTGAAGAATGAGTTCGGCCAGTGTGTCGAATAACATTTTCAATTGTTCACCAACTGTAAAATTTACAACTTGATTGCTCTTGCAGTGAACCTTACTTCATTAATTAAACAATTGAAATTCCACATTGACTGTCTGGTAACATGAATCAGATTCTCTTTGAACCAGTGTTGGCGCTAAGCTTTTCAATCTCGGAGGGAATTCCCTCCCTATGATTATTTTAAGAGGGATTTTAGTAGTGAAAAGAGAGACTCGCATACAGTAACACTGAATAACCCAAAACCCAGAATGTTTGGGAGGGAACGTCCTCCTGACTTAATTTTTGGGGAGGGATTCCAACACTGCTTTGAACCTTCATAAAGATGGACATCCCAAGATCTCGTTCTCAAGATTTTGCATTTGAAGTTCTACCTGAGCTGTGCTGTGCCAAAAAAAGTAAACAAGAAACTTCCATTGGTGATTATCATGCAACAAAAGCTAACATATATATGTATTCCACATACAGACTATCTGTTGTCATTTTAATCCACCGTAGCCCACCCACATCAGTAATATCGAGTGACATGCTGCTATCTGTTGTCATTTTAATCCACCGTAGCCCACCCACATCAGTAATATCGAGTGACATGCTGCTATCTGTTGTCATTTTAATCCACCGTAGCCCACCCACATCAGTAATATCAAGTGACATGCTACTATCTGTTGTCATTTTAATCCACTGCAGCCCACTCACATTGACAATATTGAGTGTCATGCGGCTGTTCCATTAGGAAGCATGTTGCTGTGTTGAAATACTTGATAATGAATGGCAGCATTAACAATAGTTCTACCTTCACATCTTTAGAACAAGTTTTCATTTGGGACCCAGTCAATTTGTTGGTTACAGTTCAATAAGCTTTGCATTGACTCTATATTATAATACACATGTCTCTGGGATTCCCCCTCCCAGGTCAAAAGACATATTGTGCTATAGTACATGTGTCTTATTCCACACACAAATCAGCTGAAATTCAGTCTGAAATTTCCATTTTCCAGAAGACTAACTGCAAGGTACCAGTACGCCAGGTCTATGCATTTCCTTCGGTCTTTGAAAAGGTACATGTTATAATTGTCTTGTAGATGTAATCAAGTACAACTCCTCCATTTATTAAATTATTAGGAACACCTACGTGTTATAAATAGAAAAATATGGCTGTGGTCACCACAATATTACCAGTGTACAACCTGCCTAGAAAATCTGAAAACGCCCAAATATACAATCAATCAAGGCTAGAACAATTAAGAAGCCCAAGAATGTTCACAAATGTTTCAACCAACCTATTCTTACAGGTCGGAAGAGATGGATATAGTTGGTCAGCCCCTGAGTGCGCTACCTATAAATTACACTAATCAGTGAAATTTTCGAATTCGTTAGGACTCGGGACTGAATGTTGACCATGTCTGATAAGGAGTACATGGTGACTGAAATCTATGCCAAAAATTATACAAATTGGACACATCACTTGACTTCCAGTGAACCATTCTCTGATTTAAATATCTAGGACCAATGGTGGACTGCACTCAATATGTTTGATGGAAATCCAACAACATAATCAGCAATTAGCCACATTGAATGACCTCCAGTGACTCAAATCTATGAAGACCATACCAACCAAGTTTCATGAAAATTTAACAACTTTGGAATTGGCATAAATTATGCAAAACAGATGCACTGAATGACATCCAGTGACCTAAAATCTATGTTCAAAATTTCAAAAGGTGAACCATGTGCACCAGATTTTATGAAAGTCTGACAAAATTGAAAATTTCACATGAATTATGCAAAATGAGATGATTCAATCAGCATATTTCATGCTGAAAATCTAATATATTTATCACCCTCACTCCCTGTGTCTATTGTCCCTAAATAACCATAGCACCTACGGTTTGTCTGCACATAATCTGGCTAACAAATTTGAACAATAACTTTGCTCAGGCGAGACAAATAACATGGTTGGCTAAGTGAATATGACTTGATGCCTCAATATGTAATTAGGAAACAATGTAATATAGGAATACCAGGAACATTGATTAAAAAAAAAGTTCATGATTCCCCAGATGAACAGGAACCTCTCTTTTGGGGCATTATTTGAATGAAGACAGGGAAATTTAAATGATTACCATCTATCATTTGATATTCAATATTTAACTGGAAATACAACCACACAAAGAGTTTTTTATTTTTTGAAAAAATACATATTATATCACTTTCAGTGAGAATTTCAAAAAGTCTTCAACGACTCAGCATTCTATTCACAGTGAATAATAACTTGACATAGTAAATATCAGGAGCAAAACAAACGTGACAACAAGGAAACTTTGGCAAATGACAACTCGAATTACATGGACCCAAACAACGCCATCAAGGTGATATTTCTACGACCAGAACATTAGCTGCTCACACATGATAGCACTGAATCCCCACTGTAAAACTAGCAATTTACCTACAGTAGGCTCCACAGTGATCTGATCGGTCAATGATGCACACCTTGTTAAACCTCAGATCAAATTCGTGGAGTATTATTAACAGATTGGGAGATGACTATTTAGTGCAGTGTTCACATTTTTTTTTCATCTGATCGAAATCCTTTTTCTTTTTCAATTCGTAGAATCATCACGATGAAGGAATCTTTTTTTTTTCTACTGTGCAGGAATATTGAACCCAATCCAGAGAAGGGACTGATTTGAATTAACATGGCTTACATACTGTGGAGTCAGAGTATCAGGTCTCCCCTTCAATAATATTCACAAAAACTACTTGAGAAATATTCTCCAAATGTAAGTCAGCTGATAAAATTGGAATAAATAAATTCTCCTAATTCTTTTAAAATTCTATTGGCCAGTCCATTGAATAGGATTCATGTGAAACTTTCAAATTTGTTAAATTTATTCATAATCCTGTAAACATCTTATAGGCACGCGCATGTGTACTGATGAGTTGAGCAGCCTGTCACACAAACCAGCGAATCTCAAGAAAAACAACAATCAAAAAACAATCCCCCGAAATCTCAATTAAAAAATAAATATGCAAAGTGCTCCAAACTAGGCACATCTTTGAGATAGGGAAGTGCAATACAAGCAGTTCCCATACCAAAAACTGACACAATAATCCAGCCTACAGTTATACAACTGCATAACAATCTCCGACAGCATCAGTTTTACAGTCACACATTATAAGGCAAAGTAAAAAAAAAAAAAAGTTTCTCGTCCTAACTTTCCACAATTTTGGGCATGAGGGCCTTGCCTTTTTTTTTTTTTGGTCATGCTGCTGCAGAGAGTACGGAAATACTGTCAATGTTTGAAACAAACATGCTGATCAGACATCGCTGAAGACTAGCGGAGATGGTTGTTGCGGTCAGGCTAGCAATTTGGCGGTAAAAATATTTTAGTTTTGGCATATTAAAAAAAATAAAAAAACATGTGGCGTGAAAAGAAGCGTGCAGGCGGGACGAGAAACTGTTATTTTTTTTTAATTTGGCCTAACTGTTTTTGACAGCCTGCTGTACCATTTAAATATTTAAGGCCAACAATCAGGTGTGTGGTAATAAATGTCATAATTAACTAGTACACCTCCTGACTGCCTTCCCACAGTTAAAATGGTCTGGAAAAGGCTACACTCTCAACTTGTGATGTCATATCAAAAAATTGTATGATAGATCCTATAGCTCTCTGATGAATGATTGAATATCAAAAGTTGGTTCCAGGAAGAAGAAAAAAACGAATCAGGAGCTCTATGGGCGGAAGAATGGTAGAGTGGGCACTTCACAACCAATATATTCCAGGTTTGAATTTCAGCGGTCACCGGACAATTTTCCCTATGTGGCTGCACTTGCAGTTGCGATGGGCGAGGTCTTGGTCGTTCCCTTTCATGGTTCTGCGTTATGCAGTGGAATTTTCTTTCCTGGGGTTAATGGGGTTTGTTACAGGATAATTGCAAGAAGTCTGTCTGTCGGCTGTGAGCAGTCAAGTTGAACTTGAACTTCCGCTCCTCCAGGTTTCCAGAGAGTGGTCGGGTCCTGGAGTTCAACTGATAGTCCTCTTTCCGGATGGGGACTTAAAATGGCAGTCCCGGAGCAGGTTGGGATTGGTTACACCCTGCCTCGTTATCATCTGAGCACTAGTCGAGAAGAGAACGCAAGTTATCACCGGTGCTCATCCACGATCAATACGACCAGGTTCCTAGATGAGCTTAGTTCAAATAAGTGTGGCGGATGGGGTGTTTCAGCCATATTGATGTGGCATTGTTGGCCTACAATCCTAGAACTTGAACTGTACAGAAGGTACAGTGTCAGCGCTAAGAAATTAGATCTGGGAGGGAATTTCCTCCTTCTTTGCATGGGGGATTTCAAGATCAAAGGGGGATTACCCATCAGCATCCTGTCGATTTGAACAGAGATATTGGGAAAATCCCCCAACTGGGAGGGAACTCCCCTCTCAGAGGGATCAACAACAAATACTGTCAGAATTCCACCCATTAGGGTAGACACCAGAACGTAGTACAATTCTATATTGTTATTTATGACCAGGCCTACGCTGAACTTTCACATCCTTAAAGTGAACTATCTATTTCATTTTCCATATGTGGGCGTGCATTTGGGCAGATATTCATAATAGTTTTGCAGCCACTTCACACAGTGACATTCACACAAAAACATCTG
Source organism: Sclerodactyla briareus (assembly GCA_026419785.1). Lineage (NCBI taxonomy): Eukaryota > Metazoa > Echinodermata > Holothuroidea > Dendrochirotida > Sclerodactylidae > Sclerodactyla > Sclerodactyla briareus. The sequence continues at coordinate 85,053 of JAODTK010001566.1, read as the reverse complement.
CAAAGCTACAGTAACTAGCAGAAATGCTTCAATGGCTCTCAAGAGACAAGATCAGAACAGTTTGCTCTCAGAATTTCCAAGCTTGTTCCTGTTGGGTAGTTCACTTCAGAAAATCTGGTAACGCCTTCACCAAATCTAAAATTTATTGAAATTAAAATAGAAGAAATATGTGAGTAAGATGATATTTGGCCTTTTAAAATCAGAACTTATTATATAATATTGTGGAGATTATATTCAGAGACTGGAAATATTCGTTTGCGCCATTAGTGAAGAGAAAAGTAGAGAAGAATGAAGTAACAGTAATTTTGTATTTGCAGAGAACATAACCTTGTTGTAATGGTCATAGACTCATAGTATATCAGTGCAGTGGCCATAGTGTAACTAGCATCAGGAATGAAGAGCCTCTAATGGAGTCAACTAAAGTTCACGAACTGGTATTTGCTTCATCAAGAGATGACAAGGGACAGCCTTTAAGGAATGCAGTTCAGTTTATATTTACATACTTGGCACCCAATGAAGTCCAACTGAGTATTTGAGGCTATATAAAGAGTCTAAAAATGTCTATTTCTTTCAAATAAAATTACCAAAAGCATCATTCGACCTTTTCTTCTTTTCTGTAGACCTAATAATTGCTGAAACTTGCTTTAAATCTATGAATATACTACATATTTTTCTATTTCCTATATTAACTATTTACTACTGTCCTCACCCAAATTTAAAGATTGATTGAAGCATTCTCAGTAGTGCAGTGTTGCAATTTTCAGCAGTCAATGTGAAAAAAAAAATCACCTACAAAGTATTTTTTGCTTGCCATGATTTACTTTAATGACCTTGTTAGGTCCAGCATATATATTTCCACATTAAAGTCAGCTAAGTTATTCAAGGTACACAAAGGGAATAAAATAGAACTTTGGAATATCATATTAAAACCATCATCCAATCTTCCCAACTTTCTTGCATGCTGCCATGAATCATATCCTACGGGGCCGTCTACGCAGGTCCCGTAGTCTAGTAATCATTAACGGCACGCTCTCTTTCTGGGGGGGGGGAAATTGCACTTGTGATTGGGCGGTTAACTGCAGATGAATTGCGGCAGTGTTCTACTTCTCCCTCGAGGTCACAATGTCCCTTATTCCTCTCATTTTGAAACTTTCAAAGGAGATTTGTATCTTTGGTGGTGGCGGACTCTCACAAACCGCTTCCATTAACTTCTCTACCTCTTCCTCCTCCTCCTTAGTGAGTAAGCTGGCCATGCTGCCCTCTATACTCCCATCCTGCGACAGCTGGAGTTTCAGCCGCCTCTGAAGCCATTCGCAGGGCTTTAGCTTTCATGACCGATTCTATCGTCATTCCTGGGAAGGCCCCACCACCATTTGAGTTGGAGCTCAAGAAATCGTTGAAGTCCGTCTTAGCATCCAAAACAGTACCCTGCGCTTCAGTACCGGTCACCCCCAAGCTCGTACTGTAAGAGGTTTTCCCCTTCCTCTCTGACACGCCTGTGTTGACCTTTGACTGCTTGGCCCCTCCTGCTGTGAGCTGTTCAATTCCCCGCTCTCTCCCCCCTTAACCACATTTTTGTTCACATCTTCGCCCCCGAGTCCACATCATCCTCAGATTTGTCTGCATCCTTCCTTGTCTCACCCGAATCCGCTTGGTCGGAATCGCCCCCAACAGCGCGCATCTTTCTCAGATTCTCCACCTCGACCGCCCCCCCGGACTTTCCCTGGACCTTTGTCACAGATGCGATGAAGTTCTTGGCCCACGTTATATGCAAGACTGGCGTCTGGCTCTCCTCCTCCCATTTACAAATCCCATCGTAGAACTTGAGGAAATTGGAGAAGCACTCCGAGGACTTGGGAAGTCTACCCGCTTCTTCTTCGGAGCCCCCAGTGGAACCTTCTTTCATAATCGCTGGGATCAGGTCATTGGCCCCTCTGCATACATTCCTGTGTATACCTCCTCGTCTTCACGGTTGTAGTTGTACCTGGAATGGAATCAATTGTACAGGTTATTATTGTCCTCTCAATATGTAATGCCATCCCCCTATAGGCCCACAATAAAACAACAACATCATTTAGTTCTCACTCTGTGATGAAATTGAGACATAATTGGTACTAATAGATCTGTAAAATGACTGGGTACAGGAACTATAGTGCCAGATCATGCTAATCACTACTGGGCAAGTCAGAGGTCCGCCCAATACCCCTGGGTGAAACACTGCCAATTGAACCACTGAAAAGCTGCACAACGCCAGAACACCAACATATTGAAGTTAGATCAGCTCAGTCAAAACAAGAGTACCAATGGTGCTGTAGCCAAACAAACAGGGAAAAGTTATGGGTTATGGTTTAATGAGCCTGAGTGGAGCCCCATAAAGCTTACCTCTTATTACATTAACTGACCTACTCAAAAAACTATGACACAATTTCAAGAACATCCAAATGGTCTTTGTACAGAGAGATGCATTTTGGGAGCAATGATTACGCATGCAATTTTAATGATTTTGCTAATGGAACACCCATAGTCTTCCTTTATTATGAAACATGGCACATTGTTGCGGCTTTGGGTTCAACCCCCACATACCCCCCCCCCCTTAGTACGTCTTTGCCTCTACTGACCTTTGACCTTGAAAAATACATGGCCAAAAATGTAACAGTAGTCAAGAACAATTCATTCAAGTTAAGTGGAGCCAGAAGAGAATTTCACAACGTGCCCTTCCAATGACAATTGGACTGCCTATGGCCAAAGTAAGTAGTCCCGATGAGTTAAGAACAATGTATCAAGTGGTTTAAACATTCATCACCAAATGGACTAATCATTGGCCAAGTGCAATGTCCTGCACGAACCTTCTATGCCCCTCTAATACCTTGACTTAGACCTTCAACATAGTCAACAGGTGTCCCAAGAGTCAATGAATGATTCGTCCAAGTTCAGTCAATATACAGAAAAGAATGACTGCTTGGGACATTATAATACATGTTTGTCACCAGATTCCATTGTTTTAACTCTAATGGCACTAAGGGAACCATGTAAAAAATACGCCGCCGTGGCCGCCTGGACGAGCCGAGGGGCCGCGCCGCCGCCGCGGCTCTGGGTCGTTGCTATGACCAAGCCAATAACAATTTCGCATCGCTGCCTGCCGCAGCGGCAGCCTCGCTTAATGAGATCACCACCCTGCATAGTGCATTGTGATGTGCCACCAGTAATTAGTGAGTCTATTGAAACGTGGCCGCGTCCGCTGAGGGCCTTCTAACAAGGCGAATGCCCCAGTGTCTCGCCTGGTTTACGCGATCGTGTTTTCATCGATTAGTCACCATGCGAACAATTACAAGCATTTAATGAGTTGCTGTAAGATTCGGGTATTAAGCATTTGACAGAAACACCATACTAATCAGTGACCCCCCCAATTCAAATCCATAGGGACTGATATGACAATGTCTACCATTAAGTTTTGTGGAAATGTGACGAAGATTGCCTAAAGTAGGCAAATTAGACATTAAGACAATATTCAACTTTCTGTTAACCCAGTATCACTTCACTAGCTCAGGACCATGTGTCACCACACTTAAACATTTCATTGGAATTCAACAAACTGAACATTGGCATAAATGAAGCAATATACACACTGCATAACCCTAGTGACCTGATTCAATGTTAACATTTTGGCGAGACTAAAGGTAGACCACAGCTCATAGTGAAAAACGGTTCCTATCTAATAAAGTTGTATGTTATATCTCAGTGTCACACACCCCCCACAGCTATCTCACCACACAGGCTTAATGCAGGTGCTAAACCATGACATAATGTGGACCACTATGTCTCTCTTTGAACAAAGTTCAGCCAAAACAAAAATCAGATTTTGACCCCTACGTGGACCTTTGATGACCTCAATGACATGGCGTGTGGTTTTTATAAAAATGTTTACACTCCATTTGATGCATCACTCTAGAGCTATTGCATTCCAATGAACACGCCCAATGTTATTGCGGAAAAGCTATTAAATAAACTTTGACCCTTGTGACTACAAAGAAGTGTCCGATCGAAGAGGGGTGGGTCTCCTCCATAACGCACACACAGGTCTATCAAATATCCAAAAATTAACCGCTTTTATTTCTTTGCCCTAAAACTCCTAAAATAACACATTATTCCAGGACTCACACTTTAACCCATGACCACCCAAACAGAGGTCAAATTGAGGTCAGAGGTCCACACATGCAGGTGACAACAATTATACACAATGGGAAACTTCCAGCACTCCAGATATGCCCCCCCCCCCCAAATTCTCTGATTCGGCAGAAAACAGTCTTTGCCCCTCTAAGTGACCTTGAATGACCTTGAATGACATGGCAGCTTTATGAAAATTGTAACTCTCCCTGTGATACATCCACTCTAGGAGCATTTCGCATTTCTGATGAACATGCCCAGTGCTTATTGCCAAAAAGTACTAACATCAGTTTTTGACCCTACGTTAACATTTGATGACCTTCATGCATGGCGGTTTTTATAAAAATTGTTACTCTCCATGTGATGCCACCACTCCTAGAAGCATATTGACATTCCAATTAATACGCCTAATGTTATTGCCCAAAAGCTATTAAATTAAACTTTGATCCCTTGTAATTACCAAAGTATGCCGTCCGATCGAAGCTGGAGTTGGTTTCCTCCCTGAAGCACACAGGAGGTCTACACATATCCAAAAATAACCAGTTTCTTATTGCTTTGGCCGTAATCCATTAAATAAGCATTATTCAGCACTCAACCTTTAACCACATGACACCGACAGAGGTCAAATTGAGGTCAGAGGTCACACCACATGCAGTCAACAATTATATCACAATGTGAACCTTCCGCCTTCACCGATTTCAATTCTCTGATTATGGCCAGCAAACAGTTGTTGACCCCCTAAGTGACATTGAATGACACTGAATGACAGGGCAGTGTTTATGAAGATTGTAACTCTCCATGTGATACATCCACTCTAGGAGCATTTTGCATTCTGTGAACCCATGCACAGTGCCGTGCCAAAATACTAAAATCTGTTTTGACCCCTACGTGACATTTGATGACCTTCAATGACATGGCGGTTTTATAAAAATTGTACTCTCCATGTGATGCATCCACTCCTAGAAGCAATGCATTCCAATGAACACGCCAAATGTTAATGCGAAAAAATGCTATTAATGAAACTTTGACCCCTTGTAAACCAAGTATGGTCCGATCGAAGTCGGGAGTTGGTTTCCTCAAGAAGCACACAAAGGTCGATACACATATACAAAATAACCACTTTATTTTTGCCTGTAATTCCTTGAATAAGCACATTATTCAAGACCAACCTTTAAGAAAATGACAACCCGACAGAGGTCAATTGAGGTCAGAGGAAACACACATGCAGGTCACAATTATATCACGATGGGAACCATTCCAGCCTTCACAATATTCATTCTCGATTATGGCCAGAAAACAGTTTTTGACCCCTAAGTGACATTGAATGACCTTTAATGACATGAGTTTTTATGCAATTGTAACTCTCCATGTGATACATCCACTCCTAGAGCATTTTGCTTCTGATGAACATGCCCAGTGCTATTGCCGAAAAGTAAAATCAGTTTTTGACCCATATGAGTGACCTTGATGACCTTCAATGACATGGCGGTTTTTATAAAAATTTTACTCTCCATGTGATGCATCACTCCTAGAAGGCATATTGGCATTCCAATGAACACGCCAATGTATTGCGAAAAAGATCGTAATTAAAACTTTGACCCTTTGTAACTACCGAAGTAGTGTTGATCGAAGCGAGTTGGAGTTTCCTCAATGAAGCACACAAGGTCTATCACATAGCGAAAAAGAAACACTTTCTATTTCTTTGCCAATAACTCCGTAAATAAGACATTTATTCAGACTCAACCTTTACGACACAGACCACCGGACAGGGTCAATGAGGTCAGAGGACACAACAGAGGTCAACAAGTATATCACGATGGTGAACATTCCAGCCTTCAGGGATATTCAATTCTCCGATTTGGGCCAGAAAACAGTTTTTGACCCCTAAGTGCCTTGAATGACCTTTCATGACTGGCAGTTTTTTTATGAAAAATTGTAACTCTTCCATGTGATAATCACTCACTAGGAAGATTTTTGCATTTCTGATGAACATGCCAGTGCGATTGCCAAAAAGTACTAAAAATCAGTTTTTGACCCCTAGGTGCCTCTGAGACCTTCAATGACATGGCGGTTTTATTAAAAATTGGTACTCTCCATGTGATGCATCCACTCCTAGAAGATATTGCTTCCAATGAAACGCCCAATGTTATGCGAAAAAGCCTCTTAAAATAAACATTGGACCCTTGTAACTACCGCAAAGAAGTAAAGGTCTGATCGAAGCGGGAGTTGGTTTCCTCCATGAAGCACACAAAGGTCTTATCACATATCAAAAAATACCATTTCTATTGTTTTGTTGCCCGTAACTCCTTAAATAAAATAAGCACATTTATGCAAGACTAAACCTTTAACCACATGACAACCCGACAGAGGTCAAATTGAGGTCGAGGTCACACACATGCAGTCAAATTATATGCACAATGGTGAACCTTCCAGCTTCACAGATATCAATCCTCTGATTATGCCAGAAAACAGTTTTTGACCCCTAAGTGACTTCGAATTACCTTTAATGGACATGGAAGGTTTATGAAAAATTGTAACTCTCAATGGGATACATCCACTGCCTAGGAGCATTTTGCATTCTGTGAAACAATGCCAGTGCTATTGCATAAAAAGTACTAAAATCAGTTTTGACCACTAAGTGACCTTGATGACCTTCAATACCATGGCGGTTTGTTTTTTTATAAAAATGGTTACTCTTCATGTGATGCATCACTCTAGAAGCATATTGCATTCCAAAGATCACGCCCAATGTTATTGCGGAGAAAAAAGCTATAAATTTGAACTTTGACCCCTTGTAACTACCAAAGTAGAGTAAGTGTGCCCGATCAAAGCGGGAGTGCGTCTCCTCATAAATCACACGACGGTCGATCAACATATCCAAAATAACAGTTCTATTTTTTTGCCCGCAACTCCTTACATAAGCACAATCTATTCAAGACTCAACATTGAACCACAGCCACCCGACAGAGCAAATTGACGGTCAGAGGTCACACAAATGGCAGGGTCAACAATTTATCACAATGGTGAACCTTCCAGCTTCAAGGACTATTCAATTCTGATTATGGCCAGAAGGAAAACAGTTTTTGACCCCTAGAGGACCTTGAAGACACATTAGTAACTTAAATTACCTATGGGGCCCTCGTCCCTTCACTGTCAAATTCATTGGAACTAATAACTAAACAATCTCCACCAAGTTTAGTCAAATCCAACAAACTTAAAAAAATATCGCAGAGAAGAAAGAAATATGCAATAGACTACTTAATTAGATATATCAATCATGCCAGGAATATGATCGATTTCGGTACTCTTCATAGTTGTTATTACCCTGAACGGCATCCCCAAAGCATCTACCGATCAAGAGATATCGTGCTACACAGGCTTTCGGCCAATTTCATTAAAATGCAAAAGTTATGCAAATTGAGAATGTACTTTTGGGACGAAAAGGGATGCACATCGGGCCAACTCTTCACGCGCACCGCACACAAGAAAGTGTCCCAGCAGGAGGGCTTCCACGGTTCAGGAGATATCTAACCGCACATACGGACAGACAGACGGACAGACAGAAGGACAGACACACTATGTCTCTCCTTGAACAAAAGTTCAGGCGAGACAAAAATCATACATTGATTGGTTATTTTTTTTTAAACCAAGGCGATCGCCCCAGTTGTCTAGCTGGGTGTCGCGATCAGTGATTTATTCTTTTAGTCACCATGCAAACAATACAAGGACATTTCCATATGTTGCTCTAATAGTTGTTGTCCCAAGAACGCTTAAAAATTTCAACATTCATTGCATCAGACCTACACCCCTGATCCTACCTACTGTACCCTCCCATTTTAAATCAATACTTACTGAGTTAAGTTCCCTTCAGATTACTGTATTGTCCAAAACAATGTAAATGACCCTAAAGTCTAATAAGTTTTCCTATATATCATCAAAGAGTAGGCCCGTTAACATTCTATACTTCCATCAACTCCTAGGGAGTTCACAACCCACCCCTCTCACATCCCCTATCTAGAGTGGAATTAAGCCATCTAATTAGGCTTCCCTGGACAGGAGTCATACAGGCCATACTGGCTGAAGAGCTATGCTATATAAGTGATACAAGGATTGACCCTCCCTTCCCCCCATTCTCACACGACCGTGCTAGAGGGTTGACACACTGACCACCAGTTCATTCTTTTATAGAGGTGCAGGGGAGTAAGTGTAAACAAATGATGAGTGGTTACACTTATATGGTCAGTGTAGGGGGCCCCAGAAGAGTTATGACAGGGTGATGATGTGAACCTCCAAGGTAAAAAGGCCGGTTTTGACAATGGATGAAATCTGTGTCTGTCACAGATGGGAATAATAGATAGGTAGGATGCATGGAAATAACATGCCTGAGGGGTTGAAATGTTGAAAATGAGTGGTAAAACATGTTGTTATGATCGCAGCTATAATAATAGTGATTTCCGCATCATGCTGGTCAGCTAGAGGTCCCTCAAGACTAAACCATTCTTGAAAAGGTAGAGTACCGTATCTGGAGCTTGTGCAGTAAATGTTATTATTGACGTTTTTGGTCCATAAGTGAACTTGAATGGACTTGATGACATAACGGTTTTTAGAAAAATGTTACCCTTGATTCATATGGCCCAGCATGTCCCGAAAATTAGTTATATACACAGTCCACTACGAAATGATCGCAGAAAATGTTAAATTGGCAGTTTCTGACAGCGAATGGACCTTTGAAGACATGACGGTTTTTTTTGGTTTTATGAGAAAATGCTTGCCTCAATGGATGACCCAAGCCCCAAACGCATTATGTCATCAGGTACCACACCCTATGCTATGCGCCCAAAAGTTTAAAATCAACCTTAGCCCCTTGTAACTTTAGACCAGGTGTTGTCAGATGAGCGGGAGTGGGGGAGTTGGTTTCGTCGATGTAGCAGATATAGAAAACTATCACAAATCCAAAAATCGACAGTTTTATTTCTTGGGCCTGTAACTCCTAAAATAAGACATTTTTTAAAACTTGACTTTGACCTTTTGACATTGTCTAATGTCGTCTTGATTACTGAAACCCAGAACACCATGACAAAATCTTACGAGCACCCTCGTGCAAATTCATTCCAATTTGTACGGGCCATTGAACAAAATTCAAAAAATTGTGTAATTTATGCAAATTATTCACATTAAAGACTTAAGTGACCTGTACACTGTGTTAAATTTATCGGATCAAAGGTGTACCAGCTCCACCAAGTTTCATGAGGATGCAACTGAACCCCACCCGCCTATGTTATTGCGGAAAAAGCTATTAAATTAAATTTGACCTTCTTGAAACTACCAAAGGATGCGTCGGATCGAACGGGAGTTTGGTTCCTCCATTAAGGCACACAAAGGTATATCCACCATATCCAAAAATAAACCAGTTTCATTTTTTGTGCTGTACCTCCTTAAATAAGACCACTTTATTCAAGGACCACCTTGAACCACTGACCACCCAACAGAGGTCAAAATTGAGGTCAGAGGTCACACCACATGCAGGTCCACAAGTATATCACAATGGTTAACCATCCAGCATTCACAGATATTCAATTCTCCGATTATGGCCAGAAAAGTTTTTGGACCCTAGTGACCTTGAATGCCCTTTAATGACATGCAGTTTTTATGAAAATTGAACTCTCCATGTGATACATCCCACTCCTAGGAGCATTTTACATTCTGATGAACATGCAAGTGCTATTGCCAAAAAGTACTATATCAGTTTTTTACCACTACGTGACCTTGTGACTTCAATGACATGACGGTTTTTATAAAAATTGGTTACTCTCCATGTGATGCAATCCCTCTAGAAGCATATGCATTCCAATGAACCGCCTAATGTTTATTGCGAAAAAGCTTTTAAAAAATTAAATGAAACTTGACCCTTGTAACTACCGAGAAGTAGCTCCGATCGTAAGTGAAGTCGTTGGTTTCCGCCTCCATGAAGCCCCCAAAGGTCTATCACATACCCTAAAATAACCAGTTTCTATTTTTTGCCGTAACTCCTTTAACATATCACATTTATTCAAGACTCGAACCTTAAAACCACAATGACCACCCGACGATAGGATCAAATTGAGGTCAGAGGTTCACACACATGCATTCAACAATTATATGACCATAGTAACCGTCCACAGCCTTCACAAATATTTAATTCTCCGATTATGGCCAGGAAAACTTTTGACCCTTAAAGTGACCTTGAAATGAAGCCCTTTAATGACCTGGCAGTTTTTTGAAAATTGGTAACTCTACTCCTCATGGGATACCTCCACCTCCTCGGAGCATTTTCATTCGTGAATGAACATGCCCGTGCTATTGGACCAAAAAGTACTAACTTCAGTTTTTTGACCCCTAGTGACCTTTGATGACCTTCAATGACAGGGGCGGTTTTTTATAAAAATGTTACTCTCCTCCATTGATGCATCCACGTCCTAGAAGCATATTGCAATTCCAATGAACACGCCCCATGTTATTGCGAAAAAGCTATTAATTAAAAACTTTGACCCCATTGTAACTACAAAGTAGCATCCATCGAGCGGAGTTTGGTCCCCTCATAAACACACAGTCTATCACATATCCAAAATAACCAGTTTCTATTTTTTTTGTTGCCTGTACCCCTCCTTAATAAGCAGCATTTATTCAAGACTCAACCTTTAAACCACATAAACCACCGCAGAGTCAAATGAGGTCGCGGTACACACATGCAGGTCAACAATTATATCACAATGGTGAACCTTACAGCCTTCACAGACATTCATCTCTCCGATTATGGCCAAAAACAGTTTTTTGACCCCTGAGTGACCTTGAATGGACAGATTAGTAAGCATTAAATGACCTCTGGGGCCCTCGTCCTACTGGTAAAATTCATTGGGACTATAGATGCACCATTTCCATTCCTTCCAACCAAGTTTTTGTCAAATCCAACAAACTTTCAAAATCAATCGGGCAGAAATTTCAAATTCAACTACTTAATTAGCATATATCATGGCAAGAATCCTGCTCGATTCGTTACTCTCATATTTGTGTATATACCATCCAAAAAGACCCGAACGGAATCAACACCATGCATCTAGACCGATCAGAGATATCTTTACACAGCTTCACGGGCCACTTTTTCATTATATGCAATTTATATGCAAATGAGTCATGGTCTTTCGGGGGACGAAAGTGGATCACAGATCGGCAACTCTTACCGCGCACCTCCACAAAAAGGCCCGCAGCAGTGGCTTCCACGGTCAAGGAGATATCTAACCGCACATACGTACAGCCAGACGGACAGACCATACCTACAGCCAACACACACGCAACAAAGGTGACCACTATGTCTCTCCCTTAACAAAGTTCATCATGCGAGACAATGAGAGCAACTAAGTACTCGGTTTGGTTTGTTGACATATATTTTTTTGATTCTCGCTCATCCTCTATTGTACATATATTAATTTGCAACATTTACTGTCATCACCACAAATCTTCATGAGGGTAATAAGAATAGTTTTGTGACCACATTTCATTATGAACGTTGTGTAGGCCTAGTCCTAAGGTAACCTCGTGCAACAGTATGTTATATATGTTTGGCCTGTTTTATCACCTGAAGATTAACGGAAAATGACCTAATATACATAGAAGATTGCTAGGGGTATCGGGCGGCGCGAGGTGTCATGACAATCTTTGTCATTATGTTGCCATTACGCGGAACCCTAGCAATGAGTGATGTGCTACACGCATATGTAGTGAATTGTGTTTGTTGGAAGGAATCATGCGGGAAAAAATGTAAATTTCCCGGGAAAGCCACATCTACACTGCCCCTGATTCCCGCCAACAACCGCAGCCAATTTTGACATCTTAACGGCTCGTACCGTTTAATATACTCCATATAACAATCGACAATTATTTAAAGTAGCTCTGACGCAATTAGTGCATCCCAAACGAAGTTTCACAAAGGAGTTATCACATTATCCACAAAATCTCGATTGGCGAATGAAGTTGCGATAACGGAAATAATTTATTACGTGAAGCTGTTTTTGTCTAGTGGGAAATACTGTTTCTACCTCGAATCGGGGAGCACTTGCGTGCCCCACACACTTGCGTGCCCCACACAAGGGTCTGGAATTCCCTAGACAAATCTGTTTGGCTAAAACCATGACTTTTACCCAGTTCCCCCTCCATAATTCCTTGACCGTTCCCAGGACTATGTACACAGCTGTCTAAGAGAGAGAATTGTTTGTTAGGACTTATTGGGCAGAAAAGGTGAACCGCTACAGAAAATCCCTTCATAACTCGAAACCGGAAGGGATTTTTATTTTTTTCGCGGTTTGTGCGAATTCATAAACCTAATTAAGGATTCTCTTTCCATCGTAAAAACGCTGTTCGATAAAATCCGGACGTAGCCCGGCTAGTATACTATGCTTTTTCGCGGAATTGGTACAATGGGTCGTGGCTCCGCCGGTCTCCACAACCGATTTTCTCGAAAGTGATACATATGGAAAGAGCATCCTTGAATTAGGTTTTATGAATTTCAGTATGCTGCCGAAAACCTCGAAAATCCCTTCCTTTTTGGAGTTTGTGAGTCGATTTTTCTGTAGTGCCAGTGGTGCACCATTTTTCCACCACGTGTCAGACTTCACTCAAGAATCCCAAACCTGACATGCCTGCCGTTAGGCAGGCCTTAACTTTTCACCACATCGTAATGTATGGCTGGTGTGTGTGTGCATTGAATACAGTATGCAGTCATGTGTATATCGATCGATAGTCCTATTGAAATCGGCGGCCCCGGCCGCTGCGTGCCTGCTCCTTTGTTCAACCTTTAATATAACGGTCCACACAGGTCCAGCGGTGGTTGCTAAGGCATTCTATTGTGTCTGATTACCGCGGCCACGCGGCAGCTTCGCCGAGGCCGCCGCGAGATTGCCTCGGCAAGGCGGCGGCCGCCGATGGTAAAACTTTTGACATGGCGCCTAATGTTGTTGTATCAAAAATCTGTGTACAAGCTGAGAGTAGCACCACCCAAGAAACATTATGACATGATTCTAGGAAAATCTAATGCACTTTGTAGGAGGAGATAAATGTTGAAATTTTGCACACAATGGCCTGTTGTGCCCCTTTAATGACCTTTGACCTAGTTTAGTTTAGTGAGAAAGGGTCAGGAAGGACAAAATCCTCATAGGAGACCCTGAAGCCACAACATCCCAAAAGAGGTTGCGCTCAATTATCGCCTGAGTACAGTGAAGCAACAGAGATGAGGTGTCTCTACCTAAAAACTTGTCAGTGTGATCCGACCAGGACCTACATACCTATGTGCATTGTGAAAGATCAAAAGCATCCCATCATGCAATAATAAATGATATCATATTTGCCCTACCCTTTTACCCTGCCTTACCATTTATTCATATAATGTTACAGATGTCCACCTGAAATAAGTTTGTGCCTACACCCACTCCAACCCCATCCTCCCACACTACATACCGGTCCTCCACACCTAAGGCCCCACATACTTGCTCACTACACAAGCTGCTGCATTCCAGATTTCCAGTTCTTCATAGCACCATTTATTTATATAGTGTTGCAGATGCCCACCTAAAATAGCTTTGTGCCAACACCCACTCCAACCCCGTCCACCCACACCTAGGGCCCCCACATACCTGCTCACTACGTTAGCTGCTGCAGTCCAGTTCTCCATTGCACCCCTGTAGTCCTTTGCCCGGTGACGATGCCCGCCTAGATATGTGTAGGGATAGACATGGTGGTTGTCATACAATGCCTTTGACACTGCAATGGCTTCTTTGAACAGATCTTGAGTTGAAGGTCTCCCTTGCGTGGGCTCTACACTCTCTAGATCAGCCAGATGACCAAGGGCCAGTGGGTACCTGGAATAACATCAGCATCATTTGACAGTTATAGTAATCCCATTAAACATTCTTTGCAACAGGAAAATCATGGACCCTGTCCACCATACAAAATCATAGAATCATCCCAAGTCACCTCAATGCAGGATTTGAATGTTTTCTTACTGTTCCCTAATGGCATCAGTCAGTTTCTAACAAATATATCAAATAATATTCTCAATAAATAAATAACATCATCAAATTTTTATAGCCAAAAAGAGAATTTTGTCTGTTTTATATGTAAAGGGGACACAACGAGAATTTTTTTTACAGTAATTAGTTACATGAACTGTCAGACTGTTACCTCAAATTCCAGAACACCACATTATTGCCCCCAATAATGCTGAGCGACTTTCATGATCATCCAACTGTAGGACCCTAAGCATATTTTCAGGAAGAGCCAAATCCGACCTCTAGGTGACCTATAGCCATAACTCACTAAACACCCCATATGTACAATTGATCACGTCATGCTACTCAATCTGTGGGGGCTAGAAAAAGTTTTCCTTTCCTAAACACATACTTCCTGCCAGAATGATCCAGGAGGGCAAAGCATGCGTGATCACAGCATTAGAATTAACCCCCAAGGAGTGCATAATCATGTAAATGATACATAATCCACCGTTGATTACCACTGTTCATTCATATAACGTTTGTTTCAATATTGCAACAGTGGACCCTCGTTTTACCGCTTCATGATAAATTAGGAGCCCCTGATTACACGGCAAAGAGTTTTGCACTGAAACGAAATGAGTTAACAACAAAGTATGTGCATCTCACAAGCTATCTGGGAATATAGGCATGTCTATGCATATGTGTAAAACTGATTGTTCCAACTCACATGTCTGCTGAGAGCAACACGCATCACATCGCGCGTGATACGCCTCACATCGCTCTTGTTATTACCATTCTCGACATGCACAAAGATGGCTTCACCATAGCCGATGCGCAAGTAGCTTGAGTCATTTTGGAACGTTTGAAATATGCACCGTGACCCTTGAAAACAATTGAAATTAAAACACCAGTTAATAGCTCATGCCGATCCACCGTGCATTCCACCATGCATTAACACCCGTTTATGGTCCGCTGCGCTGTTCAGAGCCAATCAGAGGGAGTATTTATGGCAAACATGAAACGATAAACTGGTAACCAACCCCCAAAGGCAGTATCCAGGTATGGATGAACTGAAGATCAACTGAGTAACAGGGAACAATCCGGAATTAGCATCTAAAATACAATATTATGGATTATTGATGATCTGTATAACAGAATAATTATAAGGATCAATCTATAAGTCTGTTTTTGCATGGAACACATGCGAAGAAACAGCTCCCATGTCTTCGCCTGGTTTGACCCTCGCCTCTCAGTGTGGTTTTCATCTATTAGTCACCATGCAAACAATTACAAGGCATTTAATGAGTTGCTTTAAGATTCTGGTATTAGCAATTGACGAAAACCCTACTAATCAGTGACCAATTTCAAATCCATAAGGACTGATTATTGACAATGTCTACCATATAAGTTTTGTGGAAATGTGACTAAGATTGCCTAAATTATGCAATTAGACAATAATCAACTTTCTGTTGACCCATTATCAGTTCACTTATCTCAGGACCAATTGTGAACCCACACTTATACATTTCATTGGAATTCAACAACTTGAACATCGGCATGAATGAAGCAATTATTACACACTGCATAACCCCTAGTGACCTGATTCAATGTTAACATTTTGGCGAGACTAAAGGTAGACCATAGCTCACAGTGGAAACTGGTCCTATCTGAATAAAGTTTTGTCTGTATATCCTCACTGTCACCCAAAAGATTCCATTTAATACCAGCCATCCCAAGGGAGTTACTCCCCCCAGCTATCTCACACACCAGAGCTACTGCAGGTGTAACCTGACAAGTGACCACTATGTCTCTCTTTGAACAAAGTCCAGGCGAAACAAAAATCAGATTTTGACCCCTACGTGACCTTTGATGACCTTCAATGACATGGCGGTTTTTATAAAAATTGTTACACTCCATGTGATGCATCCACTCCTAGAAGCATATTGCATTCCAATGAACAACGCCCAACGTTATTGTGAAAAAGCTCTTAAATTAAACTTTGACCCCTTGTAACTACCAAAGTATGTGTCCGATCGAAGCGGGAGTTGGTCTCCTCCATAAAGCATATCAAAGGTCTATCACATAAAACCAAAATACCAGTCTCTATTTTTTTTTGCCCGTAACTCCTTAAATAAGCACATTTATTCAAGACTCAACCTTTAACCACATGACCACCTGACAGAGGTCAAATTGAGGTCAGAGGTCACACACATGCAGGTCAACAATTATATCACAATGGTGAACCTTCCAGCCTTCAGGGATATTCAATTCTCCGATTATGGCAGAAAACAGTTTTTGACCCCTAAGTGACCTTGAATGACAGATTAGTAACATTAAATGACCTCTGGGGCCCTCGTCCCTACTGTAAAATTCATTGGGACTATAGATAAACCATCTCCACCAAGTTTCGTCAAAATCCCAACAAACTTTAAAAATATCGCAGATTATTCAAATGAGACTACTTAATTAGCATATATCATGCCAGGAATCTGATCGATTCGTGTACTCTTCATAGTTGTTATATACCCTGACGGCATCACCAATGCATCTACCGATCAAGAATATCTGTCACAGCTTCCGGGCCAATTTTCATTAAATATGCAAATTTATGCAAATGAGAATGGTCGTTTGGGACGAACAGTGGAATGCACATCGGCAACTCTTCAAAGCGCACCTCCACAAGAAGGCCCCAGCAGGATGGTTCTCACGGTTCAGGAGATATCTAACCGCACATACGGACAGACAGACCGACAGACAGACGGACGGAGGACGGACGGACGGACGGACAGACAGACAGACAGACAGACACACAACAAAGTGACCACTATGTCTCTCCTTGAACAAAGTTCAGACGAGACAAAAATAATGTTGCCAGAATACTTACCTTTTCAGCAAGTCCAGATCATACATCATCCACAGAATCTCCTGTGAATGCAGAAACAGGTTTTAAGAGAAAAGGGCTGTTTAAATGTAGTCATGATTTTCCAACCTCGCCAGGTGACCGCCCATGTGATAGGCCTGTTTACATTTACCATAACAAGATGACAATAGGGCAAAGGTCACAGAGGTACACTGGCAGTCTAGTCTGACAACACATGAATAATCATGTGCACTTGACCATGAACAAGCAATCACCACTCAATGGCTAAGGGGACCCAAACTCATATTGTGATGCAGTATTGCTATTGCACATTATATAATGAAGAATTTGCTCTCACAAAATCATAGAATCATCCCAAGTCACCCACTGCAGATTTGCATTTCCTTACTGTTCCCCTAATGCATCAGTCAGTTTCTAACAAATATACAAATATATTCCTCGACATATAAATAACATCAATCAAATTTTTATAGTCCAAAAAGAGAATTTTGTCTGTTTTTATATGTAAGGGACACAAAAGATTTTTTTTTAACAGTAATTAGGCTTTACATGACATGTCAATCTGTTACCTCAAATTCCAGAACCCATTAATTGGCCCCCAATAAGCTGAGCGACTTTCATGACATCCAACTGTATGAACTAAGCATATTTTCGAGGAAGAGCCAAATCCGACCTCTAGTTGCCTAGTAGCCATAACCCTAACACCCCCATAGTACAATTGATCCGTCATGCTACTCAATCTTGGGCTAGAAAAGTTTTCCTTTCTAACAACCATACTTCCTGCCAGCAATGATCCAGGAGGGCAAAGCATGAGTGCAACCAGCATTAGAATTAACCCCCAAGGAGTGCAGAATCATGTAAATGATACATAATCCACCGTTGATTACCACTGTTTCTTCAATATACGTTTGTTTCAATATTGCAACAGTGGACCCTCGTTTTACCGCTTCATGATAAATTAGGAGCCCCTGATTAACGCAAAGAGTTTTGCCCTGAAACGAAAGGATTACAACAAGTATTGAATCTCACAAAGCTTCCTTGGAATAGCGGCATGTCTATGCATAGGGTAAAAACTGATTGTGTTCCAACTCCACATGTCTGCTGAGAGCAACACGCATCACATCGCGCGTGATACCCTCACATCGCTCTTGTTATTACTCAATTTCTCTACATGCACACAGATGGCTTCACCATAGCATGCGCAGTAGCTTGATCCATTTGTAACGTTTTTGAAATATGCACTGACACCTGTGAAAACATTGAAATTAAAACACCAGTTAAGGAGCTCATGGCGATCCACCGTGCACTATCACCATGCATTAACACCCGTTTATGGTCAGCTACCTGTTTCAGCCATCAGAGGGGAGTATTTATGGCAAACCATGAAACATAACCTGGTAACCCAACCCCCAAGGCAGTATCCCAGGTATGGATGAACTGAAGATCACCTGAAGTAACGGAACAATTTCCCCGGAAAATTAGCATCTAAAATACAATATATGGATTATTGATGATCCTGTATACGAATAATATAGGATCAAGCTACAGCGGTGTTTTTGATGGGAACAAGCGACCGCCCCAGTGTCTCGCCTGGTTTACCGATCGTGTTTTCATCTGTAGTCCCATGCAACATTACAAGGCATTTAATGAGTTTGCTTTACATTCTGGTATTTAAGCATTTGACAGAAACACCCTACTAATCATGCCGAATTTCAAATCCAAAGGACTGATTAGTTGACACTGTCTACATATAATTTTGTGGAATTTTACTAAATTGCCTAACAAATTTTATGCCATTAACAATATCAACTTTCTGTTGACCCATTATCAGTTTCCTTATCTCAGGACCACTTGTGAACCACACTTACGTACATTTCATGGATTCACCACTTGAACATTGGCCGAATGAGCCAATTTATTACACACTGGCTAACCCCTAGTGACTATTCAAGTTAACATTTTGGCGAGCCTAAATGAGACCATAGCTCCAGTGTAAACTGGTCCTATCTGATAAAGTTTGTCGTATATCCTCAGTGTCCCCCATGAAATTCAATTTAATACCAGCCATCCCCTGGAGTTACTGCCCCCAACTATCTCACACACCAGAGCGGGTGACTGCCGGGTGTAACCTGACAAGTGACCACTATGTCTCTCCCTTAACAAAGTTCAGGCGAAACCCAAGCAGATTTTGACCCCTAACGTGACCCTTTGATGACCTTCAATGACACTGGCGGTTTTTATAAAATTGGTTACACTCCATGTAATTCACCACCCTATAAGCATTGCATTCCCAATGAACACGCCCACTGATGTGAAACAGCTCTTAAATTAAACTTTGACCACTTATAACTACCAAGTAATGTGTCCCCGTGAAGCGGAGTTGTTCTCCTCTAAAGCACAACAAGGTCTATCACATAACCAAATCCTCTCTATTTTTTTTTGCCCTAACTCCTTAAAGTAACACATTTATTCAGACTCAACACCTTTAACCACATGACCCCCCTGACAGAGGTCCAATTGATGTCAAGAGGTCACACACATGCATCCCCAATTATATCACAATGTGAACCTTCCATCCTTCACGATATTCAATTCCTCCGATTGGGCCAAAAACAGTTGTTTTGACCCCAATGACCTTGAATGACCAGTTAGTAACATGAATTACCTCTGGGCCCTCCGTCCCTACTGTAAATTCTTGGGGACTATATATAACCTCATCCACCATTTCCGTCAAATCCACAACTTAAACAAATATCTCAGAAATTATGCAAATAACCTACTTAATAGCATATATCATGCCCGGAGTCTTATCAGTTCGTGAACTCTTCATAGTTTTTATATACCCTAAACGGCATCCCCAATGCATTTACCGATCAAGCGATCTCTGTACACAGCTTCCGGGCCAAATTTTTCATTAAATAAAATAGCAAATTTATGCAAATGATAATGGTCCCTTCTTGGTACGAAAGTGATGCACCTCGCAACTCTTCACCGCAGCACCTCCACAGAAGTCCCAGCATGTATGGCTTCCACGGTTCATGAATTCTAACCGCAACATACGGACGACAACCGACAGACATCCGGACGCTGACGGGACGGACGGACGGACGTACAGACACGAAGACAGACAGACACACAACCAAGTACCACTCTGTCTCTTCCTTGAACCAAGTTCAGACGATACAAAAACATGTTGCCAGAATACTTACCTTTTCAGCAAGTCCAGATCATACATCATCCCAAATCCTCCTGTGAATGCAGAAACAGGTTTGAATAGAAAAGGCTGTTTAATGTATCATGATTTTCCAACCTCGCCAGGTGACCGCGCCCATGTTATAGTCCTGTTTACATTTATACCATAACAGATACAAAGGGGGCAAAAGGTCACAGAGGTACACTGGCATTCTGAGGTCCCTGACAACACATGAATAATCATTTGCCACTTGACCATGAACAACATATCACCTCAAATGGCTACGGTTACCCAAACTCAATATTGTGATGCAGTATTGCTATTGCACATTATATAATGAAGAATTTGCTCTCACAAACTCATGATTATCTCTCAACCAACCACTCAGTGGCCTGATTAGCACTACCTCATACCACACCAATGAATCCCCTCTGCATTCATCACACCTATTCAGGCTATCTTTCATTATTATATCTCATCGTCTCAAAGGGTTCGGAGGTATTGCATGATCAGTTTTTCCCATTACACCTATATTTACTGTTTGCTGGTTGCCATAGCACATTTCTATGTGACCCATAGTCCCGTGGGTTTGAGACTTAACCACTGAGGGTACCCGATAGTGTGCACCCAATGGTTGCCGCGTGACTTCCACCAATGAGGTGCCTTGCGAAAGTATGGCCGTTTGTGTGGTCAACATGTGTTTTGCGTGTGTGGTGCATTTGCGTGTCCTATCAGATCTTATGGTTTTTGGTGTAGCTCTATTTTGGAGTGGCCTAAACATAGTTGTAAAATTAGAAGGTAAAAAACACCTTCTGGGGCCTTTCTTCTTTTACAAATTTTTCACTATTTCAATATGTTCTCGGAAAAAATTCAATGGCTTGAATGATTTCAAATTTGTGCAAGGGCAAAAATGCACAAATGACATCTTTTCTCATGCATCAGCCGAATGACCCACAATGTAATTTAGGGGGAAAACTTGATGTTTTGGCCAAATTTGGGAATTTTTCAAAAATGACGTTTTTTTCAGTACAGTTAGAGATTGAAAGACAAGTGCTTCTCACATTTGGGAACAAGTTACAAAGTATCAAAACATAAAGTTTTCCTCCCAGCCATTATGCTGAGAATTTCCTGAATGTCTGAGAATATATTATTTTTTGGGGAAAACTGCGGTTTCCTAAAAATTCGTTCTGCACTCGTAAATGAATAGCGGTAGAAATGCACTGAATAGTTCTACTGTGAGACCCTTCAACTCCGGGGATTGCCCTCTTGTTGACGACATTTACCCAGTCCAAACCAGTTTACCCTTCTTACCTGCCATGGCCAACATAAAGTCAGTGTTTCTTCATCACCCGTTCTGGAATTGGGCAGTTTGAAAGACTAACAGTTTTGTAGCCTGCATTACTTCCGCTGCCTGGCACCCACAACCCTGCCAAAAGGAACGACCAGATAGACAAAAGGCTTTTTAGTGATTCCTTGCTTAGTTCTCATACTGACCACGCAATGACCAGATAGAAACGAATGGGGATAATGTAATGATGAACCAGCACTCCAACTTGATAGACTCGATTATCTTTTTGACCTGACCGTCGAAATAGAGAGATCATTACTTATCATTGGGAACCCATCTATAAAGCTTGACCATAACTCTATTTTTTTCCCCCACAAGTTTTACTGAAATAACCCGCTCCGCCCCCAAAATGCCCCCAACCCCCTGTTATTGCATTTTAAGCGATGCATCTTACCTTACCACTAACCTGTGCAATATGCCACCTACCAGCTACTAGATCTGCATAATTGTCGGGCCTGAAGGGGGCCCTCCGCCATTTTCCCACATTCTGCTGGCAAACTCGGAGCTCACGACTAGAGGATAAGTGAACTGGTGAGAAGAAGCTCTGCGAAGGAAGG
Organism: Sclerodactyla briareus; assembly: GCA_026419785.1. Classification (NCBI taxonomy): domain Eukaryota; kingdom Metazoa; phylum Echinodermata; class Holothuroidea; order Dendrochirotida; family Sclerodactylidae; genus Sclerodactyla; species Sclerodactyla briareus. The sequence goes on along the minus strand of JAODTK010001566.1, from coordinate 62,891 downwards.
TGAGACAAATAATTGAGTTCGATCTCACCTTGCCCATGTAGCCCTTCATGTTTCCTGACCACTGAGATCGTGTCCACCTATGGCTAAACCAGATACTGGCCCCCAAACTGAGACCCTATTTGTTCTTTCAAAACAAGTCAAGTATGGCCCAGGTCAGGCTCGTCATTCGAAGTGTGAGTCCGACCCTGACCTGAAACGGTCCCACTGAGGTTCAACTCCCTGGTAGTCCCTGGCTTGTAGACGTGCCAACCTTACATCCTCGCTTGGAGGCTGGTGGAGGCCGTGGTAAAAGGGTAAGTGCAATCGCTTATAAATTGGCCATAACCAGGGGGTTTTGTGGGCAATTTATTGCGCTTACTGCACTTACCTTTTACGCACTACCTGTGCACGTGATACATATCTAAGATGGAGGGGGGGTCGGAACTCGTTGCGAGGACTGTGAAGCACCGCCCTGGCAAAGCTCCCTCTGCTGAACAGGTGCCTTCAAATAGTGAGATACAAAAGTCGATGGGGTCTTCCACGCTGCTGCTTCATTATGATCTTCTAACGCTATGCAGCAACCAGGCCTTAGACTAGCATGACCTCTGACCTCGGGTGCTCTGCAGTCCCGTCCCCCCTCGCTGTAGTGTGGTGCGTGATGAGGCTCACGTCCAGCGAACAATGTACTCTTTGATGCTGGGTTGTAGGGAGACCTGGGTAATCAGGAATACTCTTTCTCCGATTACCTATCGGCCCTGGTCTTCTCAAGATACCACCGAAGCGCCCATACCGGGCAACTAGCTTACTGCACGAAGACGAGCTGGCTGGACATGGATGGTAGGAAATACTCGGATGGGGTGAAGGTTGGCGTCTGGTTCTTGGCCATGAAATGGGGGGTCTTGAAGAACCTGACACCTCCAGGTCGAACCGTAGAACTCGCTTTATTTGAGTCATTCTGAATGCAACCCCTGTGGCGAGCCGAACTGCCGCAACTAGGAATAAGGTCTTGTGCGTCAGCAGATCCATGGAGCGTTGTGCGGGGCTCGTATGGAGGTTTGGTCAATGTCTGCTAGACGTCGTTGAAGACACGTGGTGCCACACTCTTTGACGGGGGTCGTCTGTTGAAAAAAACCCCACACCCGTCTTATCATTTCTTTTGTTGCTAATCGTTGACCCTTCTCGGATCCCCTGTGGATGGCTGCGATTGCTGCCCTGTATTTCTGATCGTGCTTGGGTCTGCCTTCTGACAATAGTGCGCCAGAAAGGCTACCACTTGCTGAAAGTTTGCTTCCACATCGAAACACGTTCGTCTGGCCCAGCTGTATTACTTGTCGAGTCTGGAGTCATAAATCTTAAGGGTTGAATCCCTGCGGGCGTCTGTGGCGATGTCAATAACTTCCGACGAAACTCCCCTCTGCTTCGAGGGTTTTCCGGATACCTTCCACGCGAATAGATGGGGTAGGCTCTGGAGATCTCCTGTGCCAAATGGACCCCGCCCTCTGCGTTAGTAGCTTCCTGTTGTCTGCGAAACCTGAACGGCTGATCGATCAGGAGATTGATATGAAGCGGAAACCAAGGGATGTTCGGCGCAACACCGGTGCCACCAGGATCATCGGGCGTCGTTATTCCCGAAGGGTGGTCAGAACCCTGCGTATGAGGCCCCACGGAGGGAATGCGTAGATAAACAGACCCGTCCACGGAACGAAAGGCTCTGTTCTCTACGATCACCCCAACGCACCCGCCCATCCCAACCCAGGCCCCCGCAAACGCGAGACAATCCGCAAAGCAGTGGCTCGAACCATCTGGTGCAAAAGGTTGGAAGCTTGTTGTTCTCCTAAATGCAAAAATGTCTACTTTGGGCGTCCCGTACAGAGTGAAGAGTGGTCCGCGTCCCGTTGTAAGAGGGACCATTCGTGTTCCGGAAGGCCCTCTGGACGCGCATCCCCATGGTGTTCCTCCTTCCCTGCTAGTGCGTGGCCACAAGTGTTTTTCCAGAGCAATTGCACAAGGTGAAGTAACTCCCTGGTCTGTCGTTCGCGCCCTTACCTCGTTCCCCCCCGTCGGTTTGATGTCCACAACCGTAGTGGAGCTGATCCGACAGTACTGCACGTGATGGGCATGAAGTTGTGTCCCCCATGCGTATTGCCCTGCATACTGCCTCCATCTCCAACACATTTGATTGTATTGTCCTCTTGGGGGGGGGGTCCAAGTTCCCTGTGTGACTGTTCTGCCACGTCGCCCCCCACCTTTCTGCGGGCGTCTGTCACAATGGTGGCCCGCGTTGATTCCCGGAACGTCTTGCCTCTGAGAAATTGTGTTTTGTTCTTCCCCCATTCCAGTCAACCTCTGCCTCCGTTGGGTCCGTCACCACCCTTGGAGGGCACGTCCGATAATGTGGTTGAATTGATCGGATACCCATCTGACGGGGCTCATCCCATTCTGCACAGCTGTAATAATGTCTCCAGGCTGGCCATGAGCCCAGTAACTGTTTGCCATGGTCCTTGCTGTGGCCCCTTCGGCATGAGTACCTCATTGGCGAGTGCCACGTATTCGCTCCACTCTGACTTCCGCTGACCTGACCGTCCTTCTCGTATAAGCGTAACACTGCTCCTAGGTACATGATCGTTTGCTGCGGTTGAAGGGATACTCTGTCGTTGATGATCCAACCTAAGTTCCTAATAGTGCAACGAGACTCCCTGATGGAACGGCACTTCCAGTTCGCTGTTTCTCTGCACTTAACCAGGTTGCGTCGATGTAAGCTAAACCAGATCCCCCGACGTCGTAGATCGGCGAGTACCGCTCTGGTTTACTCTGTGTGAACACTCTGGGCCGTAGACAACCCGAAGGGGAGGGCGACGAATTGGTAATCGTAACGTCGCCGAGTTTGAATCCCCGTATCTCCAATGTTTTTCGTTGACGGATGGGTGAATAGGCCATCTTTCAAATCGATCGATGGAGCCCACTGGTGAGCGGCCCAAGATCGGAATATCGTAGCCAACGTCGCCATCCGGAAAAGCTTCGGCTTGATACAAACCGCTTGTTCAGGGCTTTAAATTGAGATAGGTCCCAAGTTCCTTCTTCTTCTTTGTGAGAAAAAAAGGAAGACCGTACCAGATCCTTCTTCCCTGTGGTAACCCTGCGGATCGCTCGCCTTCGGTTTCGGCTCCTGTAACTCAGCTCTGGGCGAGCCGCTGCGCCGGGTCCCGCGTGACCTTTTTGCCTTCCAAAAGACCGGTGGGTCTTCCGTGACTCTTCCCTTGGTACCTGACCGCACCCACCTCCGTAACCCACGACCCCCGGAGCGATCCTTCCCCAATGCATCTGTGAAGTTTCGAGTCTCCCCCCTACCGGCGGGAAGGGACCGTGAGGGTGGGCACCCCGCGGGCGCCACCCTCGACTAGGCCTGAACTCTAGTGCCCCGACAGAATCCCCTAGCGGAACCCTCTGGAAGAACTGGCCCTGAGGAAACTGTGGTCCCTTACCCTGCCTCTCCTTCCTCTCTTTCCCCCCGGAAGCCCGGGGTCCCCTGTAGGTTTCGTCCTACTCTTCTCCTGGAGGCGCTCCTCGTGACTGTAGCGAGCTTGGTAGCTCGGTAGGGCTAGTAATTGCTCTACTTCTGAAGGGCCTCGTCTTTTTCCGCTTCTCTCTGAGGTGGTTGTCGAATTTGCCCCCGAAGAGATCTGGGCCCGTCATCGGGATCCTCGCAATCGTGCCTTAAGCCTCTTGTCGGCCAAGGATTGGGTCCAGGACAGATCGCTGCCCTTCTGTGGTGGCCTTCACCGAGATTCTGGCGACCTGGTCGAACAGGAGACGTGACTTTGGGCCTAACATCTTTATATCGCCCGTATCCTTCGTGAATCCCTTGTGCTCCCCCCTGCATCGAACGCTCGCATGATAAATCTCCGTAAATAGCATGCCTGCCCGTGGCGAAATCGAAGCCTTCTGCTCGAAGCTATTGTCGATGTCCGGACCGACTTTGTTTGAACGAATGTAGGGAGGATAACAACGATCGAATAGTTCCTCTCTTCGATGCAAGTTGGTGCACTCTCCTGTCGCATTCGTGGCCCCTCCACACGGAGGTTTCTCCTGCTGCCTCTCGTGGTGGGTTAGGGACCATAAAACTCTCTCTTCCACTGGTCCTCACTCGGAGGTGTTTGGTCTGTGGCCCCAGGTGGATGCCGACTTCTCCGCGTCCCCATTTGCGAAATCGCTCGAGGCATTCGACGTCCCGTAACCTTCGGTTGTCCAGTTTTGGGGCCGTGTTTTGATACCGTGATGATACGGCGGCGGTTCCCGACTACTTCTGGTGGCGTTAAACCTAGGACTTCCCCTACCACACTGCGCTTTTGTCAAAAGGCCTCCGTAGTAATCTCCTTCCCTCGCAAGTGACCTCTCCTCTCCTTGGACGGAACCCTGTCTCTGGGTGTTATGTGGAGGTTCCCTCGCCCGCCTACTGTTCTGTCTGCGGCCCGCGTGGACTCCCGAGTCCCATGTCATAGACTGTTAGTGGGCCCCCAGGGCCAGGACCTGTTCGCGATCCGAGTTTTTTATCTCTTCCAAAACTCCTGGTTGTGGGTCTAGGGCCTCGCTCTTGCTTGCCGATGGACCTGCTTTCCGCATCGTCAGGACCCCCTCTTTTTGTCTTGAGTCCGGCCGCCTGCCTGAGGTAACCCGGGCCCCTCCGCGGAACAACTCAGGCTCCCCCAGTCCATCATCCAACAGGGGTTCAAATCCTGGGAGTCTCTGCCGCCCGGGTGTAACTGTGTCCCGCCTCTCGAAAAAGCCGGCCTATCCGCCCACCTGGCGTTGTGTTGGCTCCGGGTTTGGGGGGCTCCGGTTCGGGTCTCTCTGGAGGCCCCGGCTACCCTCGTCTCACTCGGCTCGCCGATGTCCGCTTCAGCTCGGTGTTCCCCGCGCCTGTGTGTGGGCTGCGCCGGGTACCTGTTCCTCCCGCATAGCTGTAAACGGTCTGCACGATCCCCCTGTCGGGCGTGGAAACATGGCTTCCTGGTCAAGTCGGGAGCCGGGTGGACTACCTCGCTTCTTCCCGGGGGGGGTGGTGGAAATTATCCTGGTTGCCCGCCTATCGCCCCCGTCTCATTCAACTGCCGGTTCTTCAGTTTCGTACCATCCAGCCACGTTCTCCTGTTCCTCCGGCTCCCCTCCCACCGTTTCCTCATACCCATCCCCGTCCTGGGCTGTTACAAAATTTTGTACCAGCCCAGGCGTTCTGGTTCGAATAGCCGTTTCCTCAGATCCTCGCAAGGCGGGGCTTCCTATAGCAATCCCCCTGGCAGTATCTGTCTCCATCACTTATGTATCTTTTCCGTTTGCCAACGGCACTGTCGGTCTGTTCTCGTCCCCCACGGGTCGTCCACATATATCCTCGCAAAGACCCCTCGGTCGTCTGAGACGGCCGGCTCCACCCTACCTCCGGGCCTAAATCCTACTCCGTGTCTATGCTTGCTCTGGGCACTATCCGGGCGAGGTCAGCCCCCCGGTTTCCTGGTGAATGGCCTGTTCGCGGCCATGGAAAACTCGCTGTTGCACCGACAACCCGTGCTGGTCATCAGCCAACGCTCCCCGCCCTCGCCCCCGGCTGGAGCTCGTTCGATGCCGCGGCCAGCGTGTGTTGGCTCCACGGGGATTTCCTATTGCCCCCCTTGGCAAATCTTGGCTTTCTTCCCGGTTTCTTCTGGGCCGGCTCTCGGTCGGGTTCCCGGCTCGTCACACGGAGTTTCCTCCGGGCTGTCTCTCTGACCGGCTCTCGGCCTGGTCCTGGCTGACTCCGAGCCGGCTCCTGACCGCCCTGGCCCGGTTTCATGCGCTCTTCCTGGCCCGTTCACGGGTTCCCTCCGGCCGTGTCCTTCGGCTCTCTCTCTCCTTGGCCGGGCCCTCACTGCTTCCTTCTGGCCGGCCTCATTTCTCCCTGGCCGGCCCACGGCTTCCTCTCCTGCACCCACCGTCTCGCTCCTGTCCGGCCTCAACGGCTCTCTCTCTGCCGGCCTCAGTCTTTTCTCATCGGCTCTTTTTCCTGGCCCGCTCTCAGCTCTTTTTCACACTGGCTTTTTTCCTGGCTCGTTTCCCTTGCCGAGATTTTTCTCTCCCCCTGTTCTTTTTCTCTTCCTTGCTGTCTTGGCCTGTTTCTTGAGACCTTATCCCCTCGTTCTTAGCCGTTCTCTCCACGGGTTTTTCTAGACCGGGTTTTCTCTGTTCTTTCCCATGGCCCTGAAGCCGGGGCCATGTGCTTGTGAAGGTTTTGTCTCTCTCTCTTCTCTGTTTTTCCGTCCACTTTCCTCTCGTTTTGGGGGGTGAGCGCTCGTTTTCCCCCCTGGCTAACCAGCTGTTTTGCTCGTTCTCTCTCAGCTGCTTCCTTCTGCTCTTTTGCTGATCAATCCTGAATCCCTCTGCCACGGCTTATGCGGCCCAGTCCAATCAGACGTCGCATCGCGGAACGGCTTACACGGCGACAGCCAAGCAGAGGCGATGTTTGTCCCAGGCCGTAAACGGCCTATATTGATGGCAACTGCTCGCAATGTCAAACCCTGCGATCCGAGGCGAAGTGCCCCGATACTGCAATCTGCCATTGGTCGGGCTCCCGGTCCAGAGTCAAGTGAACGTACGTAATAAGTCCGATGTTCATCCATCCACAAAGGTCTGTACTTGACACTGTGTTAGCCGAACCTCGTCCTCACGCTAATATCGAACAATCGTGACGAAAAAAACGAGTCACAAAAACAACCAATAAACGCGCTCGAGGTACAACTTTCTCTAGTTGGAAAAATCAGATTACCAAAAGCCTTTTTAGACAAAGATCGTCCGAATCTGGTCTCTAGAAAGTAAATTATGGCACGAAAAATCGTATATCTATAGCTTGTGATTTTCGGCTGGCATAATTTGAGGCGGAGTGCCCACCTTCAGGCCAGACAATTTGCCAGATCTAAGCTAGCTGGTATGTGGCATACTGCCCAGGTTTAGTTGGGTAAAAGGTAGCTGCAGTCACGCAATAAAATGATAGGGTTCTGGATACGACCCAAGCGTCTGGACTTGTCCAAACATTGTCAGATTTTGACCCCACTGACCAATGACCTTTTGACCTGACCACAAAACATTAGATCATGCACTTCATCTGGGGACCCAAATTACCAGTAGGGCTTGAGCATTAGTGGTGTCGAGTTATCCTGTCCACAAGCCAGCGTCCACCCATACACACACACTTGCATACTGCCAAGTTCTGGAACTGTCATCAGATTAAAAAACCCCTCTTTCCGATTCAATAAGTATTTTTGCATTTTCCAGAAAAATTCCTGTACAACTGCTTGTACATAGGTAAGGCACACACAACATCAGTATGCATAACGTGATGAGTCTGAAATCTGAATAGGTCAGTAGAGAAAGTTCAAGTGTTATATGACTCCATAGTCCATACTGTAAAACAGTTCAGCTCCTGGCCTGAGAAAGTAACTGATGCATGCCGCCATCCCTAACCCCCTAAATCCCCCCCCCCCACCCCAGACGACCCTCCTGAACAATTGGTACCCGTCTTTTTTGTTACTCATAGCCTAGACATGGGTAGGGGTAGGGGATGTTGGGCACCTAAGTTGGTCATAACCACGCCTTCATTCACAGACTTTGATTGACCGTTTCTCCTGTATCATACAGGAAGTGTAGTTTGAGTAGTCTACAGCACTGGGATAACTCAGATCTTGAGTCATCTCTGGGACCAGTATGTTGCATTAGGAATCATGCATGCAAAAGCCCTGAAATGCCAGTGTCAGGTAGTTCACCTGAGCAGTATGTCTACTACCTCCTGGTGAGTATAGCTATGTGAATTCATACAGATTGGGGGGTCGATCACATGGTATGGTTTAACCCATCAGAGACACATAATGATAAACAATTGGGGGGCAATATTATTAAAGTCAGTAATCATGTGAGAGACTTCTTCTAAACTGGCTAGGTAGACCACATATGGAAACCCCCATCCCAACAGTAACTCTGGAGACCTAGCCATCTTATTAGTATTCATTTTACTTAAAAATGAATTGAGGAAGTTCATTCGCCTCAACGATTCACGCCCCAAATGGTTACATTGAACCAACCTGTTGCATAGATGCCACCTCTATGCTATCTAGGCTGCCTGTGATCGAGGGATTAATGGACGACACAAGAGCACGAACCTCCATCTTCCTGCTCTTCCTGCAACATATGACACAGGAGTCCATTGAGATAGACGCCAACTCCTCCGCAACCTCCTGAAACCAAAACAAAAATGCCTAAAATGCTCGCTCGTTGCCCAAACAGGTTCAAACTATAATTACGGCAACAATGTGTAATATACACTCATTACTATTCTCTGTGCAAGGGTGGTGGCTGTCTGTCAGGCCACCATGTTCTTAATCGTTGAAAGCAAATCATCACCTATCAATATATGATTGCAGATGGCGAATGGTCCTTGTATAATTGGGTTCTACAGGCTCCTACATGTTTCATAATATTGCTGAAACTGCATTTTCACCTGCAGAATGGACAAGTGAGTCGAAGGCTCTTCTGAGTACATCTAAAGAGTGCCAATGGCACAGTAGCCTCACCCTGCCAATAAATCATTACTGATAAGTATGCCTTGTTACAAGAAATTGCACAAAACTAAAGGGGTTTGTGAATCTGTAAGACTACGAATACTTACCCATATTGTCACTTTGTCACAACCCCACCCCCCCTCAACCATTGAAACATCTGGCAATCTTTTTACAGTAGTCCGGGTCGGGCAACCCATTCATCCTTCTTATTTTGCTAGGCACGTGGCCGTCCAGTGATTTATGGCAAAGACCCACCGCGATCCGACGAAGGAGGACGCCCCGTGATGGCCGTAAAAGTGGATGTGGGTGGGTACGTCCCATATGGGGTAAGTATGTTGAGTTCACAGAGTTCCCAAACCAGTAAGTTTTTTGAAACGCCCAAGGGCTAAAGAGTCGGACACGGGAGAGCGACCCACGGTTCGGGAGAGTCGACCTGGCTCAGGAGGGCGGAGAGTCGGACATTGCCCGGATAGTCGGCCAGGCGCCCCGATCCTCGGCTCGGTAGAGTATGGCCCGATCCTCACACAGGATTCGGAAGAGTCGGACTCCGGCTATGGAAGCTCGGGATGAGCCGATCCACTGCTCAGGGGAGCAGTGTCTCGATCAAGCTCGGTCCTGCTGCTTGGGTAGAGCCTATCTCACACCGGAGGGCAGGAAGAGTCGAACCACTGCTCTGGTGGAGGTCGGCCGTCCGATCCTCGGCTCGGTCGGGCCGATCTCACACAGGACGGCTGGAATAGTCAGACTCCGGCTATGGAAGCTCGGGATGCGCGATCCACTCTCAGGGAGCAGTGGCTCGACAGAGGCTCGATCAAGTCTCTGGAAGCCGATGCTCACACAGGACTGCCAGGAAGAGTCAGACCACTGCTCTGGTGAGTCGCCGGTCCGATCCTCGCTCGGTGGGCTGATCTCCACACAGGAGGCAGAAGAGTCATACTCTCCGGCTATGGAATCCCGAGATGAGTCGGCGGTCCCACTGCACAGGGGAGCTGACTCGAATGGCCAGAAGAGTCGGTTCCGCGGCTCCATCTGTTTCCAGAGAGCCGGGAAAGTGGAAACCGTTGCTCCGGAGGCCGGTCTGACGGAGGAGAGGCGACAAGTTGGGCTAACCTCGTGCTCGGGATAGCCCGTCCGGCTCGGCGGCTGATAGAGTTCAAACCACGGATCTGTAGAATCGGGGAGGCCGAGAGCTCATCTGGATCAGGAGGGCCGAAGAATTCCACCAACAGCTCCGGAGAGCCCGGAAGAGGGCCCACCTCGCAAAAACCCTCTAGAGCCCTGGCTACGAGGTGAGCGAGAGTGGTCTTAGTAAGAATCCGAGGGAAGGGAGCAAATCTAGTCTCTCCCACGTAACGGTACGTGGGAACCCGACCCTACCGATTAACGGCCCGGGTCCTCGACCGGCAACGGCTGCTGTTTCGCTAGATAGTATAGCCTGCAACTCCGCCCCGGTGGCGGCCCGCCGTTAGGGAGGCAAGGCTAGAATGGAGTCCATTTGGTTGCCCAAACATTAGTTATCGTCCCGCATCAAGTGGCCTCCGGAGCCGCTGATCTTTCTTTGAAGAATCTGACTCTGGCAGGTCGGCGCTCTGGGTCGGGGGGGGGCCGCAGCTAACCCCTCCGCTTGGACCTAGCGGCCTCCCTCTAAGGTGAAACCTCGACGTCCTGACCTATACCTGGAGTGGAAGGCTCTTTCCTCCATGTTGGCCTCCTCCTCCAGGGACTTTTGACTCATTTTTGTCGGTCCCACTACAAGTATTTCTTCGAATATTCCGCGAGGCGAGCCCCGACCTGTGAGTGGTCGCTGACTCAAGGCAACTCTTACCGATCGGGCTGGCCACTAGGCCAAGAGCGATGTCCGTGCAGTGTTAAGTTCGTAAGTCACCCGCGCTGAAGGCTGACAAGCTGGCCAGGATGCGGCGGGCCACCGGACCAGCGAACGTGATAGTGATTACTTGTATTGCCTCGGCGTAGCGAAGTCCGTTCCAAATTGTTATCAATGTCGGAGAGGACCGAGAACAGTCTCTGGGGATGCGGGACCTTAAAACCGTCCGCCTCCGAGAACCAACCGCTAGCAAGCTAAGAGGGTCTCGCCACAGTTTGATCCCGGATCAACGGCACCCTCACCGGGAGCTGTCCAACCTACCCATGAGGTCTACTGGCGGGTAATGGCCGCGCCGTTCCCGGGCCTAGAACACACTGCTCCACTTTTAATTCCTCGCCTTGCCTGACAAATGAGACTCCGGCGCTACGGCCTGTTTCGGAAGGACTTCCTCGCTTCCCGGGACCTCCCTGATAGACCTCGGTAAACGGCAAACACGTCGTGTCGTCTTCCTCCCCCTCTTGACCTCGAACCCAACAGCTGAAGTTCTGAGGGGCCGCCATGACCCAACCTCCCTCCGGGGAGGCCGTGAGGGTCAAGCAGCGTCAAGCCGTACGGGCCCGGACTACTGCGCCATAACTGACTGAAAGACTGGCGAAACTGGTCTGCAAAATCGTCCTGCAGGGCTCGCGGCTTGGCTATCCATGTAAGCTGTCTGCCTAGTCGCTATCCGAATCCAAGTAGAAAGAGGACGAGGATCTACAACTGCAGGGACTACTATGTTTGGATCTGCGTCGCTTGTGTATTGCCTTCTCCCTGACTGTGAGCGGACCGATGCATCGGAGGAGGGAAACCGCTTCTTCCGAGGAGGCACAACCGGCTAACTCGTGGAGTTCCCGACTGCATCCCGCTTGCTGGGACCTTCTTGTGGACGTGTTGGCGCTGTAGGCTGTGCGGTAAGCTTGATCGATCCCTGGGCCGTGTCGGCCCGGTAGTCCCCTGGCGCTGGCCTGAATCCTGAGCGTAACCGGCCCGCCTATCCTCGGCGCCCCTAGATAACGACACCCCGTACGGGCCAGGCCTGGGCCGGCCCCGCCTCCCTTCGGGACCTCCGGGCCTGCCCCGATGTGGTAACCACACCCGTTCCTCCAGGCCGTCTGATGTGTAAACCCACCCCGTTTCGGAACCCGGCTTGGCCGCCCCGCCCTGCTTGGTCGGACTCCGGGCCGTCCCGAGGTGTAATGACACCCCGCTCGGACCCGCTGATCCAGTCCCAACCTTACTTACTCGGGACCGTCCTGCCCGTCCCGAGGGGTATGACACCCCGTTCCGAACCCGGCCCCACTTACCTGTCCGGGACCTCCGGACCGTCGAGGTGCAACACCCCCCGTTCGCCTGCCGCCCCGAGGGTAGTAACCTGGTAGAACTCCGACGTGGCGAGACAATCAGGGCTGTCCCGCAGGGTGCGTTAGGGGCATTTGACCCAGGCGTCTGCCTGTGGTACTCAAGGGAGCTTACACACTCCCCGCTCCCACGGGCCCCCAAAGGGGGCCAAGCTCGGCTTTAGGGTCCATGTTGATCTCTCAGATCTTAATGCCTGGGGAACTCACGGAGCTTACAACCTGCCCCCGGGCCCCCGAAGGGGCCAGCTTGGCTTTAGAGGCCATATTGACCCAGATCTCGCTATGCCTTGGGACCCACAGAGCTTACAACTCCCCGCTGCAGGCCCGAAGGGGGCCAAGCTCGGTCCAGGGGTATATTCCCCCCTGGAACGTCCCTCTTCTGAGCGCCGCTCCTAATCACTGGGCCTTCGTCGTAGGTAGTCTTCGTCTACCATGCATGACCTTATGAGCGGCGCCTCCCAGCGTTCTTCTGTCCCAGGTAGCGAATGGTCGGAAAGTCCGTAGCCTACACTTTACCGTATCTGAGGAAAGTCCCGCTACAGAAAGAAAATATCCTTCAGGAAGTATACCTCCTCCCGAACGAAAGACAATAACATATTACATATTGGATCACTCCCGACGTTATGCAATATGTCCCCTAAACAGTTGTATTGCAGTATAAAAACTATAACAATATCCAATAATCGACCGGAAACGAACTCACGATAAGACAAGTTAAATTAGACTCCATCAGTTAACGTGAACAAAATATTCCCACCTCTCACCCCCGTCTTGCGTAACATTCCTAGCGCCGCGCGCAGGGAGAGACACCCCCCCCCCCCCCCCCCCCGGAAACAGGACCAGGGAGGGAGGGAAAAACCCAAGGAGAATAGGGCAGGGGGCGCAGGCAGGGAAAGCACCCGGACAACGGTCCAGCCCGACTGAACCTAACACAATAGGGAGCCCACAACCCCGCGTGTGTTAGGCTACGTGGGAAGCCCACCCACAACCCTATTGTGCTAGGACCAGCTTAGGCTAAATATGACTTACGAAAACGGATCGACCGGGAGAATCCAAACCAAATCATGCAAACCGCTAAGGATAAACTTATCTTGATAGACGACTTTCGGAAGAAACTCTCCCCGCAGATTCTGGCACAACGATTGAAAGCAATTTGGGTGATTTACGGCATGAAAAATCGATGAAATTCTCAGCCAAGAAGCTCATGACCTTAAACATTCCTGGCCAAATAAAAGGACGATAGGGTTGCCATTTGCCCATCCATGACTACTGTAAAATTGCCAGATGTCAATGGCGGCGGGGTGGGGTTCAAAATGGAGTAAGTTGGTAGGTGAAATAGATTGTGTTATTTGACACACACAGTCATACCAATGTGCATTCGAACGAACTTTGTAATTGACATTCCACACTCCCTTGAATCATAATAGTTAAAATAAAATTCTAATAGACTGTTTTGTTGTCCCACACCTTTGTTAATTTATGTACTAAGAAAAATGGTGAATGGGTACCTGGTGAATATGGACAGATCCGTTGTGGGCTTTCTCAAAATTACCCCATAGATGACCTTTGACCTCAAACGCCTGACCCACAAAATGTACCATTGACACGATCATACCGACAGTTCATGAACTCCAATTTGACGTAGGAGAAGCAGTTTGGCAGGTTGTTCCCAAAATCCTGAATTGATAATTGACCCTAGATGCCCTTGAACCCTCAACTTCCTGAACACCCCAGATGCCCCCTCCTCGTGATCATTGTGACCAGTTTTTGCCTCATGGATCGACCACACACGGCAGGAGGAGTAGCAATTTTAATCAATTTGACATACATGCAGAACATACTGTCAGATAATAGAATAGATAATAGATAATAATAATAGATAGATAGATAGATAATAATTAGAATAGATAGATAATAGGATAGATAGACTGTCAGATAGATAGATAAGATAGATGATGGATGGATGGATTGATGATGATGGATGATGGTGGATGGTGGATGGAGGATGGATGGAGGATAGTAGATAGATAGATAGATAGATAGATGATAGATGATAGATAGATAGATGATAGATAGATTAGATAGATAGATAGCTTATAGATATACGTTCACGATCACAACGCTCACCCCCTACGGCTTTGGTGAGCTAAAAACTGAAAGAATGGTTTGCAGCCTAGCGATCATCGCTGCAATAATACCCAAACCTAAGTATGGGAGGAAATTTGTAAAGCAGTTCACACAAACTGAATGCATCAGGAAGGATTCAGAAACTATGTGACGACTAGCTGATGATTCCTTATTTTGCCTGAATTTTGAAATTGGACCACTCGATGAGCTCCATAAGCAAAGATTTGAAAATTTGCATAAATGATGCAAATTACTTGGACTAATTCAGTGACATAGGAAATTGGAGTTGACATGGCAAAACCTGACCGCGAGTCCCTCCTCACAAATCTCGGCATGAATATATTTGACTCACATATCTACTGACCCTGACAGACAGATGTAGAAATAGACCGATGTGGCAATATGAATACACACAAAACAACCACAGTCTCTCAACAAAGTTCAGGCACGACAAGAAAATGTTGGAGTCTCCTTGTGCGGATTTATGCACACATTGATCCTTCCTACTTCAATATCCGGTCATCAGAAGGTCTCTTGCATCCCTGAGATAGGTAGCAAACTTAATTGTTCCATTGTTTGTGTATGCTTATTTCTTCAGAACGTCTTACAAAGAAATTGGGCATCCACACCCATCAATTGTAAGCCATTCTAAACAATAATTTCCAACCAATTTCTTGCATTTCAGCTCTGAACATTTCCCCATTTTTAATTTAAAATGGGGAGTCGATTTGATCACTGGGTTTTTGCTTACTACATTTATGCGCTAAATCTGCCATCATCACGTGATAGCAAGACCTTGTCACAGATGTGCTGGCTATGCCTCGCACTTACTACCTCTACTACTCAGTACTGCTACTGAATTAATTCAATTTTGTGTGCTCCAAAAGTAATATGATATTTTTCACAATTCTCATTGTAGCATTATTTGCCCCCAGAGCACTACATGTTGGATTTGATGTAAGTTGCAAGTTTTGGTTTTTGAAAATTACTGATTTAGGACTGTTTTTCCAAGGACATATATGTATGAATTTTCAGCAAAAATAGTTAGTTAACAAAGGGTCTCACCACTCATTCTATAAGCCAAGGGTTCAACCCTAATTGTGCTAGCATGCTGTATGGTAATGCCACTGTTCAGCTTTCACCCCTTTTCAATTCAGTTATGAATGTCCTGTGTGTGGTGAGTGGTGACTTAGTTATCCGTATCACACAATCAGTAAATTCAGTGGATTTCTCTGGGGCCAATCCGACGTTCAGCTGTATTGCTAATATCGGGCCCCGATAGATGTCGATCCGATTATCGGTATAGTCCTACATAATACCACTTGTTGTTTAGCAAACTCCTCCATCCCTCTCCCCATATTTACTAGTTTAATGCATGCTCCATTCGGTACTGACAGTATCCCTGCAAGAGAAGAAAAGATTCTGGTTAGTGGGCAGTAGTTTCTCCTCATGGAATGTACCTATTTATTTTTAGGTGTATGGATCGGGTTGGACCCTTATTTGTTGGTGGCATAACATTTCCCCGATATTATTATGTCATGGAATAGACGGTTGGTCATAAATTCCGATTAGAGATGAGCCAAGAGATAGAGCCAAGTTGTTACTGTTAGCGGACCCGTGGTGAGCCTGTGAAAGTGGACTGTGATGTCCCACAGGGCCTGTGTGCCCACTCCTCTTTTCGCTGTCATAATCCCTCTCTGCGACCTCCTCAGATCATCCTCTTGAAGTTCCACGTGGTACGCTGATGACCGTTCAAATCATCTCCCTTGTTCAACCAGCTGATATTGACTCGTCAATATGTCGTCTCGAGGGATGTATCGATAATGTCAATGACTGGATGCCAAACAATCACGCTCACACTCAACCCTAGTAAAACTGAAGTTTATTATTTTTTTGATGAAAAGACTGTTTCAGATCATCAGACACTTTCCCTCAGATATCCGACATCCGTGGATTACTCCTTCCAGCGAGGTTGAAATCTCGAAGTGATCTCGACTGACTCGAAAATGTCCAATGTCCCCCTGTCCAATACTATTTCTTTCTCGTTCAAGCCTGGGTACAGCTACAATATCTTGGATGATCCATTCTTATCTCACGAAACTTGCCTCTTTACATTATTGCTCATGCTTCATTAACCTCTAAACTTGACTACTGTAGCACGCACCTTTCGCTACCAATACCACTCTCAAACCGCTGCAGCGGATCCTCAACTCTACTGCAAAGGTTGTCTGCCGATTCCGTCCTATGGACGTATCACACCAATCCTGAAATCACTTCACTGGCTTTCCATTCATGAACGCATCATTTAAGATGTTACTACTAGCATTTAGGTCTATCCACACTGACCCGCATACCTCAGTCCTCTGCTTAAGGATTACAAGCCTCCGCCGTCATCTCAGAACTGCCGACAGAAAACTCCTAATTGTCCCACACACAGGACATCCCTCAAACTGGCAACGTGGTTTCTCACATGCTGTGCCCGGCCTATATAACAGACGCCCTTAAGATCTCCGTCATTGTCAGAACTTCGTCTACCTTCAAGTCCCTTCTAAAACGCATTTGTTTAATCTTGTCATATAATGTTTTTGTTCGCATGTTTCTGTTTTTTTGTCAATCGCTTCGAGCCTTTTGGGAGAAGCGCTATATAAAAAGCTTATATTTAAGCGGGCGCCGGGCTTTTTACCTCCCTTACCAATGTTTTGCGCCCGGCTCCCGGAATTGGCTACTAACGCCGGGCGGTAGTGATATTCAGCATCGTCCTCCCGAAATCGCGTCGATGTCGCTGACCGTTGATGTATATCTTGGCAGAAAATTCCCATTGAGTGATAGAAAAGACAGTTGTTTAGTTTTGCCTCATAATTTTGGAAGATATTTACGGCAATTTGAATTGACTTTGATTTGGCGATATCCTCAGGGCAGATGAGCGGAATTCCACGCAAGCTTTTTGTTCATCATCAATTTTTCCCCGTGTTATGTATAGAATTTTTTTTTTCTTTAAATGGATACTTCTGTCATGAACAACCACGTAAACTAACGTTTGCCATTGTCCCACATACTTAATTAACGGATGATCAGCAGTCCTTTGAAATGGTCAACCTTATTTACCGACAATGAAGCAGAATGGTTATTTTAGTACTAGAATAATTTATTTTATAAAAACATTTGTAAAGGTAAATTTAAATTCTGAAACCATGATGTGTGCGGCCGCCGAATTGACACGTACTACAAGCACCAGTGCTTTTAGCATTACCGGTAATTTGAAAAAAGCATCCCCACGTTTTTTAACCGGTAATAGTACCTGTGCATAGGCCGTCGGTCAACTGACAGTACCGGTGCTGCAGCACCGGTATAATGTGAATACCGGTAATATACCGCGCACCCAAGCGCCCGCAAACACTTACTGCCTTCCACCAATATCTTCCCGAAATCCAGTATAAACTCTTCTCTCATTCTCCCGCAAATTCCAACTGTCAAACATTTTTAATAGTCAGTTAGGCACGCTGTTTACAACATTTGTTTTGTTTTCCCCTCCTTCCTCTCTTGAAATATTGCATTTTGCGCACAATTTGTGAAGTCTTTGGGGCGCTATTTACAAAAACAAACAGCGTTTCCAAAACTTTTTGCATTTTTTTACGGAGAGAACTGGCAAGAACCGTGTATATTACTTGACTAATATTAATACAAAGTGGCGCTATATACATACAACGTCCCTGATGTGAGACCGCACTTTGGTTGCCATGTATTTTTGGGCTGGAAACAGAAACATACAATTGGTTTATTTACTATATTTGTTTCATCGTACGATTATGGGATTTATTAACACCTTTTATTTTTGTAGCCGTATCGTCACATTTTTTGCAGAGACTAGGATATTGTTTGTACATATTCCTTTTAAAACTGAAAAATTTTTATTAAATAAAAAGAGAACTTTCCCGAATTTGATAAAATACAGGATCTGAAATTCAGTGAGGTAATCGCCATCACGATAAAACAAGCTCGACATTCCTTCTAAAAAACTGCCCTCTGGCAACCAGCCTAATGGCATAAACCTATCAAAAACCAGATTTCTACCTTCTAAGTATGCTGGGTGATGTGATTGATGATTATGGGACCCTACGTTTCTTTACTACTTTGCATGATATTAGTTGTTGTGGTATCAGTCAACATTTTCAAGAGCAGATTGATGTCAGGCGGGATCCGTAAAGGCATTAGACCTCCTATCCCAAATTTGCCATTCTCTTCTCAACTTCATGAAGTCTTGTCGAGGGAGTGGCCATCCAGGTACTCCAGCTATGCTTTTTTATATTTTCGTAGTTGCTCCCGGTGTTGGGAACCATACATTCCTCGGATCTCCAGAAAACCATGTACCCGGGAGCTACTTTACTCACTTTGCATCTCCCAGTCTTCGCCTGCTTAATCTAGGCTTGATAGACATATGTGTTTAGTATTATCATTATTAATTATCCTAAACCTACCACCAGCTAAAACACCAACCGTGATAGACATACATACCTGTTGTGAATCGGTTTTTGGTCCTCCTCTTATCTTCGTTCCCTTTGCCATGCCACGTGACCTCTGCGGTCTCCTTGCCCGCCGCACCGAAGACACCCGCGTGGTCCTCAGAGAGGGCCAGGTGGACATCTTTGTAGGCCTAGGATCTGGAATGCTGCTACTTACTGCAAAGCAACCCAAGCGGTCCAACTTATTTACCTGTTGAGAGAGGATGATTTCAGACACATAAGACAACGCTCGGCATAGTTCAATTACAGCCAGGTGCAAAGTAATGCTATATGACGACTTTTATGTGCAAGGTTGGGGGTTTTAACCGGTTATACAACTGATGTTGCTGAGCTTTGGATAATTGATTGATGAGATAAAGTTTCTTTACACAGCATACGGGAGGTGACTGGTTCCTTAGATCAGGTCACCACAGAATGCTATTCCACTACATAGGTTCTGCCCATGATTCAACCATTTCTCTTTTTTCTGTATTTCCTGTCAAACGTGAAATAACTTGAGAGTTGGTTCACAAAGCTGACCCTGACTTTTAATAAATTCCATCTCATGATACCATACGGACTTAAGTTGAACGTATCATTCAGCTTAAGAAAGACAATGTTTGCGCAGTCAGCAGCCAGTCACTGTGAAGTACTGCACATACATATATGTATACAATGTGCCCCGAGTGAATTCAATGCAACATGCCTGCCATGCATCACTACAGTTATCAGAATATGAAGAAAAACAATCGCAGTCATCAGCATTCATGAGTATATTGTTGATTCTGCTTCACTAACCATTTTTATTATCCTTGTTATCAGATTAGCCGAAATGTGGATTTGCACTAATATACTCAACAGGTTTGCGTAGAGAGGCTAATTAGGAACTCGATAAAGTCGCTTCTTTCCATGCACAGTAGGCTTAAACCTAGTAACCAATAGCATGGCTTGAAACCTTCCCCTTTCCTAATGGCTGTCTGAGCTAATGAGCCGTCTGTACTATTAGTGTTTTCTTTTCTTTCTCCTGATATAACATCAGTTCTTCATATCAATGATTTATTACTCCCTTCTGGGAATGCAGAATGCCCGCATGCCATCTGCATGACTATCATGCGTGCATATATGAGTCATCTGTCCCGAAGCAATTACTTGAGTCAGTGTTTAAATTCTATAGTCTTTCAGTCTGTCCAACCAGACAAACCATCGCAGAAAAATGTTGCTGCCTTTTAGGCTACATTAGAGCAGCGAATTAAGATACGGCGAAAATAATCGGAAAAGCATCATGGTTCAAATAAAGTCCACTTGCTCCTAAATTTTTACTACTTTACTTTACCTGGTAATACACTAGCACAGCTCCTCATGGGCATTAACAGGTGGGGGATGGGGGGGGACAGTCCCCCCACTGGGGGGGGATCGCATATCGTTTTTGTCCCCCCCACTTCCCCCCGGACGTTAAAAAATATAGGCACATTCCCGATTTTGTATCACTCTAAACTGATTCAATTTCGGTCTAACCAAACAATAATCGTGTTGGAAATTCTCTTAAGTCCACTATTCCCGGTGCGGATCCCAGGTGAAGACCTGGACCCGACTAGCGCCGAAGTCGAAGGATTACCTATGTGTTTCATACCGGTTCTCAAATTTTCAATCGAATAGCCAAAGTGCATATTTTTGTGTTCCCACGCAATGGCATTTTTCTTCCAGGCGTTTTAGGCAAATAATTCGATGTAATACTTTCGAATCATTGTTCACTGCAATTACTTTCAGAGCCTTGGGGCAGACCCCCCTCCTCCCCAGTTTTTCTGAGATGCAAAAAATTTAGGCCTAAAACTTTTGTGGAATTTGGGGGAAGAAACAGGCAAGGAAAAAAATTCTGAATTTTTGTGCACTTTTTCGATTAAAATTCCCGGAAACAATGCAATTTTTTTTTTTTTTCGCACGCTTTGCGCGCACCGGTAGTTTCCAATACTGAACTTTGGAAAATTTGGTACAAACCTTTCTCTGCTCCCAAATTGGAGTGGTTCCGTACGCCTCTGTCTTTCCTTCGATCCCACCATGGTCGCGTTCCTAGACCCCTGGATCCAGGAAACAAAGCCAGAGTAGAAAAGGTCCTAAAGAATACCATGTGTGATATTGGTAACTCATCTTAGTAAGCACAATGACACCCTTTTTGTCTGTCTTTCACTCAATCACCATGTAATGGGTGCTTTGATCCTGGCAATTTGCCCGTTTCCTCCGTCGATCTGGAGGAGGGCATGAAATCTTGAATTTTCTGGTACCTTCGCGCCAACTGATGTGGCGCTCCGCTCAGATGATAATTTGTATTCGATGTGTGTCCCCCCCACTTTTCATCAAACGTCCGACGCCCTGCAGCTTCCGAGCCTATTGTGCAGTGGCCACCCCGCGTGACCTGCAGTTTGTTATTCTTGCCTCAAATCCTCACATGATGACCTTGACAAAATTCTGTCTCCTGTACCAACGTCATATTACCTACATGCAAGAAAATGAAAATTATTAACTGTGGAAAAAGCATTCTGATCATCTCCGCTTCACTTCTCGCTCCATAACGGATGGCGGGGTGGACACTCTGTCTTAAGAACATCAGATTCGGGTAGCTAGTAGCTAGCGAGTATGGCAGATGTCGTGGTAAAATGTAATTGGGGGGAATCGCTTATAAACTTGCCATAACATGGGTTCTGGTCATTTTCTCACATGGCCACTTCTAATCAAAGAGCAGGTCCAAGCTATTTTTAGAAAGAGGGGCAACCTACATGCAGTGATGCCCATTTCCGAACTCAATCCAAAATTTTATCAAGTTTCAGATCAATCTGATAAAGCCTTAGATAGTTACTGCGCTAAAGCCTAAAGTTTTCCACGGCGCAGCGGAGACGCGGTACACTGCCAAATCCACAATATTCCCAATTCAACAAAACACTAAGGTTTGTAAATCTGCGCGCTACGAAAATTTTACCTTCTTGCAACATTGCACCCTAATTTCCCACTATCTAGCAACCCTGGCAAACTTGAAGGGTTCCACATCTGGCCACACCAACCTGTTTGCCAGTCTTCGTGCTTGACACATTTCATGCCCTGGATAGATTTCACAAATATTAACATTTTTATTAAGGAATCCGATTTTTTTGGAAGGGTGATGGGAGTGGGAGTGGAGCCAGACTCCCCAACTATTAGGTTGTTTATACCTACAAACGTTTCTCTCCCTTTATTACTGATTAAGACCCTCTCCCAACTTGCTTCGGAACCCCTTCTAGACCTGCCTCCAACTTTCACAAGTGTAACACTCAGTGTAGATACCGGAGTAACGATTGCAAGGTATACACTTAACCCATGTCCATTGTGGTCATAGCGTGACACTTTTTTCATTCTTGTTTGGTGGCATCCAAAGGCGTACTCATTTTTTTTCTCAACAGGTCCTATCTGTTGATCGTTGTCACATGTTGAGAGCACACTGCATTTAAAAGAGGAAATTTCCTAGGAAAGTTGAAATATTATCATCAATTCATTTATCACTCATGTACATAATACATTGTGACAACGGTATAGTTTTACCTGCAGATTAGCTGAACAGGGACTGCCAGGTTGCCTTGTCCCTTGTAGAAGGACCTTGTTAAGCGACCCCCACACAATGTCAGAGCCTTCTTGGACCAGTTCCCTGGGTGGCATAGTCCTGACTTGTACTTGCTTGAATCAACGATCCCTTGATCGTTTCTCAAACTGCAGGCAAAGTGTCTCCACACTGGGGAGCTCATCCCGGGAAGATTGGCCCGATACCGTCCTCTCGTCCTTCCTTGGCCATGGTGGTGTGTTTTTTGGATTCAGGATACTTTCCACCATGCCAGCCTGGAAGAGATTTAATATATATTGTGGCTTTTTGGGTGCTAAGACACTGGAATTACACATAGTCCCCGCAGAAGCATTGGAGAAGAGCATTTTCTTCATATGACCCTTAAAAGACCATTTTTTTTTTTTTTTTTGGCCGAAATTACCCCCATAGTGACCAAACAATAGCATTAATCTCCTGGTAAACTGACAACTTTGCTGATCATTGAATTTCAACTGTAGGAGGAGAAGCATAAAATATCATTGCATGTAAAAAGTAACCCACAATGACCTTTTGACCTAATTGTATAAACACAACATAGAGGACCCTTCACTTGGTCATCAGTGTGAGACCGTCTAAGTTTCGGGGGGCATGTCCCTCGAATGATTGCTAAAAACAGAAAAGGCCAAGTCACACCCCACACACATACTGTCATGACTGCATATAGTCCTCTGACTTCGTCAAGTAATCAAAAATGGATACATTAGTCTATAGAACTTATGATTAAAACTTTCCTTCTTGCGAAGGCCTTTTTCTCTGCCCCCAAATTTCCAATCGGGCAGAAAAACGGCCAGTTGGAAACCATACACAGGCAGATGGGCACAATATCAGCCCTCTCATTTCCTCAGTGGGGTCGTCCAAATCATGGTGGCAATGGTGTGAAGGTATTCAGCTTGTTTCAGCAATCATCCCAGCAGTCTGAGCTGTTGCAAGGAAGTAATTTTTACGAGGTAGTGTGGTGTAGTCGAGGCGCTTGTGAGCGAGGCTAAATCCGAGTCCAAGGTCCCGACCGAGCAAGTGCTGAGGAGGCCGCGGACCCTTCGCGGTCCTTGAGTCTGCTCTTCATGGTTGGTGGGTTACAGATAAAATGTAATAAACCAGTGTTTAAATACATAAAAAAAATGTTTTGGTCTTCCCCCTAGCTACTGCTTATTCAATTATGTGTAAGTATGAAGACAAAAAGGTTCACGAAAGCATGGAGTCTGGGAAGATCACGCAAACATGTGGGGGGGGAGTTAAATCAAACCCTCTCTCAAAGGAGAGTGTTGGGGGGGTGTGGAGCGGGGTCAGGGCTTCTCCTTGGTATGGTGCTACTGCCGCAGAGGGGTGTCTGTTGGTGATTGTCTCTGGTGGGGGAAGCTCAGTACTCAAATACGTTTTACGAAAAAATAGCTTGGACTTTCGTGGGGGATAAAGACTGTGTATTTATAAGAAGCGGCACTGTCTGCCGAGTCTCATCCTTCGATGTATGTATCACATCAGAGTATCTTTTAGTCGATGTGTGTCGTACCAGTGGAGACTGTTGGGTGACTAGGGGAGGTTTGGGTTGGTGGCGCAATCCTCTCACCTCCGTAAGGAGCGTGCTCTTTGAGAAATAAAAAGCACCAATGCAACAATCACCAAGTGAAAGGCAGGAAGTGGGTTATCGTTCACGGGGGGAAAAACTCTATCATAGATGGAAAAGTACTTAAAGAAGTCCGTCATCACACTCATACTCAACTGTAGATGAAGGGAGGGAAAAGCACCTGAAGCATAGGAGCACGAGGTGAGGGGACCTTGCCTCTCATGCCCATAGAAAAAAGAATCAAAATAGAGGACCAAAAAGGGGTGCAGATAAAGAAGGGAAGACGTCAACAGAAAGAGAAGGGGCTGCAAAAAAAAATAAAGCGGAGATAAAAGATGAAAAAGTATCGACGTGGAGCACTGGGGAAGCAGGTCACTGCACAGAAAGGGAAGGAATGAGGAGAGAAACAGGTGAAAGGCATAAAAACGAGGGCCGGAGGAGACAAGGAACATGAAAAGAGGGGTTGGTGGCAAGAATCAGGTAGCAAAGGTAGGGGAAGGAAAGCAGAAGGGTACCGATAACGGAAACGAGAAAAGCACGGAAAGCGGCAGGAGAAAACGGAGGGGAACAAGGCAAGAAGCGGGCACAAAAGAGCCGAAAGGCAAACGGGAGGGGGACGGGAATCACCAAAAAGGAAAGAAGAGGGTAAGGGCAGAAAAGCAGGACGCGGAGCAGAAAGGAAGCGACAGAAAGACGGGGGGACAACGACCGCATCGCTAATAATGCCATCCTAAATCACAGAGTTAGGGAAAACGCCCATAAGGTGAGGTGTGCGATAAAAAGGTTGGCTGTCGCGGCTGGACCAAGTCAAATCGGAAGTTGGCGCTTTGTAGGGAGTACGCACTGTACTTATCAGTGGGAATGCAGTGTCAAATGCTAGTCAACATAAGTATGTGATGACCACGGGTTCCAAACAGGGGCGAGTAAGCAAGCAACTATAGCTTTGCATGCAGTTATATTATTAGTTACCTAAAGCCCGATGGTCCCATAAGGCAGCTGGTTGGAGCGCAATCGGCAAAAAGTCATTGCAGCAAGTCTATCGCATCGTATCAGCGTTTCGATTTTCGTATCAGCTTTTATATTCGCGTATCAGCTATATATTCTTCACATCAGCTATCTGTGTTCCTCCTCCATTACAGATCATTTGCCTTGCAATCATTATTTCATTATTTGTATTCTTCGCATTAGTTTTGCTTTCCTTGCGCACACTTTGTATAGCACACGGCATCAGACATGTTTTTTTGCTGGGCATCATAAATTTCCCTTCTGCCCATCCAACTTATTTATACGGTTCGCATTAGCAATTCAATCCCCGCATGAACAATTTTCCCTTCGCAGTACTTGTGTTTACCTCGCAACACCAATTTCCATTGTTCGCATCGACTGCTTCTTACCATCGTTTTCCAGCCGCCAAGCGATTTTAAGCGTCGCATCAAACCTAAATCCTGCGTGGGCTATTATGCCATGCATATTTATTAATGGCAAGGTGACCGTCATATGAATAGGCGTTCGGAGATAGCTCCTGCGCATGAGTCATTGTCCCTCCGCGCTGGCATTTGTGACAAACTAGGTACTGCTTGGCCAATGCCACATAGTATTTCAATGGAGTACTGCGATCTTCAGATACTTCACATTTTCATCCCAGTGTTCGATAATATAATCTCAAATCGGTCCCTACATAGAGAAAACCAGTTTATTTTAGTAGAAGGCATTACTGGATGCCTAATGAAATAGAAAGCAAGAGGAAATTCCGCGAATATGTAGTTATAACATGATCCACTGTCAGGTGTCATACGACAATTGGAGATTTCTTAATATTTATGAACCTGCGTAGAGTAGAACATTTAGAACGAATAATCTCTTTAAAAATGTTAATGTCGGCGCGAATTCAATTAAGCGAAGCGGTGTTGATTGGATGGCCTCTTCGAATTGGCAGTCCGGGGTGTGATAATGGTGGTGATATATTTTACTGTATCTGAAGGTTCATAATTGTTGGGACTAATAGTTTTCAGGGAATAATTTCACAGACTTCCTGTATTTATTTTATTTATTTGCGAAACGAAATCCAGCCGGTTTAACGAAGTTATTGCCAGTTCCGTGCTGACTAATTACGGCGAGCTCAGAGTCACACAGAAACTATGGACACAAGGAAAACAGCGCTGAGAGAGTTATCACAAATGACCAATTGCAAGTGTTGTTTTGTAACTCCGAACTAGCTTATTGTGATCTGACAATAAAACCCTAACCTGCGTGTATGTCACTCTCCAATAGACCTATATTTATTATTCATATCAGTACTAGCTACGCAGGAAGATGGTACGATGGCATGATAAACACTGGGGAGGCTAATAAAAAACCTGATGCGAGGCTGTAAACGAGCTGGTAGGAAGGAAACAGTCCATGCGAGCAATAAAATTGATCTTGTGAGGAACAAAAAATGCTACTGCTAAGGACGCATGCTGATGGTAAAGGCAAAATGATCAGTAATGCGAATAATAACAAAATGTCTCATGCCGAGGAATGAAAACGTTGATGCGAAGAAGTGATATAGTTGATGCGAGTATTAAATTGCTGATGCAAGGAAAGCAAAAAACCGATACGCAGAATGAAAACGAACATGCAATGTTGACGGCCGGAAGGGAGAGGGAAGGAGGGATGAGGGAGGAATATCGGTGATGCCAAGGAATTAAATGGCTGGTGCGATGCATAAAACATTGCTGCTGCGCGGAATAAAATTGCTGACACAACGATTAAAGGCTGAAGCGAACCACCAAAAAGCTGATACGAACATCGAAAAGCTGATACGATGCGATTTAGACTGCCTTGTTTGTAATGACTTTTAGACCCTGAGTGGCGCTCCATAGCTGGAGATTCGGCAAATAATGCAAGTACACAGCTCGCAACACCAGTGGGGCAGTTTGGCATAGTTAATCATTTTCAAAGGTGGCGGATTGAGCTCGGATTGTACGCGGCGGGCGGCGTCTGGATCGGCGAAAAACTCATAATAAATATGTGTTGGGCTGTGGCTATTAATATGGGCTCCGTAACTGTACTTAGAACTTATACAGATTCAGATTGCGTTTTTTAGCCCGACGGGGGGCATTTCACTGAAACCAGTAGCCCGACGGCAAGAAGGGAAGCCCCGACTACGGCGATCAAGGATTTTTCGAGCCCCGAAAATATAGCATGCAATAAGTGGCTAGGTGTTGTAGGCTTTATCTCAAAAACTGAAAACATAATGAGGAGGCCCAGAAACATGTTGCTTTGTTTTTCGTATTGTTCAAGATTACAATTAATTGGAAAAATGATGAACCTTTTTCCCACCAAAACGGAAGAAGAAAGGAAAGAAAACGGAAAACAGAAAATTTATAAAACGGAATTACGTTCACAAAACAGGAAAATGTGCTTTAGTTTTAAGTTACACCAATGTAATGGGGGCCCCCTGAGGCGTTATGTTATTAAACAATTGCGAAGACTCATTGCTCCCATAATTCCACTCATATTCTGTGAGGATCAGCGCGACTAAGCGTTGTAACATGGAGAGAGGGCGTTTAAGAAAAAACACCTACAGGTAAATTAAACACTATTCAATGGTGCTTCATAACAGTGAGGGGAAGGGAAGATTTTTCAGGGATTGGTCAGGAGTGCTATGTCTGGTAGTAAGACTTGACTGTGAAAGGAGAAGACCTTGGCTAGACTAGAAAGGAACAATATGGAGCATAGTTAGATGGATGTGCAGATTGCCAGAATGAAACTAGAAGATAGAAGTTCCTATGAAGAGTTAAGGGATCATCTAGGTTAAATAGCTTATATTTGAGATTGTGTTCAGTTTAAGGCTAGGGTAGAAGAGCGGATTAGCTCGGTTGGTTAGAGTTGGACTGGTATTGGAAGGTTTTGGGTTGCGAGTCCGAATCCCGATGACCGATCACCTTTCTGGTGTACCTAATTTGGGCAAGGTACTTTGTCCCATTGGCCTCACCCCACCAGGCATTAATTGGGGGAACTGTCAGAAATTTAGGAAACAATCTGCACCGACATTGGCAGCAACTTACACTCTCGAGATTGTTGGAGGCGTTCGCCGTACCGGTACCCGTGATTGGGGTAATATCGTGAAGTCTTTTTTGGAATTACACGTGGGGTGGAAAAGCGCTCTATATAACCATGAAGATAGTATTTATTAATAGAATGAGGTGGTTTGTAGTCCCAAGAAAGGAGAATGACAGTAACTGGGTAAAGACGTCTAGGGAGATTATGATTGAGTGGTTGGTCGACGATGTAAGGTTAGCCTCGTGAAGACTTGGAGTGAAGTTGTGCACTAGCATCCTGGCTGCCCAGGGTATTATTGACCATGCCTCTGGCTGGACACTCTCCGATAAATTTATTTATCGTTATCGTATTCGCACAAGTGTGACAGCGCTTAAATAATGTGGGTTAGTCTCCTTCTCTGTGAAGCTATTATAAGAGAAAACGAGTCTGCTCTGTGTTCATGAATAATGATGATGATAATATGATAGTGGCATTCATATACCGCCTTTTCGAGAAGATTAAAGCGCTGTGGAACATTATATTGGCCAAAAAAGAAAGAATACCAACCGTGATAATGTACATCAGTTACAAAAATAATGTCGCTGAGGTGAACGCTGAAGCAGGGGGTGAAACGGAGGGGGGGGTGGTACTATCGCTACTGGGGACTATTCCAACCAGCTTTGGGGCGATGCGGGTTCGTTTAGAAGGGATAATCTCAGACACGTACTGTGGAGCCTTATTGCAGTGGCGGACCCATGGGGGGGGGGCCAGAATCCCTCAGGACCAAGTGACCAATAATTTTTAACACAGAAAAATTCTTTTTTTTGCAGTTCATCAGAGGTATTGCAGCTTTTTATTCCAGCAAAATTGCAGCAGCATGTGTCTTGGGGCCCATAATTGTACTTATTTGACAACGGGAGGGTGAGACCATTATGAGGGCACACTTTGAATGGTTTCGACCTCGAAACCCCCCAAGACAAATCTCTTGGTACGCGTCTGCCTCCTCGTGTAGTGCTTTGTACGTTAATGTGAGAGTTTTGAGGCAGATGCGCTGGGGGATGCAAAGCCAGTAGAGCTGCTGTATCAGGGGCATGGTAGGTGTAAATTTTTGGTTGCTGATAAATCAAACGAGCAGCTTTGTTCTGAAGGAGCTGAAGACTATGAATGTTGCGCACGGAGGTATTGTTGAGAAGAGTAGTCCAGATGAGATGTTCCAATGCATGTGACGGCACTGTGACAAGTGTCGATGGTCATTATACGAATCTGACACAAGTTACGAAGATAAAAGGTTTATCGACCTTGACAGGCTAGTGACGTGGTCACGTGGCCATGATCACACTGAAGATCAGTGCGGAAAAGTATGATTGTATGTGGTGAGAGAATGTTCTTAATTGGATATATCACCAAAGAATAAGAAAGAAAGAAAGAAAGAAAGAAAGAAAAAAAGAAGATAAGCTTTTTGCACATTGATGCTTGTGGAAAACAAATTAGAATATACCAAATCTAAAACCAAAATTGGTCGCGCAACTAGCTTTAACATGGTCCAAACTAATTTAACACTGTGTTTCCTCCCTGACAACTATGAACAGTGAAGCCAATTGACTTTTGTTAAACTTAAAAGTCAAAGGCAGATATCTCTGACCAGCATCCAAAGGTATTCTGCCAAGCCTAACAAGTAACAGTAAGGCAAAATAAAAATAATTTTATGTTTAGCGTCTCCGCCTGCCTCCTTTTTTTGGAGGATTCTGAAATTTCTGTTTTTTTTTCTTCAATTCGTTCCGGCCATAACTTTTTTTGAAAGATTCTTTTGAGAGTCTAACTCCATGGAATCAGTTTGCTCTTGACAAGGAAAATTTTGAAGCATTTTTTTGGTTAGTAGACCCCGAGAACCATAAAATGAAAAGAATAAAGAGGCCCGCCATCTCTGATAAAGGTCATTGGCAAACCCTGCGACGACCCGCTTCTTTCCTCTTTACAAACCTGTCTAAGTCTGGTATTTCTCATGTCGCATTTTATTTAGAAATGGTAATTATGCAATTTCTGGTTATGAATGGCTATTAGTATTAGTTTGAGCTACATGTGGGGCACCCATCGGGTATAAACATCTTGATAAGCAATGGTCGGGTGGCCGCCCCCCTCCCCCAAAAAAGGGGGCCGCCTCCTCCTTTTTTAAAAAGCGGGACGCTAAACTTGTTTTTTTTTTTACTTGGCCTAACATTACAACAGGCCAATGTGCCAAGTCTTTGGAATGGAACTTTATGGATGATTCGGGCAATTGACAAGTGCATACCCATTCCTCCAGACCTATGCTAGGTTCATTCTGTAATAACCAATCAACAATCCCTCTCTGGGTCCCCTCAATGAAAATGAAATGCAGATAGCTTACCACTACACTAAGTAAGGTTAGGTTAGGCTCCTCATCAACAGATCCCTCATGTGCGCACAGTTCACTTTGGAAAAGAGCAACCACATCTCCAACGCTCTGCAGCGGAAAATATGACTTGGCCTTGTCGCTTATTGCGGCCATTTGGCAGTGTCATCGGAGAATCTCTCGCCCAGCTACTCCTCAATTCTAGAATATGTTGGTCTGTGGTATGATTTCAAGCTGTTTCTGCCGTTGATAGCAAACCGCTAAAAACCATAAAATTTCAAATTGCAACAAACATGCAGGCATGACAAAACATGAGTTCATCTCGACTCGACTCCCTCACTGACATCCATAACACTGTTATTGCGCATGTTGCCGTGGTGCTAAGCCGCGAAAAAATCCGTTGGTCATACGAAAAGGGGGATCAACGTATATCATCAGGGATTGTTTGGGCCAGCGCGAGTATCAATCACGTCTCCGGTGGGCATGACGTCATTGCCTCAACATGATGTAGGCCATGTGCCAATAAATCGTCTGGTTCCCAGTTACGCTTGGGGTGGACAATACCTGTAATTCACAGATTCGCCGTTACGTCAGTGCGTGTACGCACTGTGGCCTAGTGTTATTCGTTTACACGATGAAGGGTTCATCCTAGGCTTTTACAGTCGAATTACTCCCGTTTTCCAGCGTGCGTGTGGCAATTTTTTTACACAGGTACAAAATATTGATGGAATTATTCACCTTTTGTGCCGACTGGAAGAAAATAGTACATGAACCTATCTGACCTAATAACTCCGATATGCGATATCAAGAGAAACAGTTCCCCCCACCCCACTGACTTTGTACAGGGTTCAGCTCTTGTTACACCTAGTGACGTCAGTAGGTGGTATTTCGCTATTGTGAGGTAGGACATTTTGCGCGTACCTCGGATCAGTAAATAGTATTTGTATATCTCCATGCTTGATACACGTAGTTGACTTCGTGGCATGCCACGATGTGGCCGAATTGCATAGATTAGGAAAACCAGGAAGAGGTCGGGAAAGGAAATATGTGGAGTGTAGAAAGCAGTGATCTGTCGCCGCGAACTACACGGCCAGATACATGACGTTTTTTCTCTTGCAAAGCGTGGTACTTTTGTTATCTTCAGTTGTACAAGAAATTTGACTTTGAAAATTGGTGATGTTGCACAGATTGCATTAGTGGCAGGCTTGTGAACTTAACCGGACAACCAACACAGGGCGGCGATTTGTGTTGGCGGTTGGGGGGGGGGGGGGGACTGGACAAGATGAATACCATCTAAGCGGAGCGCCATCACAGGTTGGCGCGTAGCGTAGAAGAAAATTTTTCGTTTGCCGGACCCCTAGATTGCAGGAACGGCACTTCCCATGCTTCATGGGACAGTCAGCAGCTATTCCAACATTGATAACAATTTTTCATTTCAGGAAGGTTCTCCAAAAACTTATCGCAATAGGGAGCAATTTCAAGGTTTGCGTTGGGTGCTGTGACATTCTGAAATACGATGCAAGTGAGGTTCAGTCATGAACGGATCAATCGAAATGGACAAGGCCACCACCACTACGTTCGCGCGAAGCACGAGATTTTGCAGGATCCAATTTGACCAACGATCGACATTGCAATGACCACTCTCTGACCTATTACTTTTACGATAGGGCAGCCATGAGTTTTTTACTTAAAGATTACGGCCCCGTTTTTTATCTTCTTTGCGGACCACAGGCGCATGGGAGGGACATTTCTACTTGAACCAGACTTGTGTCCAAATGAGTAGAACACAGAAGTAAAACCGTAACTGCGCGCGAAGCGCACGCGAAAATTTTACACTTTTGGACATTCCATCTAAAGACGGCAATCTTGATAAAACTTGTCTTCACCCGAGCAAAATTTAATCATGTCTTTGCACGAAATTGTGGCGCTCCCTGGCCGAACCTTCTATGACTATTTTATGGGGTTTCCACCCGCACCGTGTGCCGGCCCTCTTAATATGTGCACCGTGCACGCAACCAACTTTAAAAAAAGGGTCGCACCCATAAATTGATTGCCGAATGCTCTATTTAAATTTGCAGATAGACCATATTTTGCCAGAACAAATCATAGGTCCCGCCAGGTGGTAGACTTAGCCTCATCGCCCCAA
The DNA here is from genome assembly GCA_026419785.1 of Sclerodactyla briareus. NCBI lineage: Eukaryota > Metazoa > Echinodermata > Holothuroidea > Dendrochirotida > Sclerodactylidae > Sclerodactyla > Sclerodactyla briareus. The sequence goes on along the minus strand of JAODTK010001566.1, from coordinate 30,756 downwards.
CATTCATCCCTTCAAAACAACAGAGTTTACACTTTTGGGCATTCCTTCAAACATTCGCAATATTTGGACTTCACTTTTGGACAGCCTTTTCTTCACTTGAATTTTGAATCATGTCTTTCTGACCACAACGTAATTTTGTGTCGTTCCCTGGTTGCATTTCGATGCCGCACCGTGTGCCCTCATTCAGTCATAGTGATGTGCATAGCTAGGCCCCCCTTTCAACATGGTCGCAACTCAAATAAATAAAAAATACCGATCTCCGCCATGTGGTAACCTACACCCCGGCGTTCAACCCCTTCACCTCAGGATAGCGATTTGTTTGCCAACGTCCAATGAGGGAGAGACACACCTTAAGCTGGTGAAGCATAGTCTTATGTAAACGATAGGGATTGGAGGAGAACCCTTCTTCTCATTGATAAATGAAGAACAACCCAGAGTAAATTTCAGGCATTTTTTGTTAAGGAACATCTATGTCGGCCGAAGGGCACATCCAATGTCTGAACACTACCGACACATGAAATATCCGCGCGCAGCGCGCAAAAATTTCGAAAATGGAGCAGCAGAATTCCCTCAACTCGATCATTTAGTCATCATGCATTTGTTTAAACATGGTTGCTGATGGATATGTCAGATACAGTGGTCAGCGAAATAGCAGTCGGTGGCTCAAATATTTGGGGGACAAAATGCATTGCGTCCCCCCCAACCCAAATATTGGGGGACGCCGTCCCCCCCCCCGTCCCCCCCCCCGTCCCCCCCCCCGTCCCCCCCCCCGTCCCCCCCCCCGTCCCCCGTCCCCCCCCCCGTCCCCCCGTCCCCCCCCCCGTCCCCTCCCCCCCCCCCCCCATGGTCGCCGCCCTGCCACCCCCCTCGCCCACCTCCTCCCCTTCTGGTCGAAAGCAATTTGAGAATCCGTCGGGAAATTTTGGCTGAACATTTTCAAATTTCAGGTAGATTTTGTAGATTGTACGGACCGCCTGTCGGATTATAATGGTTGAAGTCATGGATGACATTGATACACGTCACGCCTAAACATGGCGATAAAAAAATTAAATGAAAGAAATGAGGAAGAGATTACCTCCGAGGCCTTAATGAAAACCCTCCCCCAAGATGGCGTTCAATGAAAATTCAGATGGGCGTTCCATAAAAATCTAATGCCTAACCCCATTCATGGGTATTAGGATGAATCTTTTACCAAAAAGATTTCACGGATGGTTCACACGGCGTGTCCATGAAATTAAACTTGAGCGAGGAACCTGGCAATTTATAAAATATTATTATGCGCGCTATTTCTTCCAGCTGTATTATAGGAATTTCCGAATTTTCCGCTTAAAGATTAGTTGGAAATTTAATACTGTCTGGGAAATAAGACATTTTAGCGTACCCACCCGGCTCCCGAGATGGGAACAATTCCCCGACGAGAGGTGGAGGCTTCTCCGACTTGGGTGGGGTGAACTCTATTCCCTCACCCCCACTAGCTCATCCTTGTCATAATCTTAATCTAACCCATTTTATTCATATTCATCAAGCGGCCCAAATATTTCGTGTGCGTACGTTATGTGCATTTTAATTCACCCCGGATACGCCACTGTGTGGGAAGACAATCGCCTCACATTTAAGGTTAGTTTCTCTGAGACCATGTTCAATGTTGTATTCATATAGGCATATGGGACCAATCCCTAACTAACCGAATCTTAAATCTTTGCCCGTCAGTTGATATGTACAAGAGAAAGCGACTGCGCGCGAGCGCACTGAAAATTGGCTGATCGGTTTCAAATTCAGGTTTTCGGGTACAACTTCGGTCTTTTTCCCTATTTAACGAGTCCAGTTTTCCACCCATCGTTGTCGAATATTTTGCTCTAATTTTTTAGTTTCGCCATTTTTCACGGACAAATACTCTCTGTCCTACCTACTTTACAACCCAATTACTTGATGCTCATAATAAACCCTGGGAGTGGCTGTTCAATTAACCACAGTCACTGGAATTCCCTACCCCAACAAAACCAACAGCCCTCCTGCACTCAGTGCACGTATTCTACAAATATATACAACTCCTGCATGCCCAAAGTTGGAATCTGCCGGCCTCACTGGATTAATGATGATATACCGAAATTTTGGCAGATCCTTTTTTTTTTGCCAGTTATGACCTCATGAGGACACCTTGGACAGAAACAGATACCTTATTCCGCCGCGTAGCGCAAGATTTTTCCAATCTACTGATGTCAAATTTACCCTCTTCGTGTTTACATTCGCAACATGACTCGTTTGTGAGAGATTTCGTGTTTTTTCACACATGAAAAAAAAAAAACAACACAATTCTCAGTGGGGGGGGGGGGGCCGCATGGGGGGCGACGGACTTTCATGGGGGTGCCCCACGCCCTCCCCCGTAGCTACGCCACTAGACGTCCGGGACGTTGGCTAGTGCCCATCGAAATTCTCTTGACGAATCTCTAGTGTCGCGGAGTGCTCTCGCTATAACAACCTCTAGCAAGTCCTGACTTTACACTAATCGGAAACCACAACGGGCTTCCACCGATAAGAGCATATCCGGACTCGGCGAGTCCGAGGAAGAGTAATACGCACCACTACGGCATCGGTGTTCCCTACTCTACTTATTGAAGCAAAACCCGACCTAAAATACAATGTTCGTTGTAGGTTTCACCGTTTTAAAACTCAGTTAAGATATATTTACATATTTTTCGAAAAAAATCGGGGATGCGCATCAATTTTCCTATCAATCCTACAACCACATCACAACCAAAACGGACGTCCAGGCAACCTGCTGCCAATCCCAACAGCCAAGCAAAGGCTGGGGTCAACGCAGTCCCACCCAATATACCAAGCCTGTCGTCTTCAACAGATCGATGACTGCCTATAAATTTATCATCATTAAATTAGATCCTTTCTAGGAATCCGGGTACAAAATTCTATTTGTACAGGGAACTTCAAACCTAAATCATACCACCACGCCACGACACACTGAAGTGGTTTTTGCCTATGGGGGAGACCCTTCCCACAATTCCAGGAAATCGAATTTCAGAGTGTGTATAATATATCGGCAGAGACCATATTATATTTGTGGAATGGGTAGGACTGTGGTTATGGCCCACCATCCGAGTAAACTTATTGAGATCAACAGATTCAGTCCGAGGTCAATCTGAGATTAAGTGATTGCTATGCCCCTCATTCTATCACTAATTGTACAAGTTTGGTAATCCTCACCATATGGACACCATATACTTTAATTTAAACTACCAAGGAACGCACATTTTGACGTTTCGACTCTCCATCAATGCACTATTTTACCTTAGTGTGGCGCTATTACAATTCTGTCGTAGATAGTACAGATTGATAAGCGCCCTCATCTCGTTGTACCGTTGTCGCACTCCTCCGTCTTTTCCAAATCACCTCCCTCACTAGCCTCGATTTCTGTTGCCGTCCCGATCTATGATAGACCTGAGGAATGCTAACAATCATAGATCGGGACCGCAACAGACGGCGTCAATCTAAATCACATGATTTGCTTCATAGGCTGTTTTTTATAACCTTTTAAAATGTAAATTTTGCATTGGTCTCGATCTGTTCATCACCAAATAAAAATCAGGCTCTCATGGTAACGAGGTCAGTTTAAATAACTTTGCCTGTATGTGTGTGCCTATATATCAGTGTCACCGCACCAAAAAAATGTTTTCTTGAAGACAGATTATCCTTGGCACTACATTCCAGACACCTCAGTGACTGCATTGCAGAACAAACAAACACCACACACACCCCAAGTTGACGGACACTATTCAGACAAAGTTGGAGAGCAAAAAGTCAATTGAGCGTCAGCTACTTCCGAAGTACGAAAATGATCGTCTTGACTAGACCAGTAATAAGTGTACTCTTTCAGTTTCGCGCCTGATTTGGCCGTACTGCCACAACCGATCCAAGTCTCCCAAGTCTCTCTGACAAGACACAGATTTCTCACCGATCCTCATGAAGCGCGTCGAGGGATGTCAGTCCTCATTTACACAGTACCGCCAAGAGGGTTTCTTCTCCCTTTTTTCCAGGAACGAATTCCCGATTATCTGGCTTTGCAACGTCACTCACATCGCGGCAATTTGTCTTCCTCTACAAACCCAAGTATTCAATGTTGCCACTGTCGATGGATACAAGGTACTGACTTAATTTGGCTCTGATTATTGAGAAGACGCCAATTACCTAAAATTATTTGTATGAACTCCGTGATAAGAGTGTTCGTTCGCTATTTCTGATTATTTGCTATTATAATACGCGAGAATGATTTTCGACAGGTCATTGAAAAATTCACAGGCCGCGTGGAATGACCTTCATTTGATATTTTCTGATAGAACCAAGACATTTGTCGCTCCCAATAGTAATTAGAGTAACCCTGTGGATTCGTATTTTGGGACATATCTGTCAGTACTCGCAAGGTGGAGGTTGTTGACCCCATTAACCTTAATCGATTACAATGTTACTCTCTTTTGATGGAACAATGGTTTCCAATGAAATTTAGTGTGCGTAAAGGAGGTGGACTCAGAAATCAGTTCTGATTGGCTGTCACGCGGGGGCTTGGAACTTCTGGTAGAACTTGATTAATTTTGGCCGGCCGGCCTTTCATTTCTGACACATTCAAAGGACACTTTTTTCTCCACGACACTGCATGAATTGTAGCGAAACTTGGGTTGTATAGGATTCTTTTTTGTGATGAACGATCTATCCAGGTGAATTTGCATCCGTGCAAGTTCATTTTCGAGCAGGAGCACAAGGCTGAATGGAGCTTAAATGCGAGACCGAACAAACTGCTCATGCTAACCCTGCTGCGCCATATTGTTGTTCCCGCCACTCGGACGGGTCAGCCATCAGTGGGGATTTATAGTTTGGACGGGAACCGACTTTATTGATTGGCACCATAAAGAGCCTGCATGTACAGATACTCAGGTAAAACAAAAAAACATTCCACACCCGAAAGGGAATATTCACTGTTTTTTGCCATTCAACGGGATGCAACCACTGTAGCCAACTGCGAAAATTCAATGTAGGTACGCACTGAAAGTAATAGGTGTTACCCTTAACCCTACAAGCCTTTTGTTTATATCGTATAGGATCGATCGGAGTGATGATGGTGTGCATGCGTTTAGTCCTAGCTGCCTCTAAGAACCATGTAACTCCAGGGAGATATCCATAAGGTGACCAGACTGTGTAGAACTTACCCGCTTGTGGCGTCTAGTCATGGACGCGTACGGCCTGTTTGTGAGCGTGATTAGCGTACAGTAACCAGTCGATGACATTCAAAATAATGTGTCAAACGTTGCAACACAGGTAAGTGTAATGAATATACGAAATCTTCATATAGTTTGGGGTTATAATAGGCATCTTGGAAACACATCTCTATTATTAGATTAGCTCTTTTTTAGTAGCATGTAATGTTCCCATGGTTCAATGTAAATAAGACCCTATTGACAATCCTGTGCCAAAAGTAGCTGGCAATGTTAATATGTTGGCCCCTATTTGTAGGCATACGGTACTCTCTGAATTCGACACCATTCCCTTCTTTCTTTTAAAACGCCACAGTTTCACACACCCTTAGTCAATTAGCCATGCGTACACATTGATCATACACTAGAACAATGAGTGTTTCAGTAAAGCAAAGGAATATATGGGACGCCGAATGCCCCAAAAATTATGCTGGCTTTACTCGTTCTGATCTGAATCTTAAGCGTAATAACGACCTAGATTCCATTTATTCCACCTATGTTCCCAGCCACATAATGAGAAAATCTCGTTTTATCGCCAATAAAATCGGTGGACAAAATGATCGGCCCCCCCATTTGCGCCAAATTCAAGGCAAGGCAAGTATGGTGTTACCCGTCAATTTTTCAGTGCCGTAATAATGAGTTCCTGGTCATTATTGCACAGCAATACCGTCTCATGCCGTAATAACGGCTTCTTTTCTCTCATTATCCGTCCTCTTCGGAGGGCATAATAATGACTTAGTTTATCCCGCCTATCCCCGTTCATTTCACCACAATGACTTACTGGCCCTTATTCCTCCTCTCTCAATTCATAATAATGGACTTGTTCCTCGTTATTCTGCCTATCCGATTCATACAAGACTTAATTACTCATTATCCGCCCATTCTGGATCCATAATAAGGACCCTCGATACTCATTATGTGGCCTGTAACGTAGACAGCATAATGATTTTCTAGGTCGTTATTTCGCTTACTCGTGTCGGAAGAGTGAGAGCTGCGTAATACTGGAAGTCCTCATGGCACGTCAATTGGTGGCGCTCTTCAAAATGAAAGAGGAGGGTGAAGAGAATTTTTTTCCATGCTCAATTTTCGTTGGATACCGGTACGCTTCCTGGAGCCCAGGGCCGTAGCGAAGCTGGTCTGGGGGTGGGGGGGGGGTGTGGGGTGGGGGTGTCCACAACCCCTCAATAATTTCGTTCGTGCCGTCGTCAAACTTTCGGTCTGTCGCAAAAGGAGAAAGAGAACGAAAGAAGGAGGAAAGAAGTATAGAGGAAAGAAGAGGAAGAGAGATGAGGAAAAGAAGAAAGAGGGAAGGAAAGGACAAGGGACGTAGGGATGAAGGGGAAGACCAGGGCATGGAAATAGGAATAGAAAGGTAAAAAGAAGCCAGACTTTTTATCGGCTATTTCGACTTTCGGTCGCTCTCATCTAATTGGCCCAGTCAGCGGCGGCAAGAGAATGGCACGCCGCCAAACATATAATGTGACGGTTCCGTCGCCTCGGTGTATTGGACGAGTGACCGATCCTGTCGTCAATTTCGGGCAAAGGGGAATAACGGCGTTATCGTTTGACATTCTATTTCCATGAGACTGACAGTTCTGAAAAGTCTTTGTTTCTGGTCCTATAATTCAGAGATAACATAAAATAAATTCAAGCCATTTTGCTGAAAACATTAAGAAAGAATTTCCCAATGAAACAATAAAACAGTGGGTTTTAGGCGGGGAATCATGAGAGCGGCATAGCAAGAGCACAAGCGAGATATAGAGTGCACCCCCCCCCCCATGTTTTCAGATCGACAATTCGGGCAGGAAATATCCAACTTTGGGCACAGAATAAGTTAGATCGGGTTAGAGGTACCTAATGCATACTGGAAGAATTACTAAATGGCCGAAACTTGTCTTTCAATTGCAACCATGGGAGTGGCAATTTTTTGCGCGCCTCCGCGCGCAAGGTGTATTGATGGTCTCTTTCCAATATACTCACGAGCTGCAGTACAAGCGGGCATTGTTTAGGAATTGGCAAAAGTTTTCGGCGTTCCAAATTGAAAGGGTCCGCGTACGTGGTGAGCCGAGTCAAGTAATTACTGAACGCCCATTTTACTGAAAATATTGCACCATCTGCATCTGAGGACGTTTCACTATTCAAAGTTTTCCAAGGAGGGGGACACCTCCTCCCCTTAGACCCGCCCCCTCATCAGTCACTCCTTGCCAGATCCGTCTGCAAAACCTAATCGTTAAACCACCCCTCCACTCATCAACCCTTCGCTACGCCCCTGCGGCGACCCAGTTCCCTCAAGATTCTCTCCATGCATGGGCGTAACAGGTTGGGAACGGGGGGATATGCCCCCCCACTTGTAGGGATAATCATAATCGTTTGTCCCCCCCCCCTTTCCGGATCCGTAATAAAAAAAAATAACAGGCACAAGCCCGATTTTGTATTACCTACTGATTCAATTTTTGTCTAACCAAACCATAATCGTTGGCAATTGGTCTTGAGTCCACTAATTCGGTGCTGACCCCCGGTGAAGAGTCTGGACCCGACAGGGCCGAAGTCGAAGGATTACCCATGTTCCATACCAAATTCTCGAATTTAAATCGAATAGCCAAAAGTGCATAATTTTTCCAAGTGTTTCGCGCAATGCGTGTTTTTTCGTCCAGGCGTTGAAGAATAAATAATGACTTAGTTTCGCGTTATTCTTCTGGCCTATACAATTTTATAACGAAGCGAACGCCCCCGGTGTCTCGCCTGGGTTGCGCGATCAGTGTTTCCATCTAATAGTCACCATGCAAACAATTACACAGGCATTTAATTTGTTGCTTTAAGATTTTTGTATCGCATTTACACCACTATTCAGTGATCAATTTCCAATTGCGTAAGGACTGATTATTGACAATGGTCACTGAAGATTGAAGAAGTATAGTTGTGAAAATTGACTAAGATGCCTAATTTTAATCAATTAATCACAATATTCAACCTCCTATTAACCCATTTGCCATTTCCATTCTCATGACCACACTTAATACATTCAATGGGAATTCAACTTGAACATTTGCAGATCGGAACAATTTATACACACTGCATAACCCCCATGACTTGAGTCCTGTTGTGTTAAAACATTTTTGGGGACTAACTAAGCTTCAGGAAATCAAACCCACTTTGAAATTTGGGAAACCCATGGGCGAAATAGACACACGATGACCTCCCCGTTGTCCCCACCCTATGTGATGATAAAATTTTATATAGTGAATAATCACAGGAGTGCTCTATCAAGAAATGAGTGGTTGATGGAATTGAAAAAATTCTGACGAACTTTTGAATTTTGCACTAAATTATGTCAAATTAGAGACTCGATTCAATACCATATTGACGCTGAAAATTTAATCAGTACATCGACTTCATATCCCTCCTTAGTGCCAAACCCGTCACCATAGCACCTACGTTTCATCTGGTAATCTGCTACGAGCCTGAACAATAATGACATAATAGTCTAATTACCTACTTAATTAGTGACTTTTTGTTCCCCAAATCAAATCAGATCGGTTCACCTAATCCCGATGGCCACCGACCTGAAATTTGACCTCTGAATAATCTTTACACACAGAGGTCAACATGGGGTCCAATTAGGTCTTTGATCAGAAGTCCCTTGAGAATCTGAAAATGGCACTAAATTTATATTCGGTCCAAAACATGTAAGGGTCAAATTGAGGTCAAAGTCCACAGATGGGGGTCAATAAGTGGATCACAATGGCGCACACACACTTCACCCACCTCTGCAGACATCTGGTTCCATGTTATGGCTGAAAAACTATTTTGATCTTAGTTGACCTTTATTGACCTTGGATGATGTGGACTAACTATTTATGAAAAGGTTACCCAAGATAGTGGTTACACCCTGCACCCGTCCTGAAATATAAACATCAGGTAAGGTCACTGGAAGTTATTCCAGAACACATACATGTGGCAGTTATTGCCCATAAGTGACCTGAACTGTACCTTGATGACATGAATTCTTTTTATGGAAAATGTCTCCATCTCCCACCATGACGTACACCCTGTCAGAATTTCAACATTGCCAAGCAATGTCAGTGAAAGTTGTCTCCAAAATATTAGTTTTTTTCCATAGTTGACCTTGAAGACCTTTGATGACATTGTCAGTTTCTATGAAAAATGTTACTACTCTCGATGAGAATGCAACGCAGTCCACAAGCATTATGTATCCCAAAGTATACTGCCGAGCGATTGCCAAAAGGGTATCACAACCAACCTTTGACCCCTTGTACTTGAGAACCGAATGCCGATTGAAGCGGGCGTTTGTTCCATCTATTCAGCACACAGACGTGTCACAATATCCAAATTTCGACAGTTTTAATTTTCTTTGGCCCTGTAACTCGGAAAATAAGCACATTCATTCAACTTTTGACCTTTGATCTATTTGACCTCATTATCAGGGGTAGTTTTGATCTGCTGATTCTAAAAATCACACCATAACAAATCACTATGAACATCCTAACTGCACTTAATTTTTCAATGAAAAACTTTGACCTCTGATATCTTCACACACAAAGGTCTATCATGGGGGTCAAAAATATATGGTTCCGGGGTGGGGGGGTTCGATCATAAAGGACCCCTTTGAATCCGAAAAGGCAACGAACATTTTGATTCGCTCAGATATGGTAAAGGTCAAATTGAGGTCACAGGTCAAATTGAGGGGTCAAAGGTCACAACAGATGGAGGTCAGCAAGGAGTGGATCACAATGGCACACCCCCCCTCTCCCCTCGGCAGGCATTTGGTTCCCATGTTACGGTCAAAAAACTAGTTTTTGACCTCAAATTGACCTTTAATACTGACCTTTTATGACGTGAACCGTTTTTAATAAAAAAATGCCAACCCCTAATAATGGGTTACACCCTGTCCGAAATATAAACCACATCAGGAAATATCACTGGAAGTTATTCCAAGAACACATACTAAACTATTTGGTGCGGTTATATGCCCATAAGTGCCTGAATGACCTTGGATGAACATGAAATGGTTTTTTATGGAAATGTGCTCCACCCTACGAGAAACACCCTGTCCTGAAATTTCAACATTGCCAAGCATGTCAGTGACTTTATCCTCCAAAAATATATTTTTTTCTCATAAGTGACCTGAATGACCTTTTGGCTGACATGTCATTTTCTTTGCTATGACAAATGTTCTCCTCGATGAGATGCCGCACCTACAACATATATCCCAAATTATGACTGCCGATGCTATTGCCAAAAAGGTATCAAAACCAACCTGTTGACCCCCCTTGTAACTTGAGAACCGAGTGCCCGATTAAGGCGGGCGTTTGTTTCTGTCTATTCAAGCAACACAGAGCTCTGCCACATATCCAAATTTAGACAAAAATTGAACTTGAATCAGTTTAGACGATGATCAAATTATTATTAATAATAAACAAACAAAATAAAAAAAATTTGACCTTTGACCTTTGACCTCATTTTTTTTCATGGGTAGTTTGACCGCTGAGTCTAAAAATCAACCATGACAAATCCAACACGAACACCTAACTGCACTTAATTCGGAGAAACACTTTGACTCTGATATCTTCCACACACAAAGGTCACATGGGGGCAAGTTATGGTTCATTTCGTCGGAAGGTACCGTCTTTGAGATCCGAAAATTGCCACGAAAATTTGATCGGCCAAAAACGGGTAAAGGTCAAATTGAGGTCAAATGTCACACAATGGAGGTCAACTGAGTGAATCACAATGGGGGTGCACCTCCCAACGCTCGAGACCATTTGTTCCCAAGTTATGTCAAAAAAAAAAACAGTTTTTTTGACCCCCCGAAATGTTGACCTTTAACAATGACCCTGTTTTATGCTGAAAATCTAATCATTCCATCTAACTCATATCCCCGCATCTATGTGCCATACCGACCAAGTCACCATAGCACCACGGTTCATCCTTAATCTTGCGCACGAGCCTAAACAATAAATTACATAAATAGGCTAATTACATTACTCTTATTAGTGATTGCTGCCCCAATCTAATCAATCGTTTCACTTCACCCCCCGACGCGACCCTGAAAATTTTCGTCCAAAATTGCACTTCTTGCCGTTCGAAAGACTATCCTGCCTCACTAAGGAAGTATGTGACACACACACACACACGCACACACACCCACACACACACACACACACGCCCGCACACGCGCGCGCGCCATAGTGGACGTCACTAAGTCTCCTCCTAAATTTCATTCAGGCGGACCAAAATGCGTAATTACTCGTTATTTTCGCCCGTCTCGACCTATAATGCTCGATTACTCAGAGACTCTCGAGGGAACTGGCTCTCCAGGAAGCCATACCGGGATTCCAACGAACATTTAGCATTGAACAAAATCTCTTTACTTAACCCTCCTCTTTTCATTCCCGTTCCCGGGAGAGCGCTTCCTTTTTCCAGAGCGGGCCACAAATTTTACGTGCAATAAGAACTTACTTCTAGTCATTATGCAGTTCTCACTTCTTCTGACACGGAATAACGACCTAGAACTCTTATCTGTTCTACGTTCCAGGCACATAATTATTAATCGAGTCATTATGATGGACGAGAATTGGGCGGATATGAGTAGTAAGTCATTTTTTGGAATCGGGATAGGCAGAATAACGAGGAAACTAATCATCTATTATAATTGAGAGCCGGAAGAAAAAGGGCCACAGCTAAGTCATTATGGTGAACGGGGATAGGCGGGATAACGAGCACTAAGTCTTTTATGCCCGCCCGAAATAGCGAATAATAGAAAAGAAGTCGTTATTTACGGCCAATGAGACGGTGCATAATTGGCTAAGGAACTCATTATTACGCACTGAAAACTGACGGGTAAGGGCTGTTCACACTTGTGCGACTACGATACGATACGATAACGAACGATAAATGTATCGGACTTCGAGTTTAAAAAAGTTTATTTTCAATGGAGTGGTCACACCTGTGCGATACGTTACGATACAATACTATAACGATACTATAAATTTACGGACGGGTCGAGTTGAAAATATTCACCTTTATCGACGATAATTTACGATGCGATAATTGCGCAATGCCGTGAGAATTGCCAATTCCGCAAAAGAGTATGGAACGCCAAACAGGCTTTGGGGGAAGTTTTTCAATTATAGCGTTAAAAGTGGGTTTAGTGATACAATCAGGGATTTTGATGATCGTTTGGTAGTGACGTATCCGGGGAAGACATAGGCCTCTGAATGAGCTTCTCGTCCTTATTTGCCGCCATGCACCGGGACCCTACGAAAACCACTTATTCAGTTCGAATTCATGGGAAGCCTCCCCATAGGCGAGAGTAGCGTGACCAGTGAGGTAAGAGGGAGGGTCATGTTGCTGCGCTGCGGCGCCGCACCCGAAGGTATAATGTGACCTTCAAGGCAGGAGATATGGCGGTGGTATGAGTGGCCGGGGAGGGGGTGTTTTGTGGCTTTTTGGAGAGGACTCAGGGTAGAAGGGGTTTTCCATATGGTCTCGATCCCAGCCGGACGTATTGACGGAACTTCAACCTTACCCTTACCAACCCCCTCATTTTGGAAGAAAGAGGCAGACTAGAACGGAAGAGGCAACGGCAATAAGCTATAGGGGGTGGGGGTAGGGTGGGGTATAATGTCGATTTAACCGCCGATTAATTATGTCTGAGATCGTGAGGAAAAGTAGCAAGGTCCCGGTGGAGCCGTAGGCATTATTGCTACATGCATGTTCTGAGCAGATAACCAAGCTCCCAATTTTTCAGCTCAATTGGCTGAATTGACTCAATTGACTCAATTGATTGAACGCTTTCTTGGCTACATCACTTCGCCGTATTATTGATACCGATGCTAATTAAGACTTGGCTGTCTAAGGAAAGGGTAGGCGGGGATTGGTGATGTCAGCTGTCTGATTCGTAATCGCCAATTGCGCTTCTCCACGCTTCCTACAAGTACCGAGAAAGACACGTGCTTCGAATTGCTTTGAAATTACAATTCTTGGTACTCAAAAAACTCACTCTGCCGCCAGGCTTTCCACCGACTGAGCGCAAAAGGGGAATACTTGTGCCTTTCTCAGCTAAAATCCCACTATTTCTCCGTTATTTTAGGCGCCAAACTTCCGATAAATTTATCTTACGACATTTTTATCGCACAAGTTGGAACACTCCATCCGATAAATTTATCGTAATCGGTATCGTTCGTATCGCCAAGGGTGAACATCGCTTTACACCATGACGATTTTATTGGCGATAAACGAGCAATTTTCTCATTATGTGGCTTGTAACATAGGGGGTTGAATAATGACTTCTAGGTCGTTATCCCGCTTAAGATCACGTATCAGAACGGTAAAGCCAGCATAATTTTTTGCGCATTCGGCCGTCCGATAAATTAGCTCATAACACATAGCTCGAACAGCACCCTATGGAGTCCAATGCTGATTTTGGTGTGGGCCTACTGATTAGGTAGCTGGTGTCGGATGTTGGTGTTAAACCTTTCTGGTGTCAGTGTTGGACCCCTAGGCTATTGCCGACACCGGTGTTTGGTTCGGAGGCAGTTGTGTTGGTGTCCGGACTTCCGGTGTCGGACACAACACTGCATATGTAGCGGTTTTTCCCATTCTCCACATATACCTCTGTTGTATTCAAGCCTGCAGTCCTGGCCGTTGTTCTTTTTAAGACAACAAACATTTAAACAGGGACCGTAAAGACAGGCATATCTATTTCTATGATTATTAGTATATTGGTAATGCTTCGTATAGTGTCTTATTAGTAGATTTGGGTATTAGTAGTATCAGTTCCCTATAGCCTTTCAGTTTTCATTAGTGATTCATTGCAACAATGTTTTCTAGAATTCAATAATCACTGAAAAACGGAAAAAAAAAAAACTGCCCACAAGCCTACGAAAACATCTGGGATCTTCTTCCCCAGGGCTTTCCCTTGCCCGCAACTCGTCAGGTTTCGCCTTTCTAGTTAGTAAATTGACAGGCCACTCTCGTGAAACGAAACACAACCCAGGAATGGGCGATTTTATATGTTCCACGCATTTGACATCAGCCTCGTAGCCAAATGCTGTCCGTGGCGTGTGTGCGGGTGGACCTTGTATCATTTTCGTTCATAACATACGGTATCATCAATCTCGGGTACATTTCAAACTGGTTCGTGTAGGGGTTGGGCTGACCCGCCGTTTGGCATTGTACGTTTCGCTATCTCTGTTGAAGTAATAAAGCATTTTGGCTTCAGTGTGGTCACTCTGGAAATGTATACACTATATAACTGAATGGAGTCATTGGAATTACACTAGCTGTTGTAGGATATAGCCGTATAACCTAGATGTAGTGATATCATATTGGATGAGTAACATCGAAAATGCCAATGGGGCCACAACCAAAGAATAAGGATGCAGAAAAATTACCAGTGTGGCTCGACACCAGGTGAATTCTCGACCCACAAGTTCCGACACCAACACCCACACCGGAGTGCTTCGACGCTAACACCAGCACCGACACCAGTCCATCATTGGTGTCGACACCGGTGTTAGCACCGACACGGTGTCGGCGTGCACAACACTGTCCCTATGTCCAAACCCCATTTCAATAGAAAATCCGTGTCGAGACGATAACTTCAGAATGCTTGATCAGATCAGGTAGCAGTTCAGTATGTAGCATTCTTACCAAGAGTATAGGGGCTCTATCGTTCCATCAATATTTTTTGTTGTTGCGGAAAACGGGAACTTTGTGATAAATTACATACGTTGTCTATAATGAGCTGGTAAATTTTCAATTTGTTCTTGTGTGCGAGTATCAGAAATGAGTCAAAGGATTACTAAATCTTTCAGGTCAGCATGTTCAGTTTTCTGTTTTTTCCTCACAGTACGTCTCCTTCATAGTGTTTTGGCTGGTATTCTTCGTGGAAACTATCGCTGTACTAAGATTTTTCACAACGGTAGTGAGAATTTTGCGATCGACAGGATTAGGTTAAAATGCGGCGAGTGCCATAGACAATCGGTCTCTTCCTCTGTTACTACAGGCGAGTCATCTTACCAGTGTTGTTTGCAAGTGATGGAGAAATAATCGATTATTATGGATCATTTTTTGATTGAGGAGTTCCAGCGTGCTCATTAAGAGTATGGAATCACCGGCATATCTTGGATCGAAGTGATTGCAGGAGTGGCTTTATATTAGGGCTCAATGAGTTTTTCAATAATGGAAATTTTTCTCACGGTTTTACAGGTCACTAGTAGTGTTCCCCAAGGATCGCTCTAGGGCCCAAACTCTTTGTGGTCTATATGAATGATCTCGAGTTGAAAGGGCCTACCTGTGAAACATGTACTGTTTGGTCTAAGAGTCATAATGCCTCAAGAACAAGTCGTGACTTGTTTTCACGAGGATTGCTTGCAAAATGTCGTGGTTCTCTTCTTGTTGAGTGGTTGATATGAGGTCGCCATGTGGATTTCTCGGTTTTCTCCCTCACTGACCCTTCTGATTAAACAAACCTAAAAATAAAAAACTTGAACTAATCTTCTCTAAGGAGCACGGGATTGAAAACTGACCAGGAAATGACTAAGTACGGGAAAGATAGCAAAATTAGGGCAGATGTCGAGATAAAAAAATACGTTGGAATTATCCGAATTCATGACAATGTGCCGAGTTCTGCGCTCGCCTTATCCATGTGATCACCATTTTCAGTACCGGCAATAGCCATCCCCACCGGGTCTCGTAACGCCTAATGACGGGTGGGTGGCTTACTTGAAATCCTTCGAGTCAATTGTTTTCTACCCATTACTAGGATTGGTCGCCATCACAGCCACGTAAACGGTGGCGAAAAAGCATGCACAAAGGTATGGGCATTGACCCGTGTAAAAAAACACGCGGGAAGGTCGCCCCAAATAGGTTTAACTTAGGTCAAAGTACCAGTCAAACTCGAAGTCAAGCAGATTAACCTTTCACGTTGTCTTAGGTGTACGGCCATGAGATGAAGTGCACGGTGCTACTCAATATATCCGGGAGCGAATACCAAAGAATACTAGTTTTTGCTTGCCTCAGCGTTAGGCAAGGGTTCACAACAACGATTCTAACACCTAGTTCTACTAGCCGCGACAACTGCATCTTCTCAGTCGGGCTATCATATCTATTTCATCATATCTATTCATCACGACACTCAATGCCACACATAACGTCAGTACCACATAATCATTTGAATGACTTCGGCATGGTCCGAGATTGAAATTCTGGACTCTGGGTATGTTCGACCGCTTCAGTCCTGCCGTTGGCAACATGACAGTTGGTTCTGATATTGTCCTCGGTTTTGCGCCTCCTTACAGAGGCTTTGCCCGCACTATAGGCCTTTAGGGTTATAGTTAGGGGGGGGGGAGGTAAACTTAGAGAAATACATCTTGCAATATGTTGATTAGTGGAATCCTCGTCATGCGCTACTATAAGCTTGAACCCACATGGCCGAATTGGCTGTCTATCTGTAGATGTGATTGTCTCTTCCAATATTGGAAACAAAATTAGAATTCGAATACGATTGACGTTGATACAGTAGCTACTAGCCATGCCAAAGTGGTAGCAAACTGCAGAAAAGTTGCGTAACGCACCGGGTGAAAGCCGGGGGAATCAAGGATATATCGATTCATAACACAAAGCTATAGTTCATGGGAAAGAAAATCTAAACATACACATACTCGTTCGTTTTATACTGTGGTATCAGTTTCCACTTTTCCTCTCGGTCTCCAGGCTTTCCCTGGTCCGTGAACGTCACCAAGCTCGAGCCAGAAAGGTTTATCGTAACGATGCCTAGGGACCACGAAGAGAAAGACAGATCGCCTATCCAACAAGGACGTTCCATGAATGATTCTGGTATGAACCTTTGTTGTTGCTGTTTTTTTCTCTAAATAGAATGCGTTGGTTGTGGATGTGCATTGTTTGAGTATACATTATACTCCATGTGTATACGAAGGAGTCACTCCCATACCCCCATGTACTCTATTCAGCAGTTCAGGGGCATTCTAATTTTTACCTCGCTGCCAGAGTACCAATTCCCTTGTCTATTGGCGTCCCTGCCACTATATAGGCCTATACTCTCACAATATTGTGATTAAATCACTGCAATTCTGGTGATCATTATTTTGATAACCTTATACAAATGATTCAGTATTCCGTCATTATTATCCTCCGAACTGCCCTCCTCTCGAACTCATACTGACATTTATAGATTTTCAGAAAGAAACGAATACTTGGTACCTATACCGTTGTAGACCTATATGGACCCATTTTGATATGAGATTTATGTGTGGTGTGTTCAACGAGGTATGGGACGGGGTGTGGTGGGTTTATGGACTGTGACCGCCAATGTGGGTCTGTTCATAGGAATTTCCAGCAGGGTAACATGAGTAATATATAACTAATGCTATCGTCTACGTGTTTCAGGCACAGGTACTCAGAAATTTGACATGGGGATGCCGTTTTCTGAGACCCTTACCCTCCCTTAGTCCAACAAAATAATTTTGACGAATCTAGACGAATTGATGCATTGGCTGAGCTCAAAATAACACTACAATGGTTTCAAATTCAGTGAAAAAGACGAATTCTCCCAATCTTGGGTCGTGGGAGGGGGTGTAGGAATTCAATCTGGTCCGTTGCTCCCAATGTGGTAACATAAGTGTTTCGTCCAAACAAATGTTGCATGTATTAATTGAAGACCCTCAGCCGAAATGTAGACCTAGTGGATAACATTCGAAGCGAATACCTACAGTAAGACAGGCAGAGAGTCTTCATTGTTCTACATGTTTCACATGGCAACATGCAAACTCAAGGCCTGCAGTGAATGAACAGCACATACACCCTGGAACTCGTATGCCCGTTCATATGCACGTTCGCTAATGACCTACTACGCCCCTGGCAGGCAACGCATCGGCGACTACTTCCATTGAGGAACGTATTCCGCGGGAGAGCAAAAAAGAATACACCAATAAGTTCTGGGGAATGCTAAACATCCGAAAAGTCTCGCAAGCAATGAGTAGCCTATATATCCTACTCTTCATTTCGTATCAGCTGGTATTCACTCATGGTCTCGTATACTAGGCCTATATATCAAATCCAGCTCGGGCCAGTTAATTCGAGTCATCAAATTACGATCGGAAACCAGTTAATTCCAAGTGACTTCAAATGGTTCGAAATTAATCCATTTGTCAACAGCCGACAGGTCCAAAATGAAATGTTCTCCATAGGCTATGACATGTTCGTGTAGCAACTATTTCGATTATGCACGAAAATATGGTATTCAAGATGTCGAGGAGGTCTATATAATAGTATGCACCCGGACCCTTGTGGAAATTGTTGCGCCTTTCGTGATAAGAAGTGAATGAAATGTGATTGAGTGTGATAGTAGTGGTAACCATGTTATTAGCACAGGAGCGGCGAATCGGCCAGAATATTGAGGAGGGCCGTTTTCCGTTTCCCAAAAGTTACTCTGTGAAAAATCAAAGTCGACGGGCCATTTCTCAAATTTTGGAGAGAAATCCCCCCCCCCCCCCTTCAGGATCGTTGCCATTCAATAAGCAACTATACCCAGTGTTGCAATTGATGTTGATTTTACACCGCCTTGCCTTGTGACAGATCCATCTACGAACCTTACCATGACCGGACCTGAGAGCCGTTTTGCAGCTGACCTTTATAACCATGGATTGAGCGCCGAGCGAAGTACCCCTCTAACCGTGAAGGATGTCATCCCCACACTGGTGTCCCCTATTCTGGTGATAACAGTCAATCATGGATTCCTTGATCTGCTTTTCAATTTACTCTTCAGTATTCAGCGAATTCCTCTCCAGCCGAGTATACTGATCATATGCTAAGACAAACCGTCGTTCGAAGAACTCGCCAATGGGACGAATGGGTTGAATATATCTTATCAAATTGCTTTGACGTTTCTGAGGGAGTCTTTTGACCATCCCCACGAGATATCGGAAACTAGGACTACTTACGTCCTTGTCAAAATAGAGTGTCATACTTGAAACTGTTGATTGAGACGGATTGGATGTTCTCTATTTAACTCGGTATCTTCTCTCGAGGACCCTTCCAATTATTTCCCACACAGAGCAGATCTTTACGCACAGAGCGAGGTGGAAAGCGTATTGGTCCTCCTGACCGGCTTTGGGTTCATGAAAGCTAGCAAGAAAATGTGTGAAATTCCTCCTGATTTGGCTTCAAACGCTTCCACATGACAGTAAAGGAAACCAGGAAGCGTTCAACGAAGTACTAGCTAACCGATACACAATCTGTCTGTGGAAATACTCCCGACAAACAAAGTTCTGATCCGGATAGTTGTTCCTAAGGTCCGAAGCTCCTTGGCTGGCAAGGGAACCGCGGCCTGTGGAGATACATGCTAACTACATAGCGGACGTACAAACAAAATTAAAATGTTGAAGAAAATGGACCTTGGTTTGTTCCAGATTCGAGTAACTCGAGCAGTGATTCTTTCGTCTCATTTTGACAGGTGAAATACCGAGAATTATCGAGAACATCTCCCGCGTCCTCTCTTTGCTATTCGCCTGTTCTGGCGTTATGAGTAATAACATAATTCTTGAAAAATAAAACCGCTAACAAACGTAGCAATACGGAACAAATCCAAGCAGTTATCAAATAAATTTTTAGTCATGAGTGAGGTACGAGATTTGTAAATTTGTCCAAATGAAAAATAATCCTCAACTGTCATCGCTTGTTTGGATGCACCCCCCCCCACATATTATGTAGAGCTCCAGACTGCACAACCATCGGGATGCGAGTTCGGAGCCCATTTGAATCCCGAGGACTTCTCCGCAGTGCTGTTGGACAAGGCCATGTCCTCCTGAATGTCCACGCCACCCACTTGTTTCAGTGAGTACCTTGAGGTGACTTGTGAAGAGTAGCGAGCGCCGATTGTCATCCCTGTTTTTGGATCCCCCCTGGGAACACGATGGGGCGATGTACTGGAAGGTGCGTCGAGAGAGAACAAGCGAGAAGTGCGTGCTATATAGTACCGGGGTTTGACAAGTCATAATGAAGCATGGGTAATATCTGTAATGCTTTGAGCATGTCTTCGCGTGGAAAAGCGCTAATGAATTATTATTATTATTATATTAATTGCACATGAATTGCTAATGATCTGAACAGTTTGTTCCCTAAGATATGAACTGCGATTGTTCTGACAAAAAGAATCGTAAATGTGCATGCAATGGTTTCAAAGTACGAATCTATGAACAAATCAATCGTTCTAGTTCCGTGTAGCTGTATGGTTTAAGTGTCCTGTCTCTACTGTGTCATTTATTTGATCTGTGTATGGGCGAAAATAGGAATTGAACTGATGAATTGTAGCATCTTGATGATATAAAGGACAACTGCAGGACAACTGCCGTCGAAGAGGCTAAAATATAAGCTGAGAAAAAAAAAACTAACGTGTCAGTCGAAATCGAAGTTATACGACTTTCCGTTACGGAGTAACAGTCCCTTGAAATTGTACAGTGTATTGCGCAAGATTCGAAACGCATCCCATCATGCAATAATAAGGATGGCTGCAAACAATCTTTGTTATCTATTTGAAATTGCACAAACTGTAAAGGCCAATAACTCCACATAGGAACATCCTATTTAAATGGGGTTTGGACATTATAGATACAGTTTTCCGTCTCCACTATATAACTTTTGTCATTGGGGTATTCCAAGCTGCAGTGTCCTGTGAGGAACACGGCATTGCCGTCTCTGTATGACTGTAAATCGTGTGTGCTCTTAATTATCTGATGAATGCGATACCATACAGTGAGGATGAACTGGAGCTTGTGCGAATGTTTGGCACTTAACCCATCCTGTGTATATGTGAGAACAGAATGCTCCTCAGAATGTCCTATAATGCTAGAATGTATGAACCTGCTCCCGGAACTTTGTAACAAGCACTTAACGCAGGACACGCATGAAGATGGGAAATCTACCCGGATATGACGACAGCTATACATTGCATAGCAGTATTGTAGGGTCTCCGAGACCGGTCTCGGTCCCGAGACCGGTACCGAGACAAGCGTTTTTGGTGGTCTCGGTCTCGATCTCGTTACCCTGTGGTCTCGGTCTCGTCTCGAACCCTCTGGTCTCGGAAAATTCTTCCGGTCTCGCCGAGGACAGCAAAAATTGGTGTCGTCTTTATCTACGGAATACGGCATCGTTCACAAAACAATCACCTGCAATTCATGTGTGAGCTTGCTAAAAACTAGCAAGTGGAGTGGGCCTTTAAGTACTTAGTCAATGTGGGAAACAGCCCAGGAGTACGTATGTAAAATGGGGGATTCCTACGCATTCACCAAATCGGTCCAAAGGTCTCTCTAAAATCACAAGTAGTATGTAAAATAGGGCCCTCAGGTCTAAACCCATAAGCACTCGTGTGAACACCATCCTCGTGTAACTACCTCTTGGTATCCAACGGAGACAGGGATACCTTATTCCACATTTTGACTAAAGATTAAATACCTTCACTTCTATACAGTTCATCATACCGTGGCACTAAAGTTTTCTTATCAATGAGTGCTTCTGTGTAGTTTGCATGTGTTTTATATATTTTTTAGTGACCGATCCTTTCACAACCCCTTTGCCTTCTTTGCATAATGAGCATCATTCAAACTAAAAGTATCGACTACATTTTTGGTCTTAACCGATATTCCTCATAATTGGAGTCCACCTCCACTCAGCTTCATTGTCCCTACAACTTTTTTATCTTTTTCACTGAACAGTGAAATGTGTTTTGGGGTAGTTGCTAGTGTCATTACATATTACCATCTTTCGCCATATCAGATTATATAACCTTAGTTTTTTCTAAAATTAACTATCTGTCTCTGTACTTATATATAAATTAACATGGTCATTGTATTTTTGTTTCAGTTGTGGTAGTAAAAGCATACCTTAACCACTGCTAAAAATATCCAATAGCCATGTCTACAGTTATTGGTTTATCAAAAAAGGCGTGTTTATTGATGTGCACAGCACCTGATCCCTGCGTACATATTTTAGACTAGCATAATAGTTTGGTTTTGCTATTAGCTTGCAATTTAGATTCTTCATGCGATTTAACCAACTCCCATCCTCCCCTTTTCCTAAAAAACATTTCTCCATAGTTTTTTTTCCAAACACATCATTGTTCATTAGTATTTAACATGTCTTTTCTCGAGGCACTCTCACCCTTTGCGTAAGTTTGTATTTAAATCTATGTATGAATTCATCCAAGGAGATTGGTGAAATTCCGTTCCTTTGGAGTTTTGCAACTTTGAGCCACGGCTTAGGTATATTGCCCAAGTTTCTATACTTGCCGTACATTTTTTCTTTTGTTGTTCATAGATTAGGATTTAGTTTTCAATATTAATTTTCAATTTAATAATTGACGTTGATCATTGAGAACCACTCCTTTTTGGGAAATCAAATTTTCTGGAGCAAAGATAATCATTATTGGATTTATGCAACTCTTTTAGATAATCCAAATCAACTTCTAATAATCCACCCAACATCATAATCTGGTTTCGTGTTTAATTTTTATAATTCCATTGTTTTCGTCACAGCAATCCATTTGAAATTGTTGACTGTATTCTTGACTCATAGCCCAACCATAAAGCTATTCGCATCTAGATCTTGATAAACTGTAGGTTCATCAGTGATATATTCGTTATGTATTTATATTAGCTTTGGCATACCTCTTACTAACCCTTGAAATACCGCCTCTAATAACCTTTCTCCACAACAAGTGTTGGTCGTAATCATTGATAACTCTAAGTTCTATTTCAGAATGTTGAATTCAAGCATCCCAAAACCGGGGAGAGTATAGTACTGAGCAGGATCTAAGTCTGTGATTTTTTTCTAAAGATTTATTTTCTAAAATTCTCAAAACATCCGCCCATAACAACCACATCACAGTTTCAGGTATAGATCGTGATAATTCATCACCACGTTTTTACATTTAAAGTATTCCACACATTTTGGGCATGTCCATAATCAGCATCAGTTATGGTTGATCATTCAACGACTGTGAAATGATTCTTTAGGTGGAAGGTATTTTTCCTCAAATTTTCCCCAACATTTCATGTACTCAGATGGATATACATCCTTTTTAGTTACCAAGTTACATTTATTTTCTGAGGCCATCTTCCTAGTTATTCTCAGGCCATTTTATCGGTGTTCTTAACCAAATTGTTTAATGACGATGAGGAATTGAATGGAGTCTATAACTTAAATTGCTCGAGTTGAAAGACAAATCTTTTTCCATATTGTTTGGAATAAACCCCAATTCCCCCCTTGAAGTAACTAACCCTTGCATGATAATATGAAAGTCTAACCCCTAGATTGTAAAATCGGGAATAACGTGTTAAATCCGGTTGTAGTTTTAATTTTAGATTACAATGATCGTGAGCTGCGCCTCTATAAATTCCTCCGGATGTGACAATGGTCTTTTACAACTTTCCCCTCGTAAAATCTTTTTACAGATATGACAAAGTGTTTTGCACGTTCATTGTCCTCACTTATCATCCGATGTCATAACAATAGGTTTAGGTTTTTCAAATACTCTATTAATTTTTTCAGTAGATTTTTCGAGGGATTTAGAAAATGTTCAGCAGCATTGTCCTCTGTTATACCTTAGGCTTACCAACTTTTCCATCACATCTTCCATGATGTAACAAGAACTAGTAACCTCCTGTTTGGTGAGTATTCTGCTATTTTGATGTTTATCGAGATTATCAGCACCCCACCCGAAATCTTCCTGTTCGATTACATTTCAAAATCAGCATAAATGAAATATTGGGGGAACCTTCATTCGTCTAGCTTGATTTTTAATTTTAATTATGTTCCACGCACCCATTTTTCTTCTCAGAGTCTTCAAAAGTTTTTTTTTTCACACCATTTCTTAGGCATTACATTTTTTGATGCTCTGTCTCCAATTCCATTACCGTCTTCCTTGTGCCCCTCAAAAGAAAAAAAAAAAAAAAGAAAATCCCCCCCTGAATAAATGTGTAAGCATTTTCGCCAAGGATAACATTGCCTTGTTTTGCTTTGAGCGTTCATAAACGGCTTAGACTTTTTATCCATGTAACAAATAATATTTATTCATTTCCTCAATGAGCATAATCCATCTCTTTCGTACTCGGATGGATTCGAAATATGATATGGCACACAACCGCAACCACACCTTCCAACCAATACAATTAATATATAAATCGTTTTGTCTTTCTACTTTTGGTATTTTGTGAAATAGGAGTTAGGGCAATTTATCATCAAAATTTAAATGATCACTATTGGATAACTGATGGGTCTCTCTGATCTTACATACTGGAAATCGAGCACTTCTTAAGGCCCACCTTCAACATCATCATCTTTAATTTTCACATTAATAATATCTTTTTTATTTTTCAATTTGGAGGTAAAACAATGTAAGACCCACCTTCAAGTGGTTGATATTTACCAATGTTCAGAGTCAAATTTAGAACTCTTTTCGACTATAAAACCCCGAACCTTGATTTGTCCATTTTTTCATCATTTCGATTATTTCAGATTCTGCTGTGTTAATTTGCATCCAATTCACCCTGGTTTAAAATTAATTTTTGGACAATTTCGCAAATAACAACACACCTCACCCACATCAATCGTTCCACTGGTTTTTTATCTTTTTATTTTTATTTTCAAAATTTGCTTGAAACGTGAACTTCCTATTTATCATATTCTTCAATCAGTTTTCTGTTTTTACTGTGCTTTTATGCTGTCAAAAACATTTTTGGATCTACTCTTAGTGGATGGTTGTTTTGGCCACATCCATTACCCCGTACTCACACCCACCCAATGTCCGCTTTTATCAAATTGCGTTCTTGTCGTTCAAACCTCTATGGCTTTGAGGTAATCTTTTTTAATTATCCTCTCTCCGCAATGGTGCTCTGGTACATCAAATATGATGTTCAACATCTGATTCAGAGCTGCAGATTTCCATATGAACGGCTTCGATGAGATTTAATGTAGCCAACTAATGGCTTTTCAGTATCTTTTTTAATGAATCCGCCTCTTCCCAGATGTGTCTCTGGTAAGTCATATTATTTGGTTCAACATAGGATTTCAATTATGCACTTCAACTCGTAAAGCTTGACACTTTTATAAGATAAGTCATCGTTATTATATACTTTCTTTTTTTAAAATAAACCATTTTTTATCACTATTTTTAATGATAAAAATATTACCTACCCCCCTAAGGTTTTTTCCAAAAGTTTTCTTTGAATACTTTTTCGTATTGTTTTGTTTTTTTTTCTCGTGATAAGAAAATTATATGCATTGCATTTATTACGCCACATTTGGTTACATACTAGGGTTCGGGCTTTTGTATAACTCACACTTGTTACCAAAGGCTGGGTGGGGGCTCTTTTATCGCACTGAATGGCTCTATTGTGTTCGGTGCAGTAGCTCCACTGCAAGTCGAGGACATTTTTTTATCACTATGTCCCACTAAATTCCTGAACTGTATTTTTAAAAAACACCATTGTATCTTTAGGTTTACATGTGACAATAATCTTCAACCTACTCGTCTTTTACCCACGGTGTTGCCATCGTATTTGAAATCCTTTAACAATGAAATGCATTATTACATCTTCCTTTTTTAAACCATTTTTCGTATAAATAAACAACTCCAGATGTGGACCGACCGCCTTCTCTCTCTCTAGATACACTCTCTCAAGAGGGGGGAATTCCAAGTAAGAGGGAATTCCATATAGCCAGTGTATACAGAAGCACAAGTCATTACGGCCGGTAATTCTGTACCGCCGTGTATAATCTGTCAGTTCTGCTCTGACGAAGGCCTCTATTTGGGACCATTTGTCTAGTAATACAACACACGGTTGGCTGTCCGTTTGTGAGAGCCAGGGGTCGATTCCATGTGTTTTAATCGACGAGATGGGGCCTGTTGCTCTCTTCGCTGGAATCTGTTCAGCTTCACTGGGCATACAAGTACCTAACTTCACACCAGCAGTATTTTTCCCTCTTTTTCATTAAATGGTATCTGAATTTTGTTCGACAGTTTTCTTTATTGGGCATCAATAGGTTTCACGCTATTAATATAGATTTTTCATGATTTAATGCTGAGTCACTTCTGTCAATTTTTTACCCAGGCTCTGTATATTTTACCTTCTAGGTTCATTTCTCGAGCATTTGTTGTGAAAATAATCTCACTGCTAGCCATTCTGAAATCGTTCTACAATCCTTCCGCTCTGTGATTTCCGACTTCTCCCTTTGTATTTGTTAACCCCTTTCTCACGCAGGAGTGTATTGACCCCTCCCATATTCTTTTCCATGATCTACTTTGATTGTCTAGATAAGTCAATGGCTTCGGTTTATAGATTCTTTCGTCGAGTGCACTCGCCTACTTGGGTTGCAGTTTTTCTGTTATTGCTTCTGCTCTTTGATCTACACTGGCCACGTCGACTACGGTTTAACGCATACTATAAGTTTTCTGTACCAATTTTATCTGTGGTACAATGAAAAGATCTTGGTGTGCATATCATTTGGAATTGCTTTGAAACTTTTACACTGTTGGTCTGGGATTACTTTTGGGCGGTGCTTTGTAAATTTTGCCACATTGCCCTGCGTTGATAGCCATGCTCTGGCGTTTTCTTGGACTTTTTGTGCTCGCAATTTTGTTACGCTTCTTCACTGGCTTCTTTCACCTTTCCAATACCTCAGAAGAGTAGTATACATTTTTTAATTTTTTTCAGTTTTTCTTTCATTCCATTTTGCTAATCTGTTGTTACTTTTTAAGTAATTCCTAACTTGCAATGCCGACAGCACCCTTGCCAATTATAACGAACAATCTTTCACTGTTTTTTTGAATTTTCACGGGTGTAAATCAAATCACTTAGCATCGTTCACCACCTTCAATTTTCAGGTAAAATCATACATTTGACCTGTCATGATTTAGTTATTCTTGCATAGCTCGATCGTGTTCGAACAGGTTTGCTTTGAGTGACCTGCTCTTTGCATAGTTTCATTAATTAATCCAGAGGTTGAGTCTTTCTTCGGTCCATTTTTGTTTCTCTCTGCTGATTGTTTCTAAGCTAAAATCGTGGTGCTTTTTTCTTTCGTGCTTGAGCCTCTGCACCATCTTTTATATTAGAAAATAAGAAATTGGTAACCACTAAAAGCTACGGCCTTTATAATCGCAACCAACCTACCGCATGCTATTGTTTTGCCATTTTAATATTTAAGGCTTTTACTCGCAGGCATGCTATATACAATACTCATACCCCCAACCATTGCTTCGTGATATACAGTGTTTACGATATTTATCAGTAACTAGATTGACATGTGTTATTATTCTTCTTTTTTTTAAATGATTATCCGAAATGAAAAGGGTCGACTGCTTCAGACACTCCATTGACTTTAGGGTTTTCACTTCAAGAGTTGCAACTGATAAATAAATAAACGTCCCACTCCCACTGCAAAGCAGTTAACCCTATGCAGGCAAGTAAGCACTTCCACATCCACACCGTCATCTGTAGGCTGTTGTGGTTTCGTTCAGTATTTTTTCCTTTTGTTTCTATTGTACTCTGCAAGTTCTTTTCCTGCAGCAACCTCTAACCTGGTTTTTTCTTTTTTGTAACCTTAAGTGGCTTGTTTGTTTTACTTGTTGAGGTTCCTCCCCCTCCACTTGTGTTCAAATTAATGTATGTCACTATTATTTTTAAATGAAACGTCTTGCAGTTATAATTCCAGCAGCAATGGAGCTAAGATTCCTCCAAATTTATATTATACCACAAAAAAGGTGATAAAGCATTTGAGACTGTGGATCATTCTTTAATTCTTTAGATAAAGCTTCAACATCATCAATTTCCTGCATAATTCCGCTAATCCATAACTAAGAGCATTAACAAAAATGTTTTGTAGTCGAACCTAATGACTTGATCATCTCATGAAACCAAATTTCGCTCGTTATCTAGAAATGTAATTTTTCAAGTTTTCTTCTAATTCTAATGTTCCGAGACTTTCAAGGGTTAATGTTTCCAACATATTTACGGAATCACCACCACTATTGACGGGTGCTAATTGCTTATCACACAAGGCTTTTGGTCTTCTAAATCTTCGTGTATAATTGTGCTAACTCCTCCATGGTTTAATATAGGGATATATTTAAATAGACTAAGATGATAATGTTTTTCTGTATTTAATATAAAATACTACTGAAATATAGTAATGCTCAAGCTTTAATAATTGTGTAAACATAGGTACTTATTACAATAACTTGTAACTTCTTATTACAAAACTTGTAACTTCTTATTCACCGGATAACTTGTAAGTCCTCTTAAAATAACTTGTAAGTTCTAAACTACAAAAACCTTGTAACTTGTGGTTGATCTGTTTTTTCCAAGTATAATTTTGAATGTTTTTTTTGTCCCTTAATAAATTTCTATTGTTTTGCTCTAGTTTGTTTTAAAAAAATATCCGTAATGACATCAGTTTCTTTTCAGTCAATTTCGTATGAATACGATCTTTGCAATAAAATAAACCCAACCATTTTGTCTGTTGCTAAAATCTTTCATAACACTATTATCGTTTGTGACAAATCCAACAACTTGATGGCAATTCTACTCAGTTCACATTTTGCAATCGCTGTGTTTTCTTACTGATTTTCTGCCTTTTTTATATTCGTATATTATATTCTTGTGGTGATCTGTGTTTTTTTGCATCTTTTCTGTTCCGTGAGCTTTCTCAAGTGCTTAGAAGTTCCTAAGTATCTTTCTATTCGTGCGTAGTTGTCTGACCCTATTTGTAATCGTGTGAAGTTGCAGCCATCGTTCTCCTTTCTACGTGGGAGCATCCGCCCTAAGCGTATTCGTTTGGTGTTGAGTTCCCCCTTCATAGACGCCATTTTGCTGTATGAGGTTCAGTCATTTGGTTCCTTGTGTTGTGTGGTGACTGATTTAATCTGTTTTGTTCGTCGCTTGGACTGCGTGTTAACTCGTTAAGCCTTCTTTTGTATTCCGCCCGCCGTATTGTGTTTTGCGATTGGTAGTTTTTGTGAGTGTTTTTTTTTTTTCCCTTTACTCTTTTTTTTTTTCTTTTGAATTAGTATTTCACTGGGAGGCCCCTACTTATTTTCCTTCTCTGTACTTTTTTCTTCTATTTTTTGGCTGATATGGGAGGGACAGGATAGGCTTATAGTCCTTTCAGGGTTGCGATATTGGATTGGTTTTTTGAAGTCGTGTCTGAGTTTTAAGGGGTGGAGCTTTGAGGACATTAAACGATGGGTAATATTTATGTTGTAAGAAGTGTTCATAGACCTAGCCTGAGCTGAAGCGAGTCTTGGCACGTGAGAGTCAGTGGGCAGAAGTAGGAGGGGCCGCTGCTGCCAGATACAACGGAGGTAGTGGTTTTGTCCTTGACCACTAGGATAGTTTTGTTTTTAGTGTGCTGGCAGTTGAGGAGGCTGCAAGGGGGGTCAGTATGCGTGGGGGGCGGGTGTGGTACAGAGAGGGGCGGCAGCCGAGGTTTCATTCCGAGGTGGATGGAAGTGAAGTGGACTGTGGGGGGAGGGATAAGGTAAAAGGAATTGTTTCTGGTGGGGGATTCGATTGTTGGTATGTTACAAGGAATTTAGTCGCCTATATCAGCTAAGCGTACGCGTGTTCGTCCTTCCGGGAGCACGGGGGAGGATATTAGTAGTGAAGGGTTCATAGGATCGTGGGAGATGTGGAGGTGGTGGGTTGTGAGATAGCACTAATAATCTCCGGGGTGGACAGTTCAGCACGTCCCTAAGTTCCCGATTCCGTGAATTGCTGTGCAGCCTGAAGTCCACTAGGTCGAAAGTCGCGATTTGCGGCATTCGCCTAGGTTTGACGGTCCGTGTTGCAGGTGGACGATAGCGGGGTTCTCAACAGGTTGTTGAATAGAGTGCGCTGATGAGGGGCGCTCAGTTTGTGGATGTTTCTTGTTTCTGGAAGGAGGGGATCTTTCGCTAAGGATGGTCCTTAACCTTAATTGGCGGGGGCTCATGTTAGGCAAGTTGGTAAATTCTGCGTGGAAGGGTTGTTAAACTAATTTGGGGGCGAGGTTTCTGTGGTCCGTAGGCTTACTGGCAGGTTGTTAAGAGTATCATCGAGTGGTAGGTCTGGCGGAGGTCAACAATGGCGATACATATGTTAGCCAGCTGTTCTTTTCCTCTGTGCTAAATGGTCAAGCAGTATCAGGAACAAGTTTTGATGAGTTGCAGATTTTAGTCAAGGAACGCAAGGCTGATGTCATTGGTATTACAGAGTCTTGGTTGAACAGTGATTTTTCCACAGCCGAAGTTACCTTCCGGTTCTGTTGTTTATGGCACGATAGGACCGATACTCTCCGTTGCATTGGTGGTGAGTTTTGTTGTATGTGAGGTCGATTTGAATAGTTTTTGAGAATGCCGATATTGGTGTGAGTTTTTGTCAACCTCGGTTTGGTGTGAATTCCGTCTAACTCATCCGGTATTCCC